>JANRFK010000351.1:1435172-1453049 GCA_030068395.1 Apalone spinifera
GAGGGAGAACTGGTGGGGGAGGGGAAGGGAGTGTTGGCTGGGGTGGGGGAGAGGAGGGAGCTGGCTGGGGTGGGGGAGTTGGTTGGGAAGGGGAGAGGGGGGAGCTGGCTGGGGCTGTGATGAGGGGCAAGTGGGGGCTCAAAGGAGCCTGTGGGGAGAAGAGGCCAGGTTGTCAGGGGCCCATGGGGCAGCCTAGCACGTGGCTGGCAGGAAGGGGGTAGGGGACAGGGCTGTGCTGGGACTTGAGGAATGAGAGGTGGGGAGGGCTAAGAGCAAGGGTGAACAGGGAATGGGTGCCCTACACTTTCCCCGAAAGCAGCTGGCTTCAGTCACTTGCAGGGATGGGCCTTGGGCTGGAAATTTCTTTCTCCCTGGTTGGACCTCATGAGATGGCTGGGCAGGGTGATGGCTTGAGGACAGCTTGGCCGTGCTCCTCCCTTCCTCTCTTCTGGGCTGTTTGTATGTCTGCACAGCATGTGAGAGGAGTGATTCCCGGCTTGGCTAGATGTACACGCACTAGCTGTGCTGGCGATAACATGCTAAAAATAACAGTGGGCAGGACTGCGACCTTTCACACTGGCTGCCGGCATACACTTGTGGACAGGGTCCTCGTGCTCCAGTGAGTGGCCTGATTCCCTGCCCATGCCACTGTGCCAGCATGCTTTTACAGTGAGCATACTAGCCCAGGCATGGCTAGTGATTCTCTCTACTTAAGCTGGGAGTAACAGCTCTGCTGCAGGGGTTAATGCTTTATTTGCCTTATAAAAGAAGTAGTGGCAGCAACCCCTGTAATTAGGTTGCCTAATGCTTCCTGTTGTGAAACAAACTCTTACAGCCTTTATTTGAAGGGCTCTCACCCTGCCTCGTTTGCAGCTGGACTTTTAAATTTGTTATGGGGTTAGATCTGGGGTCAAAGAGGTGTCTTTGTGCCAATAGAAATGCCTTCAATTTAACTGAAGATTACTATTTCCCACCTGTGGTTTAAGTTTGTTTTTGCACTAGGACCCAGCCCTTCAACACTCTCTTTCATTGCACGCATGCTGCCCCATCTACATTTGATACACAGTTCAAATTCTGGGTGGAACACAAAGCAAATGGTTCTTCCTCCTGCTGCTTCACGACCGAGGGGAGTGTGTATTGCACTGGGAACCAAATACCTGGAGTTCTAGTCTCCCTTCTTCCACAGACTCGTGTTAATAATGCTGTACCTTTCACCATTCACAGGGTCTCATACTGGACGGAGAGATTGCACAATCTTGAAATAAAACCTAATGCTTTTAATATGGCCGCTCCAAATCCCATTCACTCAGCCACCCTGCCTCAGAAAGAAAAAACACCTGCCATATCTTTGTCCTTGATTGTGTCGTCTGTAAAATTAGGTGACTCGTGAGTCGTGAATAAGTAATCCATTGTTGCCTCAGTGTGTTATGCTGGATCCTCCTCTAACGTCTGGCTCACATAGGGTAAGAACGTTGTCCTGCTACTAGCCAGAGTAGTTAGTGCTTAGCTCCAGTAGTAAAGCTATGTGATGTGATGCTAAAATTTAAGGGGGGAGGAATAAGTTGTTACATTTGCTCAAAATAGAATTTGTTTTTATCTTGCTACTTTCTAACCCCTCTCCAGTGAATTATATACAAAAGCTTATGTTAAACTGAAGATTTGTAGCCTGAGGACTGCTCAAATTTTTGTCCCTGCCTATACCAATTGCACCGGTGGCCTATTGCGGAGCTGACTGGATGCAGGTCTGCCACTTCCATGCTTCCTTCAGACTCCAACATGATCCCTGTCTTTTGACTGGTCCTTCCTGGAAGTCCCCCTGTGCTGGGGGCAGCTGTGTGAATTGGACTATAGATTGTGGGCTCGGGAAGCTGGTTCATCAATTTCCCAAACTTTTGAAAGTAGAGCCACAAATCAAGAAATTGGAACCATGCGGTGTTAAAACCTTATTTTATGATTTTAGTTACCCAATATTATGTAATATTATTTATTACACAATCCTGGACATTAGGAAATATTCAAATCCAAGTTTTATTGTTTAAAACTGACCCAGAACGTTGCTTTTCAAGCTTGCTGTAGCATTAAACCAAATCTATGCTACAAAGTCTTGTCAGAATAGATGTGTCAGTAAGGAGTGTGAAAGAATTGTAGCACTAACTGACATAGCCATGCTAAGAACCCACTACTTGCCACGCAGCTGTAACTTACACCAGCAAAAGAGTCGTTTTACCAACATAGCTTGTGTGGTTCAGAGAGGTGGTTTATCTGTACCAGCAAAAGACCTCCTTTTGCCATTCTAAGCTGCCTTTTCACTAAAGCCTTTGCAGCATAGAGTACTTCTTAAGTGATTTTTAATAGTTATTTGCTAAGTGACAGCATCTAACAACATCTTGAGTCTGCCTTGCAACTAGTTGCTAGGATGGGTTCGTGTTCTTCAGCACAGTTTTTTCAAACCTAAGTTTCATTTTAGAGAGAGACCCCATTACTGACAGGTTTTGGTTTTGATGACTGCTATAGAAGAGAATCCTGTCTCAGTGACAGGGCATCACAAATGCATATCTATTGTTTGGAACCCAGTGAAGATATTCCTGGCTGACGCCCAGTAAAACTCTGGAAGTAATTTTCAGAATGAATGGGGCAGTAAACAGCTCAGGGCTATTTACGCTCTCTGCAAACTCAGGCATATATCACTACATTATTTATGCTTGGGTCACGTTTTGAAGGGGTTTTTCAACCATAACAACTGGAGACTTAATATTTAAAAAAAAAAAAAAAAAAAAAAAAGAAAGCTGAAGAGACTCTGAAGAACAGATGAGAGATGAGTTAGTCCTTTGTGAGTCCTTTGCATTCTGTGCACATCCACCACTTTGGGAAACACAGGTTTAAGCCGACTTTTAATTGTAACAACTGTAGAAAATTATTTTTTTATTAGAACTTTAAAGAGTCCCTAGCGTTTACTCTTTTACTAAACACACACACACACAGAAGAAATAACAGGTAAAGCATTCTAAACTTTGAAAATGAGGTGAAATTTTCATTTTAACATTTTTTCTTATCCCCTTTCCATTTGATTATATCGACCAGATCACTAGCTGGAGCAAACTCCATGCTTGAGCTGTATAATGCATGTGTACTACTGACAGGAACTCGGGCCGCTTTAGGAAGTGACTGGATGTTTGTGCTCTGGTGACTTTGATTTCATTGTTTCATTAGGGCATGAACAGATGCACCGCAGTCACCCCTGAGTCTGAAGAGCGAGGTATCTTCCTTCCTCCAGCAGTCAAATCCATACCTGTGCGTATCTCAAATATTCTCATACTTTTCAGCAGCCTGAGACTAAACTCTAGCATCAGCCGCACTTCTCTATACTCTTTCCAAGGCCAGCAGGATGGCCACATTAGGAATTAAATGTAATTGCAGAAAGAGTCGGGAATACAAAGTTCCTTTGTGTGCGTGCGTTCCAGAGGCTTTCATGGTACAACTGTACCCATGTGTGCATTTACCTAGTGGTGTGGACTGTACTCTGTAAACGTTGTGAGTTACAGAAGAAGGTGTGATTGCCTTGTACTATGCTTGCAGGCAAACTACCAGCAGCGCTGTCGTTCTGTTGCTCATTGTGACACAATACTGTGCACATTTCAGCAACTGAGCATGGTGCTGGTGTTGGGCCTGGGAATCACAGTTGTCAGCGCATACCTCATGCGTCCATGCTTGAATGGGATATCAGAAAACAGGGTAGCTTAGGCCTGCCTGCCCTTCTGTGTCAGCTGTGGATGGACAGAGTGAAGGATTGGGGTGGGACCTCATTTAAGCAGGGGGAAGAGGGTTAGATCCAAACCCTCCACACAGCTCCCTTGCTCCTTTTCCAGCTTGTGGGCTAACCCATTTCCGCCAGCAGGGCCACTATTCCACTACAAACCCTTTTATAATGAAGAGCACTCTCTGCCTCTTTGCCTGACTACCCCGTTCCCTGTGCAGCTTGTCTCAGGGCAGAGGAGAGGGTGAACTCCCAAGTGGAATTGCTGGGGGATCTGTGATGAGTGACCAGGGTGGTAGCGGTGGGCTTTTACTGGGGAGCAATCCAGGAGGGCTGTGTCATTGTTGCAAGTTTGTCCTTTGGCTCGTGGAAGATTGGAGGATTGAGAGGGTATCGCATTATGTTAGCCCCTGAGAACCTTCAAAGGGTTCTCTCCTTTCCCTGGACCCCACCCCACTTATAGTGTGTCTCCAGGCCTTCTGTGGTATTCTGTGGTGGTTGTGGCGTAACAAGAACAGTGTCAATGGGGATATTTCCCAAAGTGAGAACAAATCACTGTGGCTTCTGGGAGACCTCAGGTGTGGGGAGGGAAATAGGTTTGTGCTGAAGGTCCCTTTGTGCTGAAGGTCCCTTGTCTGCTGCGGTTTGGGGTGTTCAGCACATTGATCTAGAACAAAATCCTTTAAAAACTACAGAAGGTGCAAAGGGCGTTGCTCCTCCTGACTGTGTTCTCTCCGTTAGGTCTCGGCGCTGAAGCAGAATGGACTCCTGCAGGCGCTGGCAGAGGGAGCCAATGGGCACGCAGAAACTGGTGAGCTGTGTTTGAATGTTTCTACTTCATGTCCTGTTGCCTTCCAATTAGGGATGTAAGCGACTAATCGACTGGTTGACTATCTGATAAGCAAAAGCTTATCGAATAGTTGACACACTAGTCACTTCCCTCCCCACCCCCCCATGTTGCCTCTATGAGCAAGAGGCAGCAAGAGAGGGGGAAGAGGGGTTGTGCTGGAGGGAGCCAGTTTAAAAGCCGGTTCCCCCCAGTTCCGTGGGAGGGGACAGGAGCGCAGTGGTGGCATTCCACCTTTGAAATGTACAAGAATCCTCGCTGGGGCTCTCGTACATTTCAAAGAGTGAAATGCCTGTGGAGTCTGAGTCCCCCGCTGGCCCCAGGCTCCATGCGGAGTTTCAATCTTTGAAATGCAGAAGACCCCTGCTGAAGCTCTTGTACGTTTCAAAGGCTGAACGCCGTGCGGCACTTCTGCCTTTGAAATGTTGCAACAGCCTACCAGACTCTTGCTACATTTCAAAGAGGAAGCGCCCTATCGACCAATCGAATAGTCGACGGAAATACCATCCACTATTTGATTAGTTGATTCATTTTAACATCCCTACTTCCAGTTCCGGCGGGGCCAGTGTGTTCCAGCAGTGGTTGCAACAGCCTGGTGCTTCTCTTTCTGCCTGGCGAACAAATCCTGTCTGTTCTGCTGATGGCTTGGCCAGAACTTCACTACATGCCACAGGTTCAGCTTGTTGAGCACTTGGTATTCTTGGCCTAAACGCCATGGCATTGCGCCAAGGTGTTGGTCAGGCTTTCTGGCCTGAACATCTGTGCTGAGTTTGTCTCTGACATGTGGGTCAGCTGTTACCCTGCATCCCCAAAGCACCAGCCTGCCTTTCTGTCTGTTAACTAAGCATATGGCCAGAAGAACTGCCATGGTCCATCCTTCCCTGCCCCCTTTGGGGTGGCTTGGCCCTTTTGCAAGTGTGCTGTGGAGAGAGGCCTTTGCCTGCAGCCCCCCCGAGAGATCTAATCACAATGCCCCCTGCACTTGCTGGTATTCTCGCCTCTCTGGAACTGGGTGAGTTTGCTGCAGGCCTCTTGGCCTGAATGGGAGATCATCAAGGCAGGAGCCATCAAGGAATCTGCTGCTCTTCAGCTTTCTATCAGTGTGTGTCCATCTTGTTCTGTGATAAAACAGAACATGAAGTGAGACCCCCAAAGGTGGCCGAGTGTCAGGTCCCAGGAACTGTGGTACTTTTTATCTGCCGGCTGATAGAGGAACAAAGCAAACAGCTGGCCCGAGAGTTCTAGCGGTCACTAACCATCCTCGTGTCTCTTTTCTGCCAGAGCCTAGTGCAGAGGTGCTGCGAGCACAGGAAGAATGGGAAGCTGTGGAAAATGTCCAGTCAGGTACAGATAACGGCAGTGGCCCAATTATATCTCTCAGTAGCACTGAAGAGAGATACCGACGGTTGGTCCGTCATCATGGGATTGTCACTTGCCCTCATCTCCTGGTCTGGGTCCTTCTGTCTCATTCGTCAGTTTCTGGTCTAATATTTCTTCAGTTTTTGGCCCGTTTTCACATATATTCTTATCCAGTGTCACATGCTCTGTTACCTAATTTTCCTCCAGTCAGTATTCAACACAATACTCACTGATTTCACATAATCTGTTCATTCCGCATGCACAAGCTTTAGTCACCTAATGTCTACATTTATCTTGCTAAGTTTGCAGTTTCTGAGTCATGTTGCCCCTGGGTCCCCTATTCCTAAGTTCCTTGGAAAAGGGAGCTTTTATTTATCATGCCACATTTGTGCCTCTTACTTACATCTTCTAGTACAACAGACTAATTGCCTTGCCAACATTATACTTTTAAACAAATCAGATAATATCAAAAATAACTTGACAACATGAAAAATATACTTATGACATGCAGAGCCTTGGCCCATGTGGTGTTATGCATATGCTTACCTGCTCTCCGTAATTACCGCTTATTAAAAAGATAGCTAAAGAAACTTTCAGATCTTACCATTAGCAGTTGTTCATTTCAGAGGTATAGCTGTATATTGTAGGCATCATATACAGTACACCGCATGCAAGTTATTTATGTATATTGTTCTTCCCCTTCATCTTTTAGGAGGGGGATACTTGAGAGCACAACAGAGCTCTTGAATGTTAACATGTTTGATCTTCTGCAAACAAAAGTTTGTCATGGGATTTTTATTTTGTTCAAAGTCCAAAGTTTTCCCGGTTTCAGATTTTTGTGCGCTCTAGTTTCTAGGCCGTGGGGGTTTTCTACTCTAATTCTATTTGTCACCAGCGCGTCATTTGGTATATTAGTGCTATGGGGGAGATAGTGACAGGCCTGCCAGTGATAGCAGAGCAGTAAGGCTGCAGAGCTGGGGCATTGACATCTTCAGAGGTGGTGAAGCACGACACAAAGACTGTGGCATTGGCCATGGAGTGTCTCCTTGTCTGATGCTGCAGGGGACACTGATGCAAATCTTATCCTCAAGCCCTGCTTGCAGGCCTTCCTGTGGGCTGCTAAAGAAGCATTTGCAAAGCAGCTCGTCAGTGAGGTCTGTCCATGCAGATTCCTACCAGGTCTGGCGTGGTGCAGACACAACACATATTGTACTTGCTCTGAGGATCTTAGTGTGGTGTGAAGATGAGGGGCCTGATTCTCCTCTTGCTTATGGAAGTTTTACACTAGTGCATGGCCACTGGTTCCTTTGGAGCTGTTCTTGCGTCTCTTGCATGAGGAGTGCTGGCATGTGTGGGGCAGCTCATGTACCAAGTTCCATGTGTGTGGATTGTGTTGGGAGGGAGCCATGTGAACGCCTGGATGCTGGGGGACATGGTTGGAGTGTGCCATGTTCTGCTGATCCCCAGCTGGTAGATGGTTTCTGAGGGACCGTTACCAAGTTGGGCAAAAAGCCAGGGGTGTGTAATTGACAACTGAAGTGGGAGCTGGGCATAGCAGAGAATTGGACTGGCAGGCCTTGAACCAAAGCTGAGTGACTGATGCAGACTCTGCACGGATGCCTCCATGCAGCTGAAACCTTCTTCAAGGAGAAGGGAGATGTCCTGTGGATGTACCCGATGTTTGACATGTTCCCCTCCAAACCGTGACTTTTTTAGCTTAGTATTCCTCAGTAGCTGTCAATTATCTTCCAAACTGGGGGCTCTGACCACTGACCAAAGATGCTCCCATTGATATCCCAGATGCTCTCAGCGTGCTCCCACTGTCCCAAGACATGCCTCTTCTTAGGACTAGGACCCTACCAAATTCACATGCAACATGTGTCATGGACTGTGAAATCTGTCCTTTTCTGCGCCTTTACCCTATGCTGTGCAGCTTTCACCGAGGAGACCAGCGTTTCTCCAATTGGAGGCCTTGACCCAAAAAGTCAGGGGATCACAAGGTTATTTTAGGAGGGTAATGGTATTTGCTGCCTTCAGGGCTGGCAGCTGGAGAATGGTGGGTGTAATGTTGGCCTGGTGCCCAGCTCTGAAGGCAGTGCCCCACCAGAAGTGCAGAAATAAAGGTGGCAATGCCATGCCATTCTTCCTTCAGAGCTGGGCTCCTGGCTAGCAGCCGCCGCTCTGCAGCTGCCAAGCTCAGAAGGCAGTGCTGCTGCCAGCAGCTGCACAGAAGTAAGGGGAGCAGTGGTACCACAACCCTCCCTACAATAACCTTGCAGACCCCCGTGCAACTCCTTTCTGGGTCCAGACCCCTACAATTACAACACCGTGACATTTCTGATTTAAATAGCTAAAATCATGAAATATACCAGATTTAAAATCCTGTTACTGTGGAACTGACCAAAATGGACAGTGAGTTTGGTAGGGCCTTGCTTATGAATCAAGAGGCCCTGACAAGGCAAGTCTGAAATAGCAACCACGTCCATCTCCTGTCCAGAGTGCTGTGGGCAAGCTGAGTGGGAGGTATCCCTGATGATGTTGTGCTTGCAGGCCTAAGTTTGGACACGGGTGGAAAAGATCTTGTAGGAAAGTAGGAGGCCTGGCCTGCCACTAGCTCAGTGTCTCTGGAAGGCCAGTAGGCAAAGCTTAGTGTGGCTGATGGGGAAGAGAAGCTGGTGGGAGTGCAGGGCTTTTCAGGGAGCCGGCTGTGACTCTCAGCGGGAGGAGACTCCTTGTGAATCCCAAGCAAGCCTGTTCTCTCACCTTTGCAGGGATTGTGGGGACGTCTGCCAGTCACATGCCCTTGATTGCCTTCAATGAAGCACTGCAATATTTCCAGACAGCTGACCTGTCAGAGTGCAGGGTACGTACGGGCTCCTGGGACTGAGCGATGTAGCGTGGTGTGTGGTGGTAGCACTGTGTGGACAGGATCTCGTTAGTCCCTGGGCCACTTCCCTGCCGGGAGTATTTTACTGAGGCGCAGGGAGGCAAAGTGGCTAGTAAGAGGCCACAAAGTGAGACTGGGCTGAGCTGAGGCTAGAACTCAAATTTTCCTGGTCAGAGGCAGCCTCCCCCATTTTGCCCCTGTTTCCTATTATCCTGTCTTCTTCCCCATCCCAGACATCCCCCTGTCTGCTTCTAGCCTATCCCTCTCTGATCCCATCCTTCAGTGTCTGCCCGCTACTGTGTCTACCTCTTGCCACCTGGCATTTGAGTTGTGTTGCTTCCTCCTCCTTTGCTGCTTGGGCACTAAGAGGGGAAGCACTGGCAGCACAGGTGGGAGTCTGGTTTCCCTAACTTCTGGTCGTTGGTACTCCAGTGTCTGAAGGCCAGGAGGAAGGTTCGTGCCCATCCCCTGTGCTTCTGGGCCAGAGTATGATCAGTGCAGCTGCCACACTCCTACAAACCTCTTCTGAGCTTGTGCAAATGGCAATTTACAAAGGCAGGTCCTTCATCTAAACCTTGATGACTTTTCCTGGGGGTAACAAATGGAACCTCTCCAACCCCAAGGTTTCTATCCTGCCAAATGTCGGGTCTGCCCTGCAAAGCGCAGAGATGCTAGAGCTTCTCAAAGAAACAGTTGTAAGAATTTTTTAATGTTGACTGACCAACCTATTTTTCTTCTAACCTTGTTTTGAGAAGCAGCTGCAATGTTTTTGAGGAAACTTTCCAAAAATATTTAGTCTGAAGTCAAGACCAGATGTGTGTGAAATGTAATCTTGAGAGGTTAAAGTTTGGCAAAATCATTGGTAACTTAAAACAGGGTCTTGTAATGGAAAGTGTTAGGCAACCTCAATTCTTGGTGTTCCTACCCAACTAATTAAAAATTCCCTTGTGAAACGGGATTTCCCCCGTGTTTTCTCCCAGATGATTCCAAAGGAGCCTGCACCACGTACCCCGACACTTCTCTTTGTATCATCCTTTTCTTAGAAAAAGATCCAGCCGACGGTGCGAAGGCGAGGGCTGTCCGCCATTACTCACTTCTTCTTTGGTCCCCCCCGGCTCCAGCAGCAGCTGCAAGGGGAACGGGATCTGGCCTTGGCAATAGCCCAGGGTGAGTATTCCCTCCTAACGAGGGGGATGAGTTGTGCCCAGCCAGTTTAATCAGCCTGCCTTGGGTGAGTGGTGTTGGTTACGTGCCCATGATTGAAGTGTGGTCCGTACTCCCCTCAGCTGGTGTCCTGAAGCGCAGTGCCTCCATAACACTCCTGCCTGTGTACCTTGGGCTGTGACCTTTCAACAGCCATTTTGTGCCCTCTCCCCCTAGCATCCTCCCTCTCCAGCACACCAGACGTCGCAAGTCGCTGGGTCACACGTTCATGCTACAGAAAGAGACAGCCTTTGTGTGGGGGGCCTCTGTATGGAGTAGGGTTTGAATATGGCCCTTGGAAATACCAGCTTCCTGCTAGTACCACATCCCCATGAAGGTCTCCCAGATCTGGGGTGGCCAGTTTAGAAATCTCTCCTCTTCATAAAAGAATCGAGGAAGTCAGCTGTTGTGATGGCTACATGGCAGTATCTGCTAAGCGGGCAGCAGGTCCAGAGGTTAGAGTGCTAGCCTGGGAATTTGCTGTCTGCCCCCAAACTTCCTGTGTGTTCTTGGGTGAACCACTTTGTCTTTCTGTGCTCCGTTCCCCGTTGTAGTAGCACTGCTCTGCCTCCCAGGGCGGCTGTGCGGGTGAATCGATTGGGTTCAGATACTCTGGCGGTGGGGCTGGATATGTACTGTAGATGGAAATAAATGATTCAAACTTGCATTAAGTTCAGTGAATTTCTGTCATAGAGACGTAAGCACTGTCTCGCTAGGTTAAACCAGTAGTCCTGTCCTATTCTGTTCAAGTTCTACGTGCTCCTCGCTGTAGTATTAGAGCGCCTTCCAGCAGTGCGTTAAGCAATGTGATTGATCTGTCGCATGGTATTTGTTCTCTTGCCCTCTCCCCAGGGGAAGAAGTCAGTGTGTCTAGGGAAGTGACTTGGTTGGTGCGGTGTTTTGTTTAAACATACGTGTTACTCTGTATTTAGGATAGAGGGCAAGGCCAAGGAAATGCATGTCCTCCTGGGAGCGGAAGATGGGGAAGATTGGGTTGGTCCCTAGTTTCTTGCAGAGTTTTGGGGCTGGCCCTGCAAAGCTCTGTTTCCTGCACAGAGGCGCTCCAACCCTTCCTGGGGAGTTCCACGTGCGGCATCTCTGTTCCAGGGGTCAGCACCGGCTGTGTTGTAGGAAAGTGCAAAGACCCCCTGCACCTGGCTGTTAGTCTTCCTTTGGGGACACTCTTTCTAAAGCTGAGGTGTATGAGGACTGGCTTGTGCCCTGAATCTTGGAGACTTCCATCCCTTCCAGAACTCCTTGGGTGTCTTCTAATCCTTCTAGTCACAGAATCCCGGGGAGGGCAGAGGAATCATCGAGTCCAGCCCCCTGCCCAAGGCAGGCCCAGCCCCAACTCAATCATCCCAGCCAGGGCTTTGTCATGCCAGGGCTGAAAAACCTGTATGAACAGAGATTCCACCCCCTCCCTGGGTAACAGATCCCAGCGCTTCCTCACCCGCCTAGGGAAATTGTTTTTCCTCCTCTCCCACCCAGACCACCCCCACTGCAAGTAGGCAAGCCGGATGATCTTATTATCCACTTAAATGTCTAGTTCTTCTGTGAATCCATTTGACCTGCAGAGTGGTGGGGGTTTTGTTGTTGTTTTTGCCACGTCTCCTTGTTGGTGCTTTAGAGAAGAGGGATGCTCATTGTCAGAGAGCTGATCAATGTTTTCTGTACAGGTGGCTTGGATAACAATGAGCGAGTGCACATGCGGATCCTGCAGACCATCTACAAGAAACTAACAGGCTCCAGGATCGATTGTCCCCGCTATGGTGCCCACTGGGAAGAGCTGGGCTTTCAAGGTATGGGAGGCAGTGAGGAGAGGTTGAAGTCTGTGGTACAGAACTCTGAGGATGGGATCCCCTATTCTCACTCCGGTCCTGTGGCTGAAGTGAGCCAACACCGATGTAAAGGATTCTGGGTTTCTTTCCTCCATTCCCCTGCCGCTACTCTCCACTGCTGATCTGGCAACTTTTGCTGTCCCAGCCCGCTGTCTGACATGCCAGCCAGCCAGCCAGTCAGGTGCTGATATGCCAGTTTCTGCTGCCCCCACTGACTTGGTTACTGCTGGCCCAATGAGCTGGTTCACCACATGTTCCTGGTTGACCGTTGCTGCTTGTTGTTTGTGAGCTCTGGGGAAAATAAACCCTCTCTGGGAGGTTTGATTTGGTAGGAAAGCTCCGCAGCTAAGGCTGTATTACGGTTGACCTGTAAAGAAGGGATGCAGCCTCTTTTTGTGCAGTATAAAAATCCCCCCACAGCAAACATATAGCACTTCCTCTGCAGCTACAGAATGATTTTCTGAGGAGTTACAAACCGCTCCATTAATTAGAGTTGCCCCTTTCCTAAAGAATCCAGTTTTTAATAAATGTATCATGTGCCAATCTTCTCTTTGTCTGGAATGCGTTTCAGGCACAGACTCTTCAAACCCTCCATGTAGTTGAAGTTAATTGAACTCCTGTGCGGAGCCTTCATTTGAAAAACGTCAGTTGTAGTTAAAGAAGGTTGTTAATGGGGGTTGTCTCTAATTGCTATGATGATATGGACTGTGGACAGAATGAGGCCTGGTGCGTGCTACAAAGATCAGTTGCTATGAGCCACCTTGCTCTGACCTAGCTGTGCGTGTGTTTCCCATCAGCAGGAGTGCCCTGCTGTGGTGACAGTCACCCCCCCCCACCACCCGAGCAGTGTTGAGCCCTTGCTGCTTAACTGAGGTTGATGCAGTGCGAGTGTAGACACTGCGTTACCTATGCTAACCCTCCTGGTCCTCCAGCAGCTGACCCACAATTCTTCATACTGACCACTTTGGTCATAGCTATGAACTCCACTGCCAGGGGTCACAGGAGGGCTGGATCCTATAACACCTTCATTGAAATGCCTTTTCCTGATTGTCCAGTGTGATGAGCACACCTAGCTGCTCTCCCTTGTTCTGTGCAGCTGCTAGCCACCCGTGCTGGCTACGTGCTCCAAGCATGGTTTAGCCTGGAGTAGACAGGAGATATGGGGTCTCCTGGGACTGTGGAGAGAAGAGACTCTGCAGGCACAGCTATGGATCACCCGAAGAAGTGTGAAGGTCTATGAGCAGACTGTACGGAGGATGCAGGAGAAAGGGTATGACAGATCCGCAGCAGAGCCACGTGGAAGCAAAGGAACTGAAGCAGCATATCAACAGGCCAGTCAATTGCTGAGCCACAGACCTGCCGCTTTTACCAAGAGCTGTATGTGGAGACCTTCAACACCCCCCCTTTCCCCGACCACTGAGAGTACCTTTGAGGAGCCAGAGACGCAGAGCCCTGCCATGAACAAGGGAGGAGGAGAATGGGAGACAAACAACCGGGGGGCTCGCTTTGCCACAATGCAGGACCCGTCTGGGACACCACACCAGTCAGTCCTGACACAAGAGCACGGGAGACCCAGTGCTGGGGAAGGAACCTTGGGTAAGTGTGTAAATGTATTTCACGTTACCATGATTACTGCTGGTGCCCCCAGCTTAGTGGAGCATCCCAGCGAAGTTGTCATGAATTTATTCACCCAAGAAGGCGGTGGTAGAACAACGGAGAGGTGGTTCTCTGCTCTTATTCCCCCGTGGAGCTGGGCAGGGGTTGCCATGTGCAGCAGTTTGTTTATGTGCACGGGGGTGTCTGTTGAATCCTCCCGAGGAATCCTGATGCATCTGCAGTCCTCTCCCAAGGGCTTCTAGGGTTGGCAGCTTTATTTTTCCTCTGCAGTCGGATGCTTTCCCATGCCGATTGGCACCATTGCAGTAAACAGGCTAGTGGCATGTGGGCTTGGGCAGCTCGGGGGTGCCAGCTGCAGCGGTATTTTCTGTGCCTTGGTTACCCTCAGGAGTGAGAGATCTGTCAGAATTCACGGTTGCCTGTGGGAAATGGTGCCGGTATTCAGTGCCATGGCCCAGTACTGAGTAATTCCCTCCTCGGCTCCCTCCACCACGGTTGCCACGGCTGCCACCGAGAGCCGTGCTGTGCACACACTCTCAAGCAGAAGTGCCAATAAGCAGGTCTTGTTCAAATTGTGGGGGAAAGAAATCTGAACCTTAACTTTTGCTTTCTTGAGGGACTGAGCGCATAGTAGTGCCTCTGCATGCTTTATTTGTAGCTGCTCCTTTGTGGCCCGGAGGGGTTCCCCCTCCACCTGCAGAACGCCTGAAGCAGATGAGGAGAAAGAAGAGGGCTTGAGATGTGTTCAGTGAGTCCTGCAAGCCAGTGCTGCATCAGAGGGTGAGCAGAGGGCCTGGAGGGTGAATACTGCCGCCTGTAAGAAACGGACAGGAGAAAAGTCCAGGAATCCCAGCAGGAGAGGGAGCTTCACCAGGACATAATGGGGCAACTGACAGCAAATACAGATGCTATGGACTCTTGTGGACCTACTGGCTCAATAATAATGGGCTCGCCTCCCTTTGCAGTCCTTGGAGCAGTCCATTTTAGCATCCCCCCTCCCCCTGAACATGGCACATGGCATCCAGGACCGAATCCCTACTCCTACCTCTTCACCCGGGGCAGTAAGGACAACCGCAGCATCACATGCAATGACCTGTGAGAACCACAGCTGCTGTACATGTAGCCAAAATGGACACGAATGTTCTTTCTCCTCGGTAAGCGCTGTAATGTTAACTTACTAGGGTTTTATTGTGTGTGCTTTTAAAATGGAAAGGCTTTTTATGCTGGGTTGGTTCCTCAATAAAACTATTTTTTGGGCAATATAATTCATCTTTGCAGCGTATGTTGGAAACTAATAGAGGGCCTCGCAGTACTGAAAGCACCCATCTACGTTGTACAGCATGACACAACTCGTAGGATCAGTCACACACACAGTGTAATAACTGTAAGTTATTACAGCAAGTACCACAGAATTAATAGGCACCGTGACAGTGTTCTAGTCATGGCTGCACATCTAACAGGGCCCAGGGCCAGGTAGAGCGCAGTCCAACACAGGCGTTACTGTGACTCCCTGGCAAAAGGCTCTTGCAAGGTCTTTCGCAGCTGTACAGCTCCTCCACTAGCCCTGGTGGCTGTTCACATTCAGCAGACAGCTGCTCCATGTACCCCCTCCTCCCTAGCAGCATTTTCCCCCCCCTTTGCCTCATAGATACTGCGTAGGACGCAGCTGGCAGCTATAACCACGGGGGTATTTTTCTCACAGAGATAGTTAGGTGAGTGAAAAAGGCCAACACCTCCTCAGCTTACCAAACGCACGTTCGGCTGTCATTACGCACCAGCTGAGCTGGGAGTTCACTCTGCCTTTGGCACTGCCGAGTGGCCAGTGTACGGCTTCATGAGCAAGGGGTAGGCTGGGCCTTCCAGGATCACTGTGGGCAGTTTGGCATCACCAATGGTCATTCGCTGGTCAGGAAAAAGAGCCTCTGGTTTCAGCTTTCTGACAGTTCTGTGTTCTTAAAGACGCGCGCATCATGCACCTCCCCTGACCAACCAGCACGGATGTCTGGAATGCATCACTGGGGATCCACCATTGCTTGCATTACCACCCAGAGTAGTCCTTTCGGTTGTGCTGTGGCAAAGTATGTGGCACAGTTTAGCGGCACAGTTACTGCAAATCCTTCCAGTACATCCTGCACGTGGCTGAGAGTCACAGTCCTGTGTAGTAAGGGACCGACAATGGCCCTGCAAACTTGTATGAAAACTGCCTCCTTTCTGTGAATATCCAACTGCAGAATGGCTTTCCCACTGGCCGGTAGCAATCTGGCACTGCAGGTTGCCACGGCAGGATTGCTGCTTGCTTCTGTGCTTTCAGTCCGGTGTCCCTGTGAGTGCACAGGTGGCCTTTTGATCCCACTAGCCAGTGCTCGTTTATTGAGCCTAGAAATGGTGCTCCACCATCTACAGCTGCTCTGTTAACGCCACCACTAGCCTTGCGTTGGCTTCCGTTATGCCCCACAGCTCTCTGTCGTCCGGGAAAGCATTCCGTTCCCTGGGGAGTCCGTTCTTCTTGCATCTCTGAATCCGAGTCATGATTCCTGTACGTGCAACTCTCACGACAATAATGCAGAGCTGTGCAGGCTCTGGGCTTCCCTCAGAGATGGCAGACCGAGGGGAGGAGGGCCGCGTGGGTTTATGGGATTGTTTTTAAAAGCGTGAAAATTATGGCATATCGAGGACATTATAGGGTGTGTCTGGACTACAGGGTTTTTTCGACAAAAGTGAACTTTTGTTAACAAAATTATGCCTGCGTCTACACTACCGCTGAGTTCTGTCGTCACAATGTCGACAGAACTCGGCAGTTTTGTTGACGGCGGTAAACCTCATTTTACGAGGAATAACACCTTTTGTCGACAGAGTTCTGTCAACAGAAGGCGTTATTGCATCTACACTGTCCTTGGTGTCTACGCTCTCATGTCGACAAAGTGGCTTGCTTTGTTGACAGAACTGGATGTCGTCTAGACGCTCTTTGTCGACAGAAGCTTTATCGATAGTATCTGTCGACAAAGCCTCTGTCGACAAAAGCCCGTAGTCTAGACGGACCCTATGGGATGGATAAAGTTGCAGGCTGGGAAGCTGACCCTTTGCTCCTGGTTGCCCTAGTTTAAGTTGTTTTTGCCCCTCTGTGTGTAACCAAAACTTCCTGCGAAACCGTGCACTGAAAGGTGGCTGTTTGCACACTGGGATCCTTACCCATGATGCACTGCACTGTGCATTGACACAAGCACTCCTGGTGGCTACACACATCATTGACACAAGCCAAGTATGCATATGTTCAAGCAATATACTAACGGTGGCAGCTTTATGCCAACGTAACTTGCATTGACCAAAGTTTGTGGGGTAGATGTGACCTAAAGTGACTTGGGCAGCTATTAAATAACATCAGAGTGAACTCATCAATCCTCTCACATCCTCTGTAGCTAATTTGCATATCGCAATCCCATTGGTTGTACAGGTGGGACCTCCCTGGTCCAGCACCCTTGGGACCTGAACAGTCCCGAACTATAGAGTTTGCTGGTCAAGGCTCCCCTCCAGGCTGTCAGCCCTGCTTCTTGCTCACCCTGCTGCTCCTAGCCCTGCTGGGGCTGTGCTCCCTTTCCCTCCTCTCCCTCTGAGGCCGGTGCTGCGCTCCCCACCACGTTGGCCCTGGCCCCAGCTATGATCCTGGGTGTCACTCTGGACTGCTCTCCTGGTTGTCGGCCCTGCTGCCTGTGGCCCGGCCTGGGCTGCACTCTCTGCTGGCCAGGCCTGCGCTGCTTAGTGGAAATGCAGAATTCAGTAGCTGATCGGGGACAATCCCAGTTCCCTGAGGTGAATGGGGCGGTTCACAGGTTGCAGCCTGACTGGAAATTCATGCAGCTCTCAGTGCATCAGTTAATGCTTAGATGATGTTTTTGAGGTTTTCTCAGCAACCGTAAGGGCTGGCAGTGGACAGGGATTGTAGAATGTAGATCATGCCCCAAAGCAGGGACATAGTAAGACAAGGAGAGCATGTACTGAGCGAGTCAGGACAGAGGCGTATGTGGCTTACCTGCTGTATGTTTTTTGTACTCAAGGTTTGGATCCTGGGACAGACCTACGCGGGACCGGATTGCTTGGGTTAATGCAAATCCTGTATTTTGTAATGGACTCCCGGACGTTACCCCTAGCTCGAGACATTTTCAAGTTATCCCAGCATGAATCACAGGCATGTCCTTCCCTCTTCGTGTCTGACTCTGGGTTGGGATGTATTTATTACTAGCAGATGTAACACTAGCACTGGTGTTGCTCAGGTCCTTATTTATTTATTTTTTAATTAAAAGGAAAATGTACATACTTTATTTAAATGATGGGGCTCAGCGCAGAGGGTGGGGGGTGCAGGAGTCAGGAGGGG
>JANRFK010000351.1:1453149-1469001 GCA_030068395.1 Apalone spinifera
CCACCATGCAGCTGGTCCAGAGGGGGACCTCTCTTGGGGGGTGGGAGGATAGTCTCCTGGGTGGGGACCAGTCTGTGCTGCCTGGCCTCTGGCATAGTCCCAGGAGGCTGTGATGGAGGGATGGGGGGCAGGAGGCTCCCCCCTCAGCACTGTTTGGGGCAGGAGTCTGGCAATGTGGGAAGCCCTGTCCCTGGTTGGCCACTCTCCTGCTGGTGCAGATGCCCCCAGAGATGACTTTGCAGCATAGCTCTCCCTTTGATCAGCCCTCTCCCTTTCCATGTGATGGAAAACAGTCCCATTCCAGGCACATCCTGTTTTCCTGGCACAACCAAACGCTGACCTTATTTTAAGTTAGGACAAGAGGAAATTGCCTACCAAATTTGGTAGTCCTAGCTCTTACTGCTTAGCTGGAGTTCTTGAACAAACGGACCTTGCAGATGGACAGACTCTCAGACAAACACGCTCTAAAATATATGTGTAGATTATTTATTAAACCTCAGGGAAAGGTAAGCAAGGAATCCTGCTTTTCGATTGGCTGTTAGGAAGACTCTTTCAAATCCCAGATTCCCTGCTTTGTATAGTTACTGACCAAGTGTGCTATTTTCCCACAGCCCTGTTCGACATTGGCTACTTGCGCCCTGACTAAATCTGATGAGAGCAATTCCACAACCTCCCTTAGCCAAACTCGAGTCCCAGTAGCCAAACCTCACTTAACACTTGCCCCATGTTGGCCGTCAATTTCCTGCACTTGTTTTACACTCCTTGCTTATTTTGCTTTGGTGAGGGAAAAGGTGTTTTAGTCAGAGATGGGCCCAAACCCCAGGTCAGTTTGATCATGGGCTCTTTAATCAAGCAGACAAAGCAATGACCAGACCCAATGCCTGGAAACTGAAGCTAAACAAAATCAGACTAGAAATGAGCTAATTTTTAACAGGGAGGGTAACTGACCATTGGGACAATTTATCCAGGGGCTGTCGCGGATTCTCCATCAGTGGCAATTTTGAAATCAGGGCTGAATATTTTCCTAAAGGATCTGATTGGGGAGTGATGGGGGAAATTCTATGGCCTGTGTTATGCAGAGGTCGGACTAGGAGACCACAGTGGTCCCTTCTGGACTGGGAATCTATTAATCTAGATCCAGACTTTGTATGTTCCTAATGGGAATGGGTGGAACCAGCCCCCAGATGGGAATGTGGGTTCAATAACTGGAACCAAACTCAGGGTCAGGGCTAATTGGGTTTAGCTCAAGGGAAAGAGAGGTTTCAGCTGCAAACTCTGAGCCAACTCTGTCCTTATTTGTTTATATCATATCATTGTAGTGTAGTGCCTAGGAGTCCAAGTCATGGATCAGGGCCCCGCTGTATAGATGCTGTACAAACAGAACAAAAAGACCCCTCCACATCCCAGGAATGTACAATATTTAGGGTTTGGCTTTGGGCCCATCTCTCATTATAACAGGGGCCTGAGGAAGGGCATTGTCCAGGTATTGGAGGGATGAGGGGCATTATCCGTGAGAACGGGTGGAGTTGATTTAATTTTATGTCTTTTCCAGAATTTCCCTTTCTGTGTGATGTCTGTGAATCTCACTCGCATCGTGATCCAGGCCCTGAGGGAAGAACGTCTTTCCAGGTGAGTTCACAGCCCAGTGTGGCCCTAAAGCCATGTATGTAAAGTCCATGCTGCACTACTGAAGGCTCCATGTTCCCTATGCCAGGGGATTGCATTACCATTTAGTTTCGACATGCTGCTTTGTAGTGCTGAGCTGAAAATGTGTCCACATGTAGAGAGGAAGGAGAGTGTAGGTCCACTGCTTGAGCTGGGTAGCAGAGCTAATAATGGAGCACAGCGGGAAGGCTTAGCTGTTCAATGCCTACTTTGCTCTTCACTGAAAAGGTTAATAGTTGACCAGATACTTAACACAATGAATATTACCCACATGGGAGAAGGAACACAAGCCACAACAGGAAAAGAATGGATTACAAATGAATTTGTTGTGTTCCAGTCATCAGTGGCTGTTGAAATTCATCCTAGGGTGTATATATAATACTAGCTGAAGGCCACAGAACCATTAGCGATTATCTTGGAGAACTTTTGGCGAATGGGTGAGGTCTCAGAGGCTTGGAGAAGAGCAAACATACACCTTGTCTATACTAACCCCCCACCGTCAATATAATGTATGTGATTTCAGCTACGCAAATCGTGTGGCTGAAGTTAACAACTTACCGCCGTGTCTTGCGTGCAGTAAGATCACTGGGGGCTACTCTTCCATCGACATCGGCTACTCTTCTCGTCCTGGTGTCAACGGGAGAGTGCTCGGAGATCAATTTATCGCATCTAAGCAGACACGATAAATCGATGGCCGGTGGATCGATCGCTGCAGCGTGGATCGCCAGTGCAGTGGAGACAACCGTATAGTACCTGTTTTTTAAAAAGGAAAACAATGAAATTATAGATCGGTCAGTCTATCTTTGATAGCTGGAAAGATACTGGAACAAATAATTAATCACTTACGCATCTTGAGGATTACAGGGTTATAAGGAGTAGCTAGCATGGATTTGTTAAGAACAAATAATGCCAAACCAACCTGATTTCCTCCTTTGACAGGGTTACTGGCTTGGTGGATAACGGCGAAGCAGCAGATGTGATATATTTTGATTTTTAGTAGGCTTTTGACATTGTCCTACCTGACACTCACTCCTATACAGACTAGGGAATATGGTCTAATGAAATCACCATAAGGAGGGGGCAAAACTGGTTGAAAATCTGAGTAATTATTAATGGTTCACTATCAGACTGGGAGGACACACATACTGGAGTCCCGCATAGCTCACTCCTGAGTCCTACACTAGTCAACATTGGAATTAATGACTTAGCTAAGCGATGGGCAACCATGAGTAATGGATGAGCCGCATGGGTGGCCCTCCTTCACCTCAGTGGGCTGCAGCAGCCTCCAGCCCGCTGGGGTCCCACCTGCAGCTCCCCCATCTACTCCTCTCCCCCCCACACATCTCGTACATGGAGCTCTGGAACCCCTCACTTCCCTACTCCTCCCCCTCCTTCCCATGAGAACATGAGAACAGACTTCAGGTATATTCGGGGCTGTTATAAAAGGCACTGTGATGAATTGTTCTCCATGTCCACCCAACGTGGGAGGAAAATATAACAGGCTTAATCTTCAGCAAGGGAGATTTAGGTTAGATGTTGGGAAACATTTCCTAAGGAGAGTTAAGGCTGGAATTAGGTTACCAGAGTGTCTGTAGAATCCCACTCATTGGAGGTTTTTAAGTACAGGTGGGACGGACACCTGTGAGGGATGGTCGAGGTACCTTTCCTCTTGCCTTAGTGTTGCGGGATGAGCTAGCTGACCTCTCGAGGAGCCTTTCCATGGGAGAACACCTTGCAGCGTTCTAAATTCACTGGAAAGGAAAGGAACCTGGTCATCATTGTGCACAAGCCAGTAGACAGCCATGGTCCGTGTACAGTTGTGGTGCCCGGAGTTATAGCAGCTGCCGTACCAGCTGTCATTCAGGAAGAAACCTGTTTCCTTCATTAACTCCCCGTGTTCACGGGGCCAGGCAGATGTCGTCTCCGACTGCCGTAAATCTCTTTGTCAGGTGGATCTCTAAAGGGTGTTTCTGTAGCGCCCTGCTGAGTCTGGGTTTGGGCTGGTTGGGTGGGAAGGCAGAGGTGGAGATAAGCATTGGCATCCCTGTCTCTTTCAGAGAGTGTAACCGCAGACAGCAGGTCATTGCGGTGCTGAACGATTTGTATGTGGCCACGTTTCTCCGCCTCTTCGTCGTCTGGAGAACACAACAGAAAACAATTTCTGACTCGGGCTTCGTTCTGAAAGGTGCGTTTCCCTGCCGCGTTTCTAAGCAAGGGACAACAAGTTGAATGTCTGCAGCACATACCCTGCTTGTTCCATGCACTGTTCACAAGAGCCTGTCCTGCCAGCACCCAGACTAGGTGCAGAGGAAGGAGGACCTTAAGTTGCCTGGCTTGACGTTATAATAGTTGCTTACATGATGTTCAAACTCTGGGAAGCTCCATTAACTCTAAGTCCAGGGTGTTGGGCTTTAAAAGACTGTATTTGAGGTAACTGGGATTTTAATAGCCCCTTGGGGTTGTCTGTAGCGCCACTTAATCACTTCTGAGTCTGTGTTGTAATTGCAGCGCCGGCTCTTTAGGGATAGGGCGTTGCCGAATGTGTTTTGGAAAACCCAGTGTTTGTTCTGGAGGTAATGGGTGAGGCTAGGACTTCAGTGCACCCTAGACAGAGAAGGCTCTTTGCATGTGACATGAATACAAAATATGGAGGTTGGCTGCTGGCTGCAGGGGAAGAGTTAAGGAGGGAAAAATGCATTGGGGAGAGCAGACGTTCTCTACTTTAGGTGTGTTCGCTCCTTCCCTTGTTTGTCTGGTTTGCTGCCAAGTGTGTGTGTGAAACGTACATGTTTCACGCTACATTGTAAGCCAGGCTGGCAGCGAGTGGCCTCTCATTGAGGTGGCTTAACATTTTCCATCCTCAGCCCTGGTTTTTGTTTGGTTAAGGCTTTGCCAAGCTTGAACCATTTGGGCTGAAATTTTCCAAGCCAGGTCTCTGCCTCGGGCTGACGTTCAACCGTTTGAGAACACAATGAATGTTTGTGAGGGGTTCGGATATTACAGGTGTAAATTAGCAATCGTGCTCCCTGCAGGGTTGGCATGGTGTGTACCAAATAGCCACCCATTCGCTGAGGGAGGCCAGAGGCCAGTGGAAGAAATAGTAGATGATCATCTCTTTAAAGATTGTATCACAATGCATGTACAAGGCTGAATTAAGGTACCATTGGGCAACCTTAATTCAACCCTTTATTAACTTTTCTGTGCTTGATTTTATAACCTTAATAACCATATTTAAACACATTTTAAGGTAATTATGTGTTAGTTGTAGAATTGGACAATCAATGCTATTTTCTTTCTATTAACACCAAATTAGAGAAATAGCAGGATTATTTCCTCCGGAGAGCAAAAAATAGAGAGAGGGTAAAACCTGCCTGAGAAGCGGACAGATGGTTGTGTGTTAGGGCTGAAAAAGCATCTTTAAAAGGTAAAGCTCTGGCCACCACGAAATCCTCCATCCCTACCCCGGTGGTCTGGGCTTTCCCATCTCTTCTGATCAGCTGGGTGGACTCATTTAGTTTTAGGGTGAAACCCCCAAGCTTGGACAATGGGGAAATGTTTTTTCCAAAGGCAGTTTTGGTGGCTTTGTCACTACAAGTTCCAGCCCTTCCTAACTAGGGGTAACCAGTTACTGGGTAAGCATCACCCTTAATGAGTGATGCTTACTGGGTAATGGGTAACAGTACCCAGAGAGCAGCCCCTTGCCTACAGCCTGCCATGGGTGGAGGACTGCTCCAGCCCTGCTGGATTCCTGTGTGGGGCTGCTGCTTTGCCAAAAGCAGCTGGACTGGAGCAGCCCCTGCCTGCCCCCATTTGATTGTTAAGTTTAACCGGTTAACTAATTAAATGGGATTTTGCATCCCTATTCATTGTGCTCTGTCCTGAGTGTGAAGCACATGTCCCAGGAGACTCTGGGCCAAACTCTAGGGCTAAAGCTTAAATATATACCAGAGGGGAGTTACCCCAGAAAACATGTGGGGCTCAGACTGCCCCTCCTTCCATCCCAGGGTCATGTCCTTTCCTGTTGATACTAGATTTATCCTCCCTCCCTCTTTCCAGAACTGGAGGCATTTGCCAAAAGGAAACCGAAACAGCTTCTGAGAGATTTGGGGATGTACATGAGCGGGAGAGCTGTGCCAGTGACAGATGGTGGCTTGCCGCACCCTTCTCCCTTCTCTGGCGTACACGGTCCCGACCTCCACTCGGCCCTCGGCGACAGCAGCAAAGAGATAAGCTTCATGGGCGTGTGCGACGCGCAGGTTGAGATGGAAGGAGAGGCCCGGCTGATCTGAAACCGAGGCAGTACCACCGGCTGGGCAGTCTTAAACGGCATTGACACACACCCCTGTTGGCAGGGCTTCTTAGTGGCTGCTAGTCCCCTGCCAGCCTGTTCACAGCCGCTTGTGAAAGGTTGCGAGGTCTGAGGGGTGCTTCTTGCAGGCCAGACCAGCTCGCCCAGGTGTCGTGGGGAATGCCAGGGGAAGTTGGCGGAGTTTGCAGGGGTCAAGGTCTCCACCTGCTTCGTTGCAGATGCTGTAATGGGTGGTAGCAAACCATCCCTGTCCGGAGTGCGCTTTGCCCTGAATCCACTGAAATGTGGATGGAGCAGGGAGCCCTGGTACATGCTGAAAATGAAAAGCTGCTTCAGTTCTCAGAGGTTCCAGTTCCTTAGAGGCACTAAGAATCCCAAGCTGAGCCCTGCGGGCGAAGAAGCAAACTGCAGGCCCCAATTCTCTTCTGCTAGGACTCCCCGAAGGGCAGCGAGCAAGCATGTAGTAGATGCAGAGCTAGCGAGGGGGTTGTTTTGTTCCAGTCATCAGGCTCGCTGGGCCCAAAGTCTCCGATGAGCGCACTCCCTGAGAACGTGGCTCACGGTTTGTAGGGGAGCATCAACCTTACGCACTAACTGTGCTGGAATCGGGGTCTGTCTGCCTGGCACGTCTGTGCTCCCATTGCTGTACTGTCTGAGTCGGGCAGTGCTGTTAACCGTATCTTATGATGGGACCTGAGACGCAGAGAGGTTGTGACATGGTCATGGTCACACAGGAAGTCTGTGGCAGAGCAGAAGCTGGAACCTAGTCTCCCGAGAGTGGTGTTCCAATCACTACACAGTAAGGTCTGGTGGCACGTGCCGGTGAGACCTTCGCTCCTGTGATGCGCTGTCTAATGTAGCGGCTGAGAAGTTCAAACCTCCGTGGCTTGGGCTTTCCTACTTCGGTTAATGGCATTCTCACCACCCCTGCTCCTAATTCTGTCTCTCCTCCCAGTAACGAGTGACCTGCCTCCCTGAGACTCTGAGCAGGCAGGATCTTCTGCAGTAGGGCACAAGAGAGCATGAGGGAGACACAGGCCAGCATGGCCACCGGCTAGAAATGTGGGCACTCCTGACTCCAGAGCAAAGTGCAGGTGAGAGGTGGCTCTTCAGGCACATGGCATCCAGCTGGAGCGCTGCCAGTGCAGGGCTGTATCAGGATACATCTCCACTGCACTGTATGCCTGGGTCTGTGGGAGCCAGGCTTGTGGGCTGGGTTTTTTCCAAGCCTCTCCTTGAGCATCCACACTGCATTGTAAACCTGCGTTGACAGCGCTGGGCCCGTCTCACAACCGTGTTAATGCGTCCCTGCTGGGGGGTGCAGGCCTCCTGGCTTGGCTCTGTGGCTTGACCTGTGTCCCCACTGCACAGTGGCGGTGAGACTTGGGTTCTGACCCCCCCACCTGGGGCCTGAGTGCCTGCTGACCTGTGTGCGGACAGGCGCCAGAGTCAGAGCCTGGCTTAGCGTGCGGGGTGGCCACACCTTGGGGTGTACGCCGCAGTAAAACATCCGCGCCTGGCCCGGGTCAGCCCGCTCGGCGGCAGGGTTGTAAAATTGCCATGTGGACATTTGGGTTTGGACTCCAGCCCAGGCCTGCACGTCTACATTGCCAATGCATAAGCACCACAGCCCTACCCCCCACCCCCAGCCAGTGATGTGGGCCAGGCGTGGGTGTTCTATTGCAGTGTAGACAGACCCTGCGAGGGTGAGGCAGGAAGAGGCAGCGTCACACTGTGACTTGACTGTCCCCAAACTACTTCTGTACTCGGTTATAGTGGCCTGCAGGAGTAATAAAAGCTTATTGGCTGCCTGGAGCCATCCCCTCCCCCACACAGGCACTGCATAGGACAGCTAAGGGTTATTCAGGCCCTCTTCACGCCAGCATGGGGGTGAGCTGGGGCAGGGAGAGCTGACCCCAGAGGTGGCCCAGGGGGGCACATGGGTGCTGCATCCCTAGCGCTGGAGTTTCAGAAGATTCCCACTCAGATGGGTTTGAATGATTGACAGAGAACAGAGTTTTCGCCTTTATACGTGTCCCCTCCCAAAGATGCTTGCTCCAGAAGAATGCCCGTGATGCCAGCTCTTGTGATCGTATTGTGAGTCATGTGACCTTTGGTGTTTCCCTTCCGCCGAACTGCTCCTAGGAGCTTTTGAAAACCCCACGAGGTTCCTCACCTGCCTGGACCGTTAGGTGCCTCAATACCTTTGAAAAGTCAGGCCCCAGGAGACTGGCCCAGTGTTTCATGGGAGCCCGGGGCTTTGCTGTGATCACAGCCTCTCAGCACTGTGTGGGGAGATGATTTCTGTGAGCAGGCGGCTCTTTAATCTCCTAGACAAAGGCATGACAAGATCCAGGGGCTGCAGGTGCGGTTCAAATTGGAAATGAAATGTAATTTCTTAAGGCTGGATTAAGTACAGTGGGGACGGTTACATGGATAATAACTAACCAGAAGAACAGCTTCCCAGGGACTCTCAGGCCGGGGGAGGTGTCTTCCTAAGAATTCTGGGGTGCAGTTCAGGGCGATGGAGGAGGCACATTGCTGAGGGCCTTGCCCAGGGACGGGGGGAGAACTCTGTGTCTGCACTGCTCCAGTGGCCCAGATGATCTCTGCATAGTCTCTGCAGCCAGCAGTAGCTTTCCTTTATAGCCCAGGAGCCTGCCGTGCTGGAGACCTGCCTTCCACTCCTCCCCAGCCCCAGGGGGAGCAGCTTATGGGCGCAGTGGGGGACAGAATAGCCCCCTTTGCTGCAGTCACTGGCTCTCCCAGCTGGCCTCAAATCCATAGCTCTGGGACCAGGCCAGTTAGACTGAGCAGCAGATTGGAGCAGATGCCTGTGGCAGCCCCGGCAGGGGGATAAAGCAGCGCAGTCCTCCTGATCCTGTGGGGTGCAGGACGTTTCCTTAGGGGATGCGTCTCTTGAGTAGCAGAGTAAGAAGTTTGTTGTCATAGTTGCCTGGGGCTTCGTGGAATCCAGTGTGTCTACTCTCCTGAGGCATTCGCTGCTGCCTTTCCAGCTGAACCTTGTGCCTCTTTGACGTAGCACGTAGGCCTGTGGTCTCGGGTCTTCGGCTTGGAGATCCCCCCGCCTCTGCAGCGCGGCATGTCTGAATACGCACTGTAAATACGGGTCTCAGTGGTGAGCAGCCCTGGGCGTCGTTCCCAGAGCTGTGTACACTAACTGGAAGGGGGTAGGCACTTGACAATAAACGGCTGGCGTACCATTTCCTCGTCTCTGTGTTTCCTGAGGGCAGGCTTGGCCTTCGTGGACGTGCCTGCTCCGCTCACGTGGCCTGAAAAGAGAATGGCCCTCCACCGCCAACAAGCATCGCGTCGGCAGGAAAATGAAAGGGGAGCCCCTGCGAGCTCTGTCGCCCGGAGGAGGTGATGGCCACAGCAGCTAATAATGCAGAGATCTGGGGCTGACCATCAGCTTGGCAGCCGTAGGGCCTGACCCCCTGATTTATCTCATTCCCTGCGCTGGAAGTCAGTGCTGTGTGGCGCAGGCCTGCAGCGCAGAAAGTCACCGCCCAGGGAAATGGCTTTGCGCCACCTTTGCCCACCCATCTGGTGCTGGACGGCCCTGGGTGCGGTGCCAGGAACACACGCACAAATCCAACCAATGGGGGTGATGTAGCCCGGACACCCCACTCACCCCGTCACCATTCCCCTCAGCCTCATCAATTTGTATAGAATAGAAGGCTGACCCGGCATTGCCTGGGTCCCTCAGGGCAGGAAGCTGGCAGTGTCAGAGCAGGGCCTTGGGGATATTGGGGGGAAGGGGAGGGGAGGGCTAAGAGTGAGGGTTGAGGGGGTCCCATCTTCCAGGGACTTTTTCTCTCCCCTTCTTCCCCCATCGTGGCCAAAGGTTCAGAGGAGGGCAAAAGGTTTGGGGTAGGGGGCTACTAACCCAGTGTGCTGGCAGGCAAGATGGTGGAGCCCCAGGCCTGATGGCTATTCCTTTGGTGGTGCGGCTGCCCCTGCAGGACAACTCTCCCCCACACTCATTGCCCCCAGTGACCACTCTCACCATCACATCCCTCCGAGCAGTCCCTCCCTTTCCGTGTTGTGGAAAACAATCCCATTCCAGGGCTTCCCGTTGTCTTGGCACAACCAACCCCCGACCTGGCTTTAAGTTAGGATAAGAGGACGCTGCCTCCCAGGGTTGGTGGTCCTCGCTCTTACGGTTTAGGAGGAGTTCTTGAACAGATTCACAGACAAGGGGGTTTGATAAACACTAGGTGCTGGTCCTAGGGAAGAATTAGGCCCAGAAGGAGTACAGCTGCTTCCCAAGTTACGACCACCTCCACTTATGACCATCCACACTTACGACCAAAGCGGTCGCCATGTAACTCTATGGGATCCGAGTTACAAACCAAGTGTTGGTTCGTAACTCGGGGAGCGGCTGTATTTCTGAAAATTCTCTTCCCCATCAGCAGAAGAGTGTCTGTATCTGATACTTGAAAAGGGAATTTCAATAATTAATAGAAGGTAGCAGGCTGAGAGCCTTGCAGACTGAAATTCTCAGTGCCTTCCCAGAACTGGGTAGTACGGGCAGCAGATGTGCAAATCAGGATTGATCGTGTTCCCAGAGGACATAGAGGCCCCAGCTTGTTGTGCTCGTCAGTGACACTCAGAACTCAGTAATTCAAGAGCCAAATCAACGATCAGCGTTCTCCAAAAGAGCTAGTCATGTGAATTCATTGTTTAATTTACTATAGATAAATTCTCACAGCCAAACGACTGACCAGGTGGTACAAAAGACAGGATGGTATTTTATCAACAACAATTGGTTAATAACGTAGCACAATCATCCTGATTGGTTAATCACTTAAGTCAGTGATCACACAGCTTGTGCTGCAAAGAGCTGCAAGAGAGACATTAGTCAGTCTGTGTGAGACTCGGCTAGGGGCTGTGCCCACACGTAGTAAGAGACCATTCCCGCCCCGAGGAGCTGAAAATCTAAATAGGCAAGATATAGAATCCCAGGGCTGGCAGAGACCTCAGGAGCCATCGAGTCCAGCCCCCTGTCCAAAGCAGGACCAGCCCCAACTCAATCATCCCAGACAGGGCTTGGTCAAGATGAGATTTAAGAACCTCTAGGGATGGAGATTCCACCCCCTCCCTAGGGAACCCATCCCAGTGTTTCCCCACTTTCCTAGGGAAATCATTTTTCCTAATATCCAATCTACACCTCCCCTAATTCAACTTGAGACCATTGCTGCTGCTTCTGCCATCCGTCATTACTGAGAACAGCCTCTCTTCATCCTCTTCGGAGTCGTCCTTCAGGGAGCTGAAGGCTGCTATCAAAACGCTTCTCTTCTGCTGTCTAAACAAGCCCAAATCCCTCAGCCCTTCCTCAGAAGTCATGTGCTCCAGCCCCCGAATCATTTTTGTTGCCGTCCGCTGGACTCTCTCCAATGCATCCACATCCTTCCTGTAATGGGGGCCCCAGAATTGGACATCTGAGTCCAACAAACTAGAATGTACTCAGGATCTGCAGCAGAGAAAGCCATTGTGAGTGTGTTGTGATACTGGTGACCGAGTTTGTGGAGATCCTGGCTCCCCAGCCAACGGTCCTAATCACTGGGCTACTGGCTGTTCAGGGCTGGAGGCGTCTCTCTCGTTTCTAAAGATCTTAGGTTCGTTCCACTGTGGAATGGGAAACCTTTTCAGAATCGCAAGAACTTTCACAACTTGGGGAAAGAGTTTCCTGTACAGATGTAGGGAAACGGGCTCTTTTGGAAGATTTCTTGGGGAACGCGGAAAGAATTCCTGTGATACAGATGTTTGAACCTCAGTTTACAGCTCCGTGCTAAGCAAGCATGAGGACACACACAGAGACATAGGCAGGAAAGTCTCAGCCCGGTGCTCCCGCAGTAGTGACATGCACAGGTGGAAATCATAAGCAAAGCGATTGTACAAAATCATGTAGCAAATCAGGACCCAGAGGCCTCTCCTGCCTCCCCCAGCCATGCAGAATTTCAGGGAGTTAGAGGAAGTAGCATCCTTTCCTCTTTGGGACTGAGCAGGTGTGGCTGGGGATGCTGTTTCTGTCCCAGGCCTGTTGGGTGACCCCAGGTGAGTCACTTCCCCTCTGTGTCTTAGTTTCCCAACAACAGTGATTCTCTCTCCTTTGGTGTCAAGTATCAGAGGGGTAGCCGTGTTAGTCTGAATCTGCAAAAGCATCGAGGGGTCCTGTGGCACCTTATAGACTAACCAAAGTGTTTGGAGCATAAGCTTTCGTGGGCAAAGACCCACTTCGTCAGATGTGTCCACTACATGCATCTGACGAAGTGGGTCTTTGCCCACGAAAGCTTATGCTCCAAACACTTCGGTTAGTCTATAAGGTGCCACAGGACCCCTCGCCACTTTCTCTCCTTTGGGAAGCGCTTTGAGATGCAAAGAGGCAAAGTGGTGGATAAAAGCTGGGTCATAGTCTGGCTGCTCCAGCACCCTGCCACAGCTCCATCCACCCAGCCGGGGCCTAGTGTGCGTGGAAGGAGCCAGTTTCTTGTCTTGAAGACACTCGGAGAACCCTACTGCGAGAACCAGCTCGCTCCAAAGGTTTCTTCCCTCGTGGCCTGGCCACATGGTGTCGCCCTAAGCTCACAAACAGCTGACTCGGCGAAGATGCGCCTGAAACACTTCCCGTGCTCTTATAACACAGACACTGCCATGGCAGAGCTCCGGTAGCCCCCTGTCCTTGCAAACAGCTGGAAGTCCATTGCCTCTCAGAAGCAAGCTCTTCCTTCCAGGGCACGTCCGGCAAGATCTCCCTGTTGGATGGAGGGTGCTTATTTGCTGGAGATCCCTGGATTTAGCTTGTTCACACAGAACGGACATGAAGCTCCTTGAATCCACTTCCATACCCCTAAAAGGTCCCAACCTCATCAAGCTGACTTGGCGCCTGTTCCTTTACAGCGGGACTACTCAACTTTGGAAGCCCCAGGGGCCACAATGATCCTCACAGCACATGCTGAGGGCTGCAACTTAAGTTGCATATACATGCAAATATATGCAAATAGCTTCTTTCACACAATGCCCCAACGCTCCCGGCACCTCCTCTCTGGAGACTAGAAATGCCGACACCCTGTACCCTTCTGTTCCAGCCAGCCCGGCCGCTTGCGTCTTTCAGTGCTCACCCCGCCTAGGGGACGCCTCGCTGTTGTGCAGCGTGCTCCCAGTGGAGGCCATGTTCAAAGGATCTCACCCGCAGGCCACGTGTTGAGCCCTGCATAAACTCAAACTGCACCACAGGCTACAAACAAACGGGCTGCGTGTTGAGTAGCCCTGCTTTATAGGAAATTCAGGGAAGGTTTCCCAGTTTTCCAAGAGCCCTGCTGGAGGGCAGAGCCTGGGAAGGAGGGAAAGAGAGATGAGGCCTGAGAGGTGGCTGTGGCTGGAAGCTGGAGGTGTGGGGCTGGGGAAAGCAATAGTTGAAAACACCTGAGGTGCTAGGGTAAAGAGCTTCCCGCTAGGGGGGCATGATGTGCTTCTGTTCAGTAAGCCAGGGAATTCCACTCTCAGGAAGTGTTTAACAAGAGAGGACTCTGGCAGAAGGAACACAGCCCGGCTGTCATGCTCGCTGCTCTTCTACCTGGGCACAAGGCGTGATGTCAGAAAAGAGTCAACAGCCCTAGGGATGTGGAATCCGAGAGGAAGAATGTTGCAAATCAAACAGACTATTCCTAGCGCTATACCAGATTTCTGTCCCCATGCAGACACACACAGGGCTGCATTTAGCCATTGGACGGTCCGTTTTAGATCACAATAGGAAACCTATGAAATTGCAACAGGGTGAAGGAAGAGAAGAACAAATGAAGAGCAGAGAGGCTGCTGCATGCACCAGCCTTGTCTGGAGATGGCAGCGGGAGGACCCATATACAATCCAAGTAGCGCTCCAAAAGCTTTTCCAGCCCACAGAAAATGTCAGCTACGGGAAGGATCTTTTCAACAAGTGTAATCAGCAAACTGGAGTAACAATAGATGAGTATATCGCTGAACTACGCCGAATGGCTGACTCATGTGATTATTGACTCTCACAAGATGAACTAACTCGTGATAGATTAGCGATGAGGACGAAAGACGCAGGAGTTTGAATGAGAGTGCTCAGGGAGCCCACGCTAATGCTACCAAAAGCTGTAGATGTGCAAAGCTAGTGAACCAGCTCTCCTCCAAATGCAGTGCATATGTGGAGCAGGCAGAGATAGTTCACCCACCAGCACAATGAGCACATGAAAACATAAGGAAAAATATCCCTACCTCCACGCAAAGGCAAATGCACAGATGCAAAGCAGAGAAGATACAATGCAAAGGAAGATCTGTGGGGAGAAACATGATGCTTTGGAGTGACATGCAAGAATTGTGGCAAGAGAAATCATTATGGCAAATCACTGTAGCCCAGAAGAGACCACAATGCACCATATCAAGGCAGCAGCGGTGACTCGGAGGGGGAGATTTTGCACGTATGTGACATTCGAGGCACACACAGCAAACACACGTTTGTAAAGCTCCGACAAACCTCCATCACACAGACAAAGGCAGCGGCATATGAGCTGGAAACCGAATGCTCGCGAGACGGTGGAGTATCAGCGAACGTAGGAGGCTACAAAAACTTCCTCAGCATTATGCAAAGCAGAAGGTGAATGTAAATGGCCTGGTGGCCCAAGCTGACTACTACTAGGACAATTAGTTATGAACAGCATACCACCAGTGACCTCTCATTCCTGTCTTCCAGCCCAGTGCGGGTCATGCGTCCTTCCCCTATTCGCCCGCCAAATCCCTGGGGTTCTACTGCACCAACCGGCATGGCTAAGCGATGACCCGTATTAGCCTTCCTCCAGGTCACAGGTGTCTGGCTGGGGAGAAGGGGTCAGGGGGCAGGGATCATGTTTAGCCAGGGGCTACACTGGGATAGATGGATGACGTGGGAACCGCAGACAGTGGCAGGGAATATGGGACGGGAGCTTGTGGGTTAGGTAAGGTCAGGCCATGTCTGAGAGGTGACGCGTGGGCATGAAGGGGGTGAGGGACAACAGCTGTAGTCTGGGGCAGGCTCTGGGTCTCACTTGAAAGAGATGCAGCCAACCCAAAAGGTATTGGTTTAACAATGAAAGAGTTAACAGTAGTTCCAGGGGTTCCCCCCACCCACCCCCTTTTGTCTCAATTTCCTCTTTAGCTTTGCACATGTTGCTGCATGACAGACTCACATGAATGAGAGGACTCTGCCGGCTTGCAGGGGAGCTGCACTGTGGACCTGCCACAGAGAACACACCCCAAAAAGACCTCTCCCGGTTGTAGGCATCCCGACACGACTGTTGTCTGGCAGCTGAGGGGCTGCGGAGTTGTCAGAGTCCCATGAAAGAGAGAGCCAGGTTCAGCTTTCACACAGGTGTAAATCCGAAGTGACTCCACTGAAATCAGGGCCATTACTCTGGAGAGAGAGAGGGGGCTTGGGAAGTGTTGGGTGGTTTGATTTACTTTAGATCCAAGGGAAACCAGGACACTCCAGGGAAATGTAACCACTTTCTTATTCATTGCAAGCTTTAAGCAGTTAACCTAGTTGTTTAAGTTTTACAAGCCATAAAAAACAATGACTATACAATTTAAACCTTAAATACTATACATTCTAAAGCAATTAATACAGCACAGAGCAATGCAAAAGCATTTAATAGAAGATCTACTCTAATACAGTAATAAAGGCTAGTTCACTTACGCTTCACCCACATGCTACCTACAGTACCCAGCAGGAGGGCGTGGTTCCTTTTCTTCCCATGCAATGGAACGCCATGTACTGGATCGCTGGTGTGAAGGGCCTGTTTACTTCTAGTTACATTGAGTAGGACGTGTGGGTCAGTCCTGCCCATTCCCTCCCA
>JANRFK010000351.1:1469101-1484291 GCA_030068395.1 Apalone spinifera
ATTGTTCTTACTAAGCCCATTTTATAGCAAAGGGAGACTTGGTTGTTCTAATACTATTCACCAATTGATGACATGTTGTGTAGGATACGTAACATGCCGAATGCCCTATTTGGAGCACATCCTACTCAGGATGTTGCTGCTATGTGCGTAGTTGACAGTTGTCTGACTGCATCTGTACATTGTGCTTATCAGAATTACAAGGGTTTTGGTTGCAGTACGAGGTTGCTTGTCGTGTGTTCTTGGGGTGGTTTCGCTGTGCCACGCTTAATCTGCATTGCTGTTCAAAGCAGTCCTGCCTCGCAAAGCTTGATGTGCACCAGACTTGAGACCGGCCTGGGTTTGGCTCGTTAGGGATCCGCACTGCGCACAAGGCAGACAGCCATTTATTGTCCAGGCTCCCCTACGGGAAACTCCCGGCTTCCTTGGTAAGCGGTTGGATGGGCTGAACAAGCTGCCCTTCACCTGGACTGGATCTCAGGCCTGGCTGTAGGTTTGTGGTAGCCCCTGCTGGGCTTGCAGGCAGAGCCCGGGGCAGCTTCCCAGCCCTTTATATCAGGTGATGCTGCTACAGCAGGCATTAGGAGCTGACAGTGCTGTTTGTTTCCTAGACAAAGAACTCCTCTGCTAGAAGCTCCAGACCCTCATTCTCGGAGTGTCCCTGGCAGTGGTGGGCGGATACAGATCTCCACTCTGCTCCATCCCCCACTGTCTGTGACTAGGGAGCAGGGGTCATTGCCATGGGGCTGCAGCAATCTTGTGTACACGGCAGCGTTATTTCGGACTTGCTGACGTTATTCTGAATTAACTTAGCCTGCGTCTACACTGCAGGCCGTTATTTCAACTCCTGTAACCCTCATTGTATGCGGAGCAAGGGGAGTGGGAGAAGGAGCGCTCTGCCTCAGCTACGCAACTTTTTTCAGCTTTAGCCCTGCGGTGTAGATGTGCCCTCTGTGCGTTGCCCTGTGAACAGTAGCAGCAGAGTCAGCTCCATAGGGCATCTGTAGGGGCGTATTCAGCCCTCTGGCCAAGGCCTGCCTGGTGCAGACACAGCCTCTGGCTAGGTCAGTGCAGGCTGGTGGAAGTCCAGATTGTGGCTTCTTCCTGGCCCATAGTTCTTTCAGCTGTTGCATGCTGCTGGGAGGGATTTAAGACTTGGCGTCTTCAGGAAACTGTCTTGCCCCAGGAAATTCAAGGCCCGTTGCTTCAGGGGCATCTAGGCAGACGAGCACCGCCCACCAAGGCCTCCTTTGGGAGGGACCTGCCTGTACCCCACAAGCACGCTCCTCCCTTCCTTCAGCTCCGTCTGCCTGGCATCATGGAGCAGGGAAGAGCTGCCCACTCCTGGAACTGGACATGTTGCTGCCCCTCCCCGGGAGCAGAGAAGGAGAGCTCTGCCCAGTCCACAGCCTTGGGCAAGAGACAATTGAGAGAGGGAAGCCTGACCGGACGGTAGCCAAGCAGTCTGGTTACATGTGACTTCATCTGTAACTTGGAGATTGGCCCTACCTTCACTGCCTCTTCCCCAACCGTCACCTCCCATTCCCTTCTTCCAACGCAACGCATAATCCCCCGCCGAGTCCCTGTGCTTCTGCTTGTGCTTCTGCATCACCCACCACTTGCTTGTGCTTCCCCCCTGCCTATTTTTATAGGTAAGGCAAGCAATTAAATAAATCAGTTTCCTTCTCCACGTCAGTCATGAGCTCATTTGACGTCAGCTCGCGCAGTGAAAGCCAAGTGTGATGAGATTCCGTAGGAATTTTGATCCGTTTTATTGCTCAAAATAAAATTTTAAAAGAAAATGGGAAATTAGAGAAGCAAGAGCCGCAGTGCTTTTATGACACGGTAATACAATTGTGAAGATTGAATGTAACACAAAATGTTAACACTTCTCAAGAAGGAAAGATCTGGTCATTGCAAACTGCTCTTATTCCTAGAATCTAATCACATGGTGGTGAAATTACCACCAAATTTAACCTCTGGGCTAAACTTTATCCTGTGGCTGAATGAGTCCCATAATAGTCAAATTACACTTAGGCTACAGATTCTAAATACGGATCCTTCTCTTGGCAATCCGGTTAGGCACTATTCAACTAGCGACTGCCTAGGTTACGCACCCCTCGAGATATATTCCAGTCAGCCAATTGTGGGACCATGTAGCACACACAACAGTAAAAGTAAAATTACTGGCAGAAGGCTTAGTCAATTAATTACAGAAAGGTAGCAAGTTAATTTAAAATGGCCTTCTCCAGCCATGAAAATAAACCAGAGACCAAAACTGCTATATATTTTAGAGTTTGTGTGTGTGTTCAAGAACTCCAAAATGGTAAGAGCTAGGACCACTACATTCTGTATACAGGTTCCTCTTATAAGTTAAAGCAACAGGAGGGGTTGGCTATGCCAGGAAAAAGGGATGTTCCTGGAATGGGATTGCTTCTCGGAAAACCATACAGAAAATAGACAGACTCACCCAATCAAGCACAGCCTTCAAAATTGACATCACTGAGCAAATGTTGAGAGACTGAACCAAGATGAACCTGCAATAGGCTTGCTTGTCAATAAGCCTTGCAGAAAAGGGATAAAACCGAGACGTTTGGAGTAGTGCTGTGTTTTGGCCCCACTAAATCAATGCTTAAGGTTTGAAAACTAGAACAAAATGTTATTGCAAACCGCATTGACTTTAGCCCTTTTTTGTTAAAACCTAGCAGATGAGAACGGTTTAGAGGGATGAAGAAAAAAATACACTTGATGGACTTTCCATTTAAAAAAATGAACTAAAAACAATTAAATGGAAAAATTTTAAGAATCCCTTTTTAGGACACCCAAAATAAAAATTAACTTAATAAAAATAATACTGTAGTTTTGAAAAATACAATCATTTAAATAAAGCATGTACATTTTCCTTTTGTTTTTAAAAAAATGAGTTAAGGACTCAAGCAACGCTGGGTAAACATGCTAGTCCTGAATACATTTAAAACCACGCGTACTTAACTAAGGGCTGCTGATGGTTCCATTTATTTTGATACGTCTTATATGAGAAATCTGGAATCCTCCTGTGAACTGGCTACAAATACTTAAAGAACTGTGGCAAAGCTCAACAATAGTTACTCCGCTTATCTAAAACATCCGTTCACGCTTTAAGGAACTTGTCACTTTCTAGTGCTCACAAATCATGTGTCTAGCTATGCTGGTTCCTTTAGCCATTAAGCAGACAGCTTTCCTTTGAGCTATCTTTGTAATGCACTTCTTATTAGAATCATGCTCTTCTGAACCAGAATAGCAAGTGATTCTGTCTCAGCGTGTTTCAATCACTGTGACTTAATATTATTTCTAGACATTTACTGTCAAACTTTTTTTTGCTAGCAAATGATAAATGCATTTTATCCTGAGAACATTCACGGCATGTAGAATGCATATTTTAATACAAAGTCCTCAGTGGGGTGGGAGCCATCTCCTTGGCTCCTTTTGTGAGTCTCCATCTGCAGGGTGGAAGTCCTTTCTCTCAGTCTCCATTTTTTACTCTGATCTTGGGCAGTTTTCCCTTCTTTGAAGCTTTAAGACTCGAGCCGCACAAAGCCCGGCCACGAATTAGCCGTTTTCTTGTCACTGGACTCCGTAGTGGAGCTGGAGAGAACTAATGAAACGGCAGGGCACAATTTCTGCTCTTTCCCTGCTGGATTTTCCTTTCCAGCGTGCCATTAAAATCACCCCAGGAGGAGGCACGAGGGGGATGGGGGTAGAGAGAGAGTTATGGGTCTCATCTGTAAAATGTGAGAGCGTTTCTCACTCCTCAGGGATATGAGGGCCCAGAGACTTTAATCTTACAAGTGACATGCGCCGGCTCTGAACTGTGGGTTATAGAGGTGATGCCTTCAGCTGCATGGGGCTTGCAAGGAGCATCAACAACGTGCTCGGTTAGTACCTGCCTACTCTGACCAGTCTTGACGACTGCCTGGCCCCTTTCTAGCAGGAATCATCCGTAAAAAAAAGCAGCTGGACAAGGATTCTCATGCTGTCTCTTTTCCCTGCTTCGCCCCTCCCCCTGCCCCTGCCATGGGCTGCCTGGCCCCTCCCATTCTGCCTTGGCTTGTTTGATTTCCTCTGTTCCGAGTCCCTCCCAGCACCTCTGACGCTGGGCACAGCCCATGAGCATGATCTGAACTCCTGCCCCTAAGGCCTGGGCTCCCAGCCTCGTCTGTGAAGGTCTCGGGGAGGGGAAGGGAATAGATATTCAGGAGAATGATCGGCCGTTTGGCTCCAGGAAGAGCTCGGAACAGCATCCTTCCTAGAATCGCCACCGTCCAGGGACCTAACCCCATGTTCCCTGTGAGCTGGGCGCTTGGGCGGCCTCCCAGGAGAGATTCCAGTGCGGCCCGGCTGATTAGCAGAGCACCCACAGCTAGGTTTTGTGTTTCTGCTGGTGGTGCACATTTATACATGCCTTGGTGTATATAAAATTTATTCTGCATGTAACCACCAGCAGGCAGATTTGAACCTGGGACCTCTGGAGCTTAGTGAAGGAGCCTCTACAGCAGACCTGGGCAAAATACGGACGGTGGGCCAGATCTGGCCTGCCAAGCCCCCAGATGTGGCCCACGGAAGCAGCAGGGACCCCCAGGCAGGCTCCCCAGTTTGCCCCGCAGCCCAGTGCCCCCAGCAGAAATACAGCTGTAGGGCTCAGTTTCTGTGTTAAAACTGGCGGGGAGGGGCAAAGTTTAGGTGCCGCTCCCCCAACACGTTCCCATTGGCCGGTTTCTGGCAGAAACCAGCCAATGTGAGCTGCTTGTTGGAGTAACAGGCAGCTATGAAGAACCACGCCCCCCCTCCTGGCTCAGTTACTCATGAAGCACATGGCCAGGCAGCTAGTTTGGCAGCTGGCAAGTAAGTCTCTTGGTCAAAGCCTGCTTGGTCTTTCCTGCCCCAACTCTCTGTCCCCCCACTCAACATACCCAAACCCTCTGGCACCCTCTTACACCCATACCCCCTCCCAGCTCTGGCACCCCAATCTCCTGCCCCAGATCACAATCCCCTCCTGTCCTAGGTCACATCCCAAACCCTGCCCTAGGTCACAACCACCTGCTTCATCCCAACTCCCTCCCAGACGCGTCTCCCTCCTGCACCCCAATCCCTTACCCCAACCTCCATCCCAGCCCCCACTCCTCCATTCATACGGGAGAGTGCGGCCCTTGACCACTTTCCAGAATCTTGGAGTGGCCACCCGTCAAAAATCCTAGCCCACCCCTGCTCTTGAGCTATAAAGCCAGCTGGCACTCAGCCCCGCCTGTAGAGCTCTCTTGTTCATAGCTGGGGCTGTACGTGGTCTAAGTGCCACGGCATGGGACAGGACCCATCCTAGGTGCATGGGGTCCATGCACATGGGTAGAGAAAATCCACACATGGACGAAAATTAGAGGGAACGTTGCCTGGGACAATCCCCCAGCCCCGGAGTGCCAGGTGCAGGGCCCCGGACAATCCCCCACCACATGCCCTGCCCTGGGTCTACCCCTGTGCCAGAAGCCCCCTCCCCTGAGCAATGCGAGGCGGGAGATTACTGGGGGCCTGGCGTGGGGCTGCAGGTTTTGCTCACCCCATTTGACAGAGCCAGGGTGACCTGACACCCTGCCCCGCCCCACTGCACATGGCGTCACCATAGCGGAGGGGGAGCAGAGCCCAGGGGGCTGAGAGAGCGGCAGGGGCGGGGCATGGGGGCCTCCCAAAGCAAAGGGCTTAGGGCAGACGCCCCAAGCCGTCCTATGCCTGGGATGGCTCTGGCCCTGGGTTTGTATTGTGCTGAGCCTCGGGGACCAGATCCAGGTGAGCCAGGGGCCGCATCCGGTCCCCTGGGCCTGAGGTCCCCCACCCCTGCTATAGGCGAGCTAGGCAGTCGCCTAGAGCACAAGGAGTCGTGGCCACGTCAGAAGCTGAGTTATTTCACACAGGGAGCGTGGCTGTGTGCAAAGACCGTTAACTCGTGGCCCGGTAGAGCTTCACAGGCGCGTTACACGCCAGTCGTTCTCATTAGCCCAGGGCGTGTCTAGACTACAGGGGTTTGTCGACAAAACTAGACCTGTGTCTACACTAGTTTTGTCAACAGCGGTAAACCTCATTCTACGAGGAATAACACCTTTTGCCGACAGAGTTCTGCCAACAGAAGGCGTTATTGCATCTACACTGTCCTTTGCGTCTACACTCTCATGTCGACAAAGTGGCTTGCTTTGTCGCCAGAACTGGCTGTCGTCTAGACGCTCTTTGTCGACAGAAGCTTTGTCGACAGTATCTGTCAACAAAGCCTCTGTCGACAAAAGCCTGTAGTCTAGACGGAGCCCCAGTGTCGGCCAGTTGCAGCTGAGACCGCGTTGCTCGCCGCTCAGCGACCCTCAACCCCTGTTCTGCCACGTGACGAGCCACGATCCCGGAGACACTGAGCCCATGAAGCATTTGTCTTGTGTTGGGCTGGAAACGTTTGGGGAGAGGTTTTAGCAGGGTTGTAAGAGGAGAAGCACAAGTAATTGTAAGTGCAAGATGGCGTTTTTAGTGTTCAAGTAATAGCAAAGCCCTGATTTTCGACCCCCCGAGGGCTAATGTTAATAACTACCACTTCACGTGTATTCCTTTCCGTGCAATTGCGATAATGTTCAAAGATAATAGGAATCTGGCTTTCTGTTTAATTTTTAAATAGTTTTAAGTGAACATTGAAACGATAAAATAAAAGACAATGTGCTAGCTGTGTGCTACGCTGAAGTCGTGTGCGCAGTAACTCTGCAGGGAAGATTTCACGAAGTAGTGAGCTATGTTGTGCCGTGGCGCTGCAAATCATAATTTTCCTCTTTCCATGTGTTATTTACTCCACATTCAAGCATCCTTTACTAATCATTTTGATTCATTAACCTTCAGTCTATTCTGTTTTACTGTCACTGAGCTGATTTCTGACCCCAGGCAGCTTTCCCAGCCTTTTCATTGCTCATCGAATTCTCTTGACTCTTCCAGTGTCGGGCTAGTGGGGGGTGCAGCTTTGTAAAGTTAAATGGAGGACATCCCTTCTTTCCTCCGTGCTGAGAGTCTGGCCACCACCGCGATAGAACACGAAATAGCTTCAAAACAATGTCCCAAACAATATGTTGCCCAATTTGCAAAAGCACAAAAAGCAAAGTTCTAAATGTTTGCACAAATCAATGGCCCAGCGCCCAAGGGTTCTAGCTCTAAAACAGGCTTCATTCAGCATCAAGGAATAAAGATTTTCAGAGCTTCCCAAAAATCAATTCCTTTGGCAGGAAGACAGTTGCAACTTGAAATGCAGCTGTGTATAGCACTGACCAGAAACACCAGGTACAACTCAAAAGGGTTAAAACTTTGAAGTGTCAGCTACTGGGCAGTTTACTCTACACAATCCCAGTGCAATTGTGCTAGGATTAATGAAATGGACAAAAAAAATCAATACAAAATTGTATCTTTATTTTTACATTGATCATTTTGAATGCCAAGTAAATAAAGGTAAATTTTCGTTCCAGACGTCTCCTTTCTCTCGATATTGAATGTGTGGGGCAGGGGCGGGAGGCAAAGTTACAGTTCACCTAGGGCACTGAAACCCCTTGGGCCTGAGCTGCTCCAGCCAGATACAGCCAAAGCACACTGCGAAGAGTTACAACGGGTGGCTGGGCAACAAAGCAACAGATGAAATTCAATGTTGATCAGTGCAAAGTAATGCCCATTGGAAAATGTAATCCCGCTGCTCATACGACATGATGGGGGTGGGGTGAGGGCAGGGGAATAGGAGGCAGATGGGGGGCAGTGGGGTCAGGTGAAGGGATGGGGGGAGTTTGGGGCATGCAGGGCTGTGGCAGCCGGAGAGACCTTCCCTTCTCCCCAGCCCAGCTTGGAAGAATTCGAATTCCATACCCAGCTGTGGCTCTCGGGCTGCTCTAGACTAATGGTTCCAGCTCTACAGATACTTTTGATACTTAAAACGAGGCTTGTGCCTAAACGCGATAGAAAACGGTGTGAGGCCTAAACCCGTACGAGAGAGAGCACCAGCAGAGCCAGCCAAGCCACCTTGGCAGGGCAGCGTGCGGCTTAGCTGACTTGCCGTATCACCTCGGACAAGTCGCGACCCCTTTCCGTGCCTCAGTTTCCCCTCCCACCATTTGTCTGTCTTGTCTGTAGTTTGTAAGCTTTTCCAGGCAGGGGCTGCTTCTTCCTGTGCACATGCAGTGCCTAAAACAATGGTGCTCTGATTTTAGCTGGTGACTCCAGACGGCACGGTGTCAGGAGTAAGAGGATGCGGAGGGGCCGGCTTGCCTGTAGCTGAGGGGGTCCGAGCTGCCTGGCGTATAACAAATTGGAGAAGGAAGCGGGGTCCCTGTTAACGGGGCCAATGGGCCTGTGAAGTTTCCCTCAGTTTAAAGAGGCAAAAGGAATGGCCGAGAACACACAGATTTTGCAAAAGTACCCAAGTGATCTAGGAGCATGAATCTCAGTGAAAGTCAATGGGCTGCAGACTCCTAAGGGACTATGAGGAGCTGGGCCTAAGGTATTTAGGTGCCGAACTCTCACAGAAAGCCCTGGGAGTTCGGCACCTAAATTCCTTTGCGGTGCGGGGCCTTACGTCCCTTTTGCAAGTGGGAGATGGGCTTTACGTCACCGAGGACGTTTTACCTCTACTCCTAATTCGGCTCAGAGCCCGCAGCAAAGGCAGCCACCCCGTCGGATGGGCCAGGCCGCCCTGGATTGGGGGTATTAGAGGTAACACGAGCACGAGAATAGCATTGAAACCGCCCCTGCTCCTCCCTGTGCAGCCAAAACGTGCCCCGGCGGGGGAGCGCGGGAACAGCGGGCCAGGCCTCTTCCTGCCCCGCGAGCCGCCAGGGCCCAGCTCCCGGGGAAGCGGCTCGGGTTGTGTGTGGGAAGCTGATTCTTTTCAGGGGGAGGCAGAGGAAGCAAACGCCTTTGCTCAGACCCGCCCCGGGGAAGCGCCTTCCTGGAGCGCATCGGAGCCAGGGAGAGCTATACGGTCAGGGAAGGAAAATCCTCGCTGATCACAATGCATCGGAGGGAGGGGGGACGCGGATTCTCTGAACACAGCTCCGTTCCTGGGGCTCCAGCGCGAGGGGGCGGGGTGTGGGAGGAATGCTCCGAAGAGGAGTGATTGGAGCAATTCCCATCCCAGCTGAGAGGCAGCTTCCTGTCCCCTGGGTGCTCACCGCCTCACAAAGCGGCACCGGAGTGGCTGGCAGAGACGCCGTCCCTCAAGCCGGGTGACACCCCATGCTCAGATGCAGCCCTGGAGCAACGCAGGGCACTTACCGGCCCCAAACCAGAGTCATCCCTATTATTTCTGTTTCCTTGGTGCTGGCAAGTCTCGGGGGCATCTAGACTGCAGGGTTTTTCCGAAAAAACATCACTTACGTCCACACTGCAATCGCGTTCTTTCGAAAGAAAATCAAAAGACCGGAGGGTTTTTTCCCTGACACTGGTAACCCTCATTCTACCAGCTCTTTTGGAAAGAGGCGTGTATGGGCCGGGAAGAGGGAGTTTTTTTGAATGAAGAGGCCTCCAGGAAAAAGCACAGGTGCCCTGGTGGCCGCTCCATCCATCGTTGCCTGCAAGAGAGCGGCCATTCAGTGTGGACGCTCTCTTTCGAAAAAATCGCTTTTTCGATGTGCTTTAGCAGTGTGGACGCTCTCTTGCGGAAGAAGTTTTTTTGGAAGCTCTCTTCCCTGATGTACCCTGAGAGGGAGGCCCCATTGTGCTCGGCTTGGCATAGACATGTAGGTGGGAGAAGCCCCCACCCGAATGGGCAGGGACAAGACAAGGGGAAGAGCGGGGAACACGAGGAATCGTTAGCTCTGTCTTGAGATCTTGGACCTCAAAGGGGCTTGGGTTTGTAACTCACGCCGGCTTCACTTAAGGATCTGGGCTCATGGCACATGGGTTTAGAATTCAGAGCTCTTTAACAGCATCACTTCTCAAGTCCACGGGACACCACACGCCCCCTTACAGGGGCTGATCCACAGAGAAGAGGAGCCTGCCAGCACGCCCTGCCAGATGAGTTATTACTGAGCTGGTCGAAAAATGGATTTTCTAGCCTACAAAAAAAAATCTGAGGCTTTGACCACAAACAATTTTTCATCCTGCCTTGGGAGGAAGAACCAAAATGTTGAAATCTGGGAGAAGGGGGGAAATGAATCCTTTGGAGTCTACTGAAATGCTGTGATAAATCAAAATGCTGCATTTTGTATTTCCACCCTTTTGAACTTCAAAAAAAAAAAAAAAAAGACAGAGTTTCCAACCAAGAAGTTGTTTCGATAGGAAAACTCAAAGTGCGCTGTGAAAATGTCACAATGGGATGTTTAGACATTTTTCATTTGTCCCCCCCCATTTTTGTAAATGAAATTTTGTCAAAACTGACATGATTCCTTGAAAAATTTCAATTGAATCCAAATGGCATTTTCCAATGCAAGGCTGTTTTGACAAAAAACTTCTGACAGCTCCATTTCTGTCGCTGAAGTTTTAGTGGCTTGTGCTTTTAGTGCTGGAGTTCCAGATCCTTGGAGCCCAGGCAGACGAGAGAGACGAAGCGTGGGAGGAAGGCAGAATTATGTATCCATGTTTTACAGGTGAGGATGTGAGGCGCTGATCGACCGGTGTGTCTACGAACGGATTTAGAAACCTCACATTTCGTATCTGGCTTTGCAAATGGTGGTCATGTGGCTTGCCTTGGAGAGGTCAGGAGGAAAGGTGGAGACATGTCAATTGAAGCCTTTTGAGTCTATCTAGCTTGGGGGGGGCACTTAATGAATTTGGGTACAGGTCATGGGATGGCTCCACCCCTGGGAAGGGGGCAGGGCTTGGGGGAGAAGGGGCGGGGCTAGGGACTACTTAAAGGCTCGCGGCTTCGGCCCCTGCCGGGGTAGCGCCACGGCTGGGAGCCATGAGCTGTTTACATAGGATCCTGCTGCCTGAGCCACCGCCTGGAAATTGAGTGGCATAGGCTGCAGGATAGAAATAGAAAGTGGCCAGATGCCGTCCACAGGTCGGATCCGGCCCCAGGGCTGCGTCTTGCCCAGCCCTGGTCTAGCTTAACAAAGAGAAGGCGAAGGGGGGCTTGATTAGTCTGGACCTACATGGGGAACAAATATTTAACACTGGGCTTGTCCATCACGCAGAGCAAGGTCTAACACAGCAATGGGCAACCAAGGCTCGTGAGCGGGCCACCCGAGGGGCCCTCCTTCGCCTCAGTAGGCCACAGTGGTGGGGGTCCACTGGCGGCCACGCACCCGCTCTCTGCCCCCCCCATCAGGCCTCCCACGCACCGGAGCCCCACACTTCCCGCCCTCCCTGCATGCGGCTCTGCCTGGCCTGCCCTCCTGATGCCCAACTTGGCTCCATCTGCCCTCTGTATGCCCGGCAACGCCTGGCCCACCCTCCTGACACCTAGCTTGGCCCCATCTGCCCTCCCTACACCTGGCTCCGCCCAGCCCACTCCCCCAGCTGGGCCCGGCCCAGCTTCCATACATCCAGCCTGGCCGAGCCTGGCCAGCTCTCCCAATGGCCAGCTCAGCCCATCTGCCCACCCGACGCCCGGCTGGTCCCGTCCCAGCCTCCATACGTCCGGCTCATCCCCGGCCCACCCTCCATGCGCTTACGCCTGTTCTTCGAGGGCAGAACACAGGGCCCCTCTGCTGGGGAAGCAAGAGCCGGGGCTGCTCCCTGGACTCATGCGCTCTGCCCGGGGAGGGGCGATGGAGCAGCGCCGGCTGTCCATGGGGAGGAAGCAGGATGAGCCCAGCCAGGAAAGCCCGGCCTTTCCCCTGGGGGTGTGGGGCCTGGCTGGGGGTGCAGGACGCAGGCGGCGGTGGCAGTGGCTGGGATGCGGAGGGGGCAGGGGGCGGGCTGTGGAGCAGGGCTGCATGGGCCAGGTTCCTGGGGACGGAGCCCTGCTCATGAGCGGGAAGGGGGCAGGGAAGACGCTGCCCGTGCGAGGCCGGGGGACAAGGGAGCATCCTCCCCCACCCCGGGAGCAGCTCTTGGGGGTGAAGTTCTCGGTTTGCTGGAGCGGTCGGTTCCTTGCGTTCTCTCGACCCCGCTGCTCCGGGGCCTGGGGAACAGAGCTGTGTCCCCAGCTCTGAACAGCCACTGGGACTTTCCCCCGCAGCGACCAGCCTCCTGCCCTGCTCCCAGCCCCGCTGGCACGGCAGGCCCCATCTCGCTGCGCCGGGGCCTTGCCTAAAGGAGCCGGACCGGAGAGCGCACAGCCACGCTTGGGGCAGCAGGGGGTGCTCCTGCCCAGCTCTGCCTCCGGCTCCAGCTCACAGTTTGTTCCCGGGGCTCTGTGGCTGGGGACACCCCCATGGTCTGGATTCCTGCGCCCCTTTCCCAGCTGGCAGTGGCCTTTTACATCCAACTGAATCCTCTCCCGGCAAAACCAGGAACAACCCCCCGAAAAGACGGGGTCACCGACGGTTGTCCCCTGGCCGAGACCCAGCCCCGGGCCACAGGCCACGTACGGGCTGGGGAACAGACATAAGCCCTTGCTGGTCCCCCCGCACAAGGGAGACTTTCGCCTGGCCCGCGGAGGGAACTGCCCCTGCCTTTGCAGGCCCACGCTGGACTCCTGCCTCCCCAAGCGAGGGTGATGCAGAGCAGTAGGGGTCTTCCCCTGAAATACGCCAGGACGAGCTCGCCCAGGCTGGGTGGACTCCAAGGCCGGAGTGGACTCTCCGCTCCAGTGGGCTTTGCTTGGCTCCACCTCAAACCCCAAAGTCCCAGTCCCACCCACCTCCCCCGCCCCTTCTCCAGGCCCTGCCCTGCTCACTCCGTGGAGCTGGGGTACTGGGAGTGGAGAGAGGGGGACACGGGACACCAGCAACTCCCTCCTCTGCCTCCCCCTCCCCGCACAGCAAGCTCCAAGGGGGGGGCAGTGTGGGGAGGGGCAAAATGTTGTACCCGGGGCAGGGTTCCGATGGCCTGTCACAGGCGCCCAGACCTACCAGCGGAGCCCGAACTACCGCGTGGTGACCACGGATCCCGCCTGACCCCTGCACAGGGCAGGCCAGGGCACTCCCCCGAATTACCTCCTGTTTGAACTAGCACAGATCTCAGGGAAACTCCCCGTCTTGATTCACTGCCAGAGATGGAGGGTCCCACCAGGAGCCCGGGGAAATCGTTCCAGGGGTGAATTACTCACACGCTGCCTACTTCAGTGGCGCTCCACCCACCTACACCAGCCGCGGAGACAGCCTGAGCCCGGGTCTACACGAGGGAGTTATTTCAAAGGAAACCCCCATATTTTGAAATCATAAATGGAGCGTCCACGTGACCAAACCCGTTCTTTCGAAATCAGGCTGATTATTTCGACATCGGTACCCCTGCTCCCCTCGGGGAAAAAGCTCATTTCAAAACAGTTATTCTGGGAGTTATTATTTCAAATGTAGTTATTTCGAAATAATTTCTTAGTTCAGACGTGCCCTTGGCTAGCATTTTAGGAGAGGAAGGACGATTCAGGCTTAAGGTACCATGGGAGGCCTGAATTAAATTCCTCCCTCTGCCACAAACATCCCTGGGCATGTCCCTTAGCCACTTCCGGGTCTCACTTCCCTGTCTGCACAGCAGGAAGTGTGAGGAGAAAGCGCTTACCTGCTCACCTGGAGGGCTCAGATGCGAGGGCGATTAGTGGGCTGGATTAGCTAGGGTGCGGTGGGGACCTTCCGCCAGCTCCTAGTGGGAAATATTGCGTGTCACTGGGTCTTGCTCTCCATCAGCATGGCTGAGCCTCGTGTTCCCAGCCCTGCCCTGCAACCCAGGCGGTTTCCATCCCGCTGCCCGCTCCCACCCGTGAGCGACGCCTCTTGCGGGCGCCGATGCAGAACAGTGACCAGGAGAGGGAGTTTCCAGAGGGGCCCATGTGATTCCGCTGGCAGAGGAGGGGCCCCGGACTCGTGGGCGCTTGCCCAGCGGAGAGCAGGATCCCCCAGCAAGATGTTTACTCTCCAAAAGTCCTTAATTCGATCACCGCGTCCGGGAAATGTTTCCATTCACCGTGAGAACTGGGGCTGGGTTCTGCGGGCAGCTGCCAAGTGCTGGCAGGACAGAGCTGCTTTTAAGCCAGGCTTGGCACCGGCATGACTCCGGGTAAGGGGAGAGCGGCTCTATTTACGCCGACCAGCGCTCGCTAGAGTGCAGTGTGTCCCGCTGGGTCCCCGTGCCAGGGGCCGCCAGGGCAGCGGCCCTACAGATGGCTCTGTGGGCTCGGTGCCAGCCCGGGAGGGAAGCTGGAGCTACAGCTGCTTTCTGTTCTCTTGTGCCCCTCGGCAGAGCAGGGGCCTCGGCCGCTCCGGCCGCTGGTTTTCAGCCTGAAAGCTGAAGAGTTTGTTCTTGAGCTAAAAGGGCGGTGGGGTTTGCAGCCGCCGAAGGAAGGACGCGCCGCCCCCCAGTAAACCAGCCAACACCTGCACAGGTGGCAGGACCCTTTTAAACACAGGAGTCCCCCCCCCGCAGCGGAAGCGACCCGGGCCAGCGCTGTTCTTTCTAAAGTGCAGCTGCGCCCCGCCGGGCTCGGGGGCAAACACCCGTCACCGATCGGTGCCACAGGGCCGCTCGTCCTAGGGGCCCTCTCCCCGGAGCGCCCGGCGGCTCGGCGGGGCCAGAGCCACTGGTGCCAGGTGCTGCACAGGCACGGCCAGAGGGAGGCTCCTGCTGGAAAGAGACAGGGGGCGGGACATGGGAAAGGGAGCCAGTGGCTGTCCCAGCTCCCGGGGCAGGGCTGGGAACAGGCCCCGGCTTCCCAGGAGCCTACAAATGGGGCCGGGTGCGGCAGGTCACCAGCTTTAACCGCAGCCTTTGCTTTCCTGGTAGCCCCCTGGCTCCCGGGTTTCCCAGGCCGCTGAGTTTCAAGGGGGCGGAGGAAAGTCCCTGCTCCAAGCCGGTGGCTCCAAAGTCGGGCTCTAAAACACGTGGCCCAGATGTCCCCAAACTTTGCAGCAGGGCAGGGCCCCTCTTCCCCGACCCCCCAAGTTCGAGGGGGGCTCCCCGCCTCGCGCCCCCGGGGGCGCCCCGCTGCAAGGCGGCGCGTGGCTCTGGATGCTCCGCCAAGCGGCGGCCGCTTCCCTGCCCCTTCTCCGCCCCTCCCCAGCCCGCGTCTCCTCCCCCGGCCCCGCCGCCTGCCAAGGGGAGAGCGCGGAGCCGCCTGACATCACAC
>JANRFK010000351.1:1484391-1499145 GCA_030068395.1 Apalone spinifera
TCTGCAAGGATTGAGCTCACAACCCTGGGTTTAGCAGGCCAATGCTCAAACCACAGAGCCATCCCTCTGCCCATGGCTCTGACATCAGGTGGGTGTCAGAGGTGAGCCAAGCGTCCTGTGCTCTGTCCGCATGGTCCCTTCTGGCTCTGGATGGTTATCGACGTTACGAGTAACCGGTGCGGATGTTAAAATAGCTTGTTATCACCTATTGAAATTCAGCATCCTGCTCGTTCCATGCCAGCTGGAGAGGCCTGCAGAATAGCGGGGCTTTGTGTTTCACCCCTGAGACGGTAGAGGGGAGCGCGGGGAGGAGAACCGCCAACAGCCTGGAGAATTGAGGGGAGGGTTTGCTGGACCCAAGCCTGTTGCCTGCAGTGAGAGCTTGGGCTGCGGGTGTGGTGAGTGCAGAGCCGTGCCTGCCGTCGTGTGTGCGGGACGATGTCGATGAAAAGTGGGAGATATTTTAACAATAAAAGATATTTTGTAATAAGCGAGTGTGTGCCGTGTCTGAGAGCCCCCGTGATGCCTCGCGCTCTACAGGCATCAGTCTCAAAAGGGGACATTCTGCAGCTGGGGAAACTGAGGCACAAATACACTAGGTGGTTTCCCTCAGTGAGTCCGCAGCAGAGCTGGGGACAGATTCATGGCTGCTGAGGCCAAGAGGGGGCTGATTAGGATCAGCCAGTGGGATCCCCTGCGTAGCCCTGGCCCGAGGCCCTGACCCAGCCATGCCTGTATCAAGCCACGTGACTTGTGATTGCGCGGGAGTAGCTATTTTGGAGCAGAACACAGGACTCCTGGCTTCTGGCCCTGGGCACCCGCCCATGCTGCTCCGCAGTCTCAGGCATGTGGGGGAGGCTAGGACAGGTCCCTTCAAGAAGGCACGAATGAGGCGATGCAGTCCTGAGCCTATTTTTGCCATTGACGTCGCCGGCACGAGGCCCGCCTGGCTGGGGCAGTGAAGCCTAGGTCAGCTTGAGGGATGGGCAGGGGCTTATGGGCTGCCAAGACTGTGCCCTTTGAGGGCACTGTAGTGGGGCAGCCCCCTTGCCAGCGCGGAGCAGTGGGCGCGCTTTGCCCCTGGCTCGGGAGGGGGGGATCTGGCTGCACCCCAGAGGGGAGAGGGGCTTTGTGGTCCTGTGTTCTGAGCCCGGGCTAGCCTCCAGGGTGGGCACAGTGCATTCTGGTGCCTCTGGCCAGAGCTGATGACTCACCCTCTGCTCCCGCACTGGAGCTGGGGAGAAACCGATTCTCCAGCCAATCCTCCCCTTGGGGCCGCAGGGCTGGGGCAGGAACCCAAGTGAACCCCGTGGCCACAGCTGGGCTTGGAGCAATCTTGGGGGGTCTCCTCTGAGGGCTCCGCCCGGCTGTGCTCCTACAGGTGACCCCAAACTCTCGCCTAGCAAATCCAAGTGCCGCTGTTGCACTCAGCAGAGGAGCCAGGGTGTAAAATGGGCGCAGTGAGCTCAGACGCGATCCTGCAGCCACAGCCTCTCTTCCGTAGGCCGGTTCCCACAGGGGGTCTCCAGGGGCCTCGGCCTTGGTTTCTTCTTTTAAAACAGTGAGTCACATTTGGACTCCCAACTAGCTCTCCGGTGGCCCAGTTCCGCTTGGTGCCACCCACCCAGCCCCTGTACATAGCGTTGAGCGATGCTCCCGCATTCCCATCGTAAATAATTCCAGGGTGCTGGGTCAGTGATCAGTGATAAACCCCTGCGCTCGCCCCCCCCCCCCCCCCCCCCCCCCCCCCCCAGCCTTTTCCCGGGGCTGGTTTATTTATTGAAAGCTCCGCCAACACATTTTGGCTGCTTGATAAATGGCTCCGCAGCCCGACATGGGAAGCGGGCGGCAGGGCCGGACGGGAAGAATGTTTGCGGCGAGAAATAGAACAAAATGTTTTGGAGGTCAAGATGTGTTTATTTATGGAATTGCATGGAAAAAAAAATTAAAAATCAGCCCCAGCGAGCCGCTGGGCCCATGCACCATCTCAGCCTCTGAGCCTACACGCAGCCCCGTAGATGACAGGGTCAGAACCTAATGCCACACATCCCTGAACTTGTAGTAACAGGACACGGGCTGCAGCCTGGTTAGCCCCTCCATGCACACACAGAGGCCTCTGCCCGGACGTCTAAACTGGATGGAAGGGGCAAAGGCGCTGGCGTGATTTACCCTTGGTCAGTGGCACAGCCCAGAACAGATTTGATTCCCTATGTCTCTAACCATTAGCCCATGCTGCCCCCATCCCAGTGGCCAGGACATGGCCCTTTGCTGCTGACGTCCTCTCTGGTGCAGCCCGGAGCGTGGCCAGACGATGGCGGGACGCAAGGTAAGTCCGCACTGCGGCAGTGCCAGGGGCTTCCGGCCCTCGGTGCCTGACCCAGCGGCAGGCTGGTGGAGGAGGGAGCCCAGCTCGGAGGGGCTGCCATTTTCCCGGGCAGGCGGGTGCCTCCCCGATGCAGAGCCGGGTCCCACAGGCCTTAGCGGTGCCTCTGAAGCTTTGGCGCGGCCCTGCCTCTCCCCTTGCCGGGGACGCCATGAGGCAGCTGTTGTTCGCAGATGTTACTAAGGGCTTCCCGACAACCAGGCCTGTGACGCCTGGGTGATGGAGACTTGAGTGTCTGCGGCTCCCTCTCCATTTGCGCCCCCTCTGCCCTTCTCTAGTCCCCTCTTTATCAATGTCTCTCCCCCCGCACCGCATGGCCTTGTCTCACCTTCCCTCCGCCCCCAGGACCAGGTACTGGCTCCCCCCGAGGTAGGGATCCAGCCCCTGGGAGCTGATGCTTAGGGCTGGCCCTCTGGGACAGGGTGAGACAGATCAGCTGGAGGGGGCTTCAGAGGGAAGGAAACACGTGACCGGGGGGGGAAGGGACATGGCCCTAGCCTCTGACCCGGGGTGGTCTGTCTGTTTCTCTGCAGCTCTGCTGTCACCCAGGATCCTCTCTGCGGGCGGAAGATCTGGGGGGACCCCAGGCACGGGGGGCCCAGAGCAGGATAAGTGCCCCGGAGGAAGTTGTGGTTTAATGTCCGGTGCTGTTTCCAGGGTACCTGCCGCAAGGGGGAGCGTCTGTCACCACCGATCTCTGGCAGGGGCATGCGGGGTCCCATGGGGCCTGGGGAAACTCCAGGGCCTTCCGCAGGATGCCAGGCCAAGCTTCCTTCCCACTGCGCGAGCTCCCCCGCAACCCGGAGCTCCCCCCTGGGGCTCACCCCATGGGAGTCTCGAGGCACTGAGCCCCGCGGAGGCAGGTGCGGTAGGTTGAAAGCCGACATGCAGCCCCCAGCAGGGGACTCGGAGCCCTTTGCTCTCAAAGCCGGCGCTCCCTCCCTGCCATGGGAAGGGGGGAACGGCTCGACCTGCAGATCCATCTAGACCATCTCTGCCCAGCACCAGCTGCTCCGGGGCCACTGATGAGGGTTAGGGGGGTTGCTCCAGGGCCTGGGACCCTGCGCGGTGTGGGAGCCTCGCCCCTAGGCCTGCCCCTTCTGCTTGAGGCCCTGTCCCTTCCGGGGTCCTAGAGTCAGCCCCCCCGTCTTGCCAGGGGCCCAGCAATTCTGTCGGCAGCCCTGACAACCGGCCCCCGGGGGGAGAGCCTTACTGACCCACATTAGCTGGAGGTGCCTCACGCCCTGAAGCGGGAGGACTTGGCTCTGCATCGGGGAGGCGCCCGGGCAAACGGAGCAAACTCTGCAGAGCGGGTGGGAAGCCGAGAGTCGCAGGGCAGCTCCCTGCCGCAGGAGAGCTCCTACGGGGGGGCTAGCGGACGGCGGCTTGCCTAGCCCCCAGACTATGGGCCCAGGCAGGGGAAACCTGGAATCCGAGGGTTCCTGGTGTGTGGCTGGATCACTGACCCCTAGGGAAAGGGACCGTCCCCCCCAGCTGCGCACCGGGCAAGCCACACGACCACAGCAGGGAAGAGGCAGGTTACGAGCCAGGGGACCAGAGCTCCTTCATGAGGCTGTGAGAGCCAGCAGAGAGGCTCTGGTCTAAAGCCAGCGGCTGGGGCTTTAGCAGGGGAGACATGTCCAGAGCCGGCTGGAAACACAGAGGAAAGGAGGCAAACATTTCCAAAATGGCGGCGCTGGCTCCAAACTCCTCTTTTCTCCAGCTTGGCCCCACCTCCTGGTCGAGTTGTCTGGGAGGTGAAGGGCCCGTTATCCCTGCTCGCCGTCGGCTGGCTGCGAAGAGGCACGGGGGACATGCCAGACTCACGCTCCTATGGCGGAACTCCGCTCCCACCGCCAGCTGAGAGGTCAGAGCTCAGGGAGGGAAAGGGTTTCACAGACCCTGAGAAAAATCTCCCGGTGCGAACATCTGGCAGGGAACAGCTGGTCGGGATGTGAGAGATGCAGCTTCCTGACTGGTGGGGACCAAAAGTGGCTTGGAGATCAACCGCAGAGCTCTGAGGGGCCTGAGCACAGATCCAACACATGTAGGTCTAACTTTGCAGCTACCGGCTCCTAGATGCTGTGTAGCCTCAAGGTTTGGCTTCTTTCTTTCTTTCAGCAGTGCTGGTCAAAAACATTTCAACCGAACAATTTTGCATTGGAAAAATGCAGTCTTATTGCCCGTGTGAATTTCAACAAACCTTTTGACGCCAAAGAGTCGACGTGAATCCTTTTGACTTTCTTGCTTTGTTTCGCTAATGTCAGAATGGTTCATTGTTATTTAGTCTTTTGTACCATACTAAAATATGAATTTTACTATCATCCCATAGATAGCATGTATTGACAACGAGCTTGCATTTATGTTTCATTCGTAGGTGTAATGTTTCAATAGTATGAAAACAAAATGACTTGGGGAAAAATAGGATTTGGAAACACTGAATTTCTGTTTCATGAGAAATTTTGAAATTTTGATTTTTCGTTCCAAATCGGAACTAAAGCGAATTTCAAAATCTCCAAATTCCCCTTGGGGATGGAACTGGTTTTGCTGGCTCTACTTCTGTGTGTAGCTGGCACTGCTCTAAACTGGGGCTCTCTGGCTTGGCAACATGTTTCTGGAGCAGAACGTCCGGCAGCTGGGAGTCCGGAGGCCGGAAGGCTGCTGGCTGGATGCAGTGGGGCCAGCAGTCCAACCAGGCCAGCAGCAGAAGGGCCAGTGATGAGGTCCCTTGGCCCAGCAAACTCCCTCGTTCTGCATCGGTCAGGTCCTGGGGGTGCCAGACCTGGGAGATCCAACCTGTAACTGAACATTTTAAGGGCTTGCGGTTTTTGAATGTACCTGATGGTCTTTCCCAGCTCCCGGGCAGTCAGTTCCCATCAGAGACCTGGGGTCTGCTTGGCAGAGGGGCTGAGTACCCACAGCCCGCGCGGGGGGAGTTGTAGATGCTCAGCACCTCTGAAAATCAGTCCCATGGTCAATCAGGGACCCCTAAAGTCCTGGGGGAGTTGTGAGGGCTCAGCCCCTCTGGAAACACAGCCCCGGCGTTCGCTGCCTGACGTTAGCCCTTCGCTTTTGCCAAGTTTGGCCCACGTTTTGCAATGACTGAAGCTGGTTGCCTTGGTCTCCAGCTGGTTCCTAGCTGGCTGGCGTCCCCCACACAAATGACTTGATCTGGCCCTTTGGGGCAGGGAAACCGAACTCGCCCCCCACCGAGGGTCCTTTTGGGCTGGACTTTTCTGGGCAGTGCAGGGAGCTCCTGCCCCGCTGCTGCCTGAAAAGTCTTTGCTCGATGACCGATGGACTGTGCTCTCCCGGGCTGTCAATACAGCCCTGTCAATCACGTACAGTATTTCAGAGCGTCCCTCCCGGAGGCATCGTTGAAGGGGGCTCTGAAGTGCTCCCTGGTTGTCTCACGTGGATGACCACAGCCCTGGTCCTTCGTGGGCCCCCAAGCCATTGACTCTGCTGATTTACACCACTGAGGCGCTGCCCGTTTTCACCAGCTGGGCGCCTGGCTCCGGTTAGTTTCCAGATCTCTTTCCAAACAAAGCCGGAGGAAACTGGCAAACAGAAATGGCTCCACTTTGCCAATCACTATGAGGTGAGGCGTAACTACAGTTCTCTCCAGCATGGGGCACTGACTGTACAGAGGTTTCTGGGGACCCCAGATTGTCACGGGGGGTGTCCTACCGTCCCCCCACATTTTTATCTCCCCCTGCGTGAGGGGTGTCTGAGAGCTAGGGCAACATCCTGCCAGAGCCTTGGGGGACTTTACTGAGCTGGGCACTTTGGGGGCATTGTGTGAAGTGCAGGGTTTATGTGGTGCGGCTCGGGCTGCGCGCCACCTCTCTGGAGGGGAGGGGTTCCCCAAGGGAGACCCGGCAGTTCAAAGGACTATCCTGCAGATGTGCCAGAGGAGAAGGGACGGTCTCTTGGGGCCATACACGGTGAAGGGCTTTCCCGAGGAACAGCCAGGGAGAGGTTCATGCCCGTTCCCCACCTCTGGTTATGCAAACCCAGCCTTTCGAAGCTCCGCCCTGCGGAACGGGTGATCATCCGCGGATCCCCCCTTCCCAGAGCCTGGGACTCAAAGGCCTGAGCTGGGCAGAGAAGCAGCCGATCTGCCCAGCCGGGCTTCTGGTTTGGCATCTTCGGCCGGCCACTGGGGCGGAGGGGGCCACTGCCCCGGGGCCTGGTGATTCAAAAGGGCCCAGGGTCCCCAGCTGTGGCTGTTACTGTGGTAGCAGCCAGAACTTGGGGGCTCTTTAAACAGCCGCTGGAGCCCCACCCTCTGGGCGGTGCTAAGGGCTGGCTAGGGGCGGGGCCATGGCACGACCTGGGTGGCGCTGAGGTCTGGTTGTCCCCAGCCCCGCCCTTCCACCTGAGGCCCCGCCCCTTGCCCAGGAGCCCGGCAATTCTGCCTGCCCGCCCGTCTGAGTGTTAGGAACATGTAACCCTGGAGCAAACCCCATTGTCGGTTTTGAAGGACTGCCACCTCCCAGAGCCCGAGGAAGGAACTGGGGGTGACCCGAGCGCTCTGATTGTTTCCTCCATCGGGCTTTGGCCTTAAGAATAAAGCACGTGCTTGGAGCTGCGTGGAAACTCCTGACAAAGTGCAGACACAGGCCTGGGCAGCCAGTCTGGCTTGCTGGCGACATCACAGCTGGATGTGGGAGGCTGGGAACTGGGCAGCCTTCAAAAGGCCCGGGCGGGAGGGAGCCAATCAGGGCTCAGCAGGCCTGATAAAAATGGCTGGCTGCATCTCCAAGGGGCCAGTTGTGGGAGAAGCCGGGAGGAGCAGGGAAGGCTGGCCAGGGCCCTGAGCTCGGCAGTGTGCGCCTAGGTGCTCTGCAAAGGACGGTTGGTTAGTGCCCAAGTCGTTACTTGAGTTCAGCGTCAATTTGTGTTTCTGTGGAGTGTCTGGCACGTGGGCACCCTTGGCAACCCATCAGTCTAGTATTGGAGCCCCTCATGGTCGCTAAAGAATGTTTTTGTTGGGACAGCCTAGCAGTGGGGAGCTGAGGCCTAGGGAGGGTAAGTGACTGGCCCAAGGCCACACGGGGGGTCTGTGGCAGGGCTGGGAACTGAATGCAGCTCTGCTGAGGCCCGACAGAGCCCTTATGGGATGAGATGCTGGCTGCAGGGCTCTCCTCACCAGGCAACACTGGGGAAAACGAATGCAATGGAATGCCTGGGTACACCCTTGGGGCTTCATTAATATGGGCCCATGTCCTCCCTGGTGCAAGAGGGTGTTCTGTCAGCTGCACTCAATAAACTGATAGCTTGCACCAACAGCGAATCTGGCCCTTTATTCCCTTCTAAGGGGCATGTTTCCCTCTGAGTGTCACTGGCCATTATTAGCCAGTGATGGCTATTTCAGCACGTCACTGGTTCTCTTCCCACGTACACTGGAGTAAACTGGGACTCACTGGGAAGCGGGGCCTGAGGTTTAGCTGTGAAGTGACACTGGGATGTGGTTCTGCACAGCAAGGCGGGTTTATAACAGTAACCACGTGAGGGGTCAGTATGCCGGGTCCCGCTGGATCCCGGAGCAGATGTGGGAAAAATGCTTTTTTTCCTTGCCAGCAAGCTCTGACTGGGAGCTGAGAGTCAAGCTGGCTCCTTGTACGGAGTTCTGCAGAAAAGGGCCTGGGGATTCCAGTGGACGAGAAGCTGGATATGAGTCAGCAGGGCGCCCTTCTAGTCAAGAAGGCTAATGGCATATTAGGGTGCATTAGGAGGAGCATTGCTGGCAGATCCAGAGAAGTGATTATTCCCCTTTATTCGGCTCTGGTGAGGCCACATCTGGAGTGTTGCATCCAGTTCTGGGTCCCCCACTACAGAAAGGATGTGGACGCATTGGAGAGGGTCCAGCGGAGGGCGACCAAAATGGTTAGGGGGCTGGAGCACACGGCCTACGAGGAGAGGCTGAAGGATTTGGGTTTGTTTAGTCTGCAGAAGAGAAGAGTGAGGGGGGATTTGAGAGCAGCTTCCTGCAGGGAGGTTCCAAAGAAGCTGGCGAGAGGCTGTTCTCAGTGGGGGCAGATGGCAGAACAAGGAGCAATGGGCTCAAGTTGCAGTGGGGGAGGTCTAGGTTGGATATTAGGAAAAACAGTTTCCCTCGGGCTACATCTACACTGGCATGTGCCTTTGCGCAAGAGCATCCGTGCCAGTGTAGACACTCTCTTGTGCAAGAAAGCTCCAATGGCCATTTTAGCCAGCGGGCTTTCTTGCACAAGAAATCATGTTGCCTGTCTACACTGGCCTCTTGCGCAAGAACAGTTGGGCAAGAGGGCTTATTCCTGAGCGGGAGCATCGGAGTTCTTGCACAAGAAGCCCTGATTTCACACATTAGAACATCAGTGTCCTCGTGCAAGAACTCCCCGCCAGTGTAGACAGGCAGCAAGTTTTTGTGCAAAAGCAGCCGCTTTTGCGCAAGGTCGCGCCAGTGTAGACACAGCCTAGGAGGGTGGGGAAGCACTGGGCTGGGTTCCCTAGGCAGGGGTGGAATCTCCGTCCCTAGAGGTGTTTAAGTCCCAGTTTGACACAGCCCCAGCTGGGATGATTTCGTTAGGGTTGGGCCTGCTTTGGGCAAGCAGTTCCACTCAATGACTCCTGAGGTCTGTTCCAATCCTATGCGTCTATGATCCCTGACAACAGAGGTTGTACAGGCCAACTCACCCCCTTCGCTCCCTGTGTGCAAACGCAGCCTTCGTGCCGCCAGTGACGTCCGCACACTTAGTGCTGAAGGTGCCGGGTTCGTATTGATTGCTGCGGCTTTGAACTTGTGTGCTAGAGCCTGCGACAGCTGCCGCGGGGCAGCCAATGGAAGGGGGAAGTGCTGGGCTATGGAAGCCGCAGCTGTGTGTGGCACGCAGAAGTGGGATGCAGGTGTATGGAATGTGCTCAGGAGGCGGATTCTCATTTTTCAGAGTGCCCCAAAGGACCTGGAAGGCTCTACGCAAAAGCAAAATGGAACCACACTGCTGGCTATAAAATTAAAGAGTTGTGGAGGAGTTTTTAAACAAAGGGTGGGGAGGAGGGAGGAAAGCCAAGAGGTGTGGAGGAACACACAGTTCAGACAAGACAGTCAATGTTCCCTCTAATTTTTCCACCTATGTGCAGAATAAATTTTGTTATTTGCTCTGAGGCATGTGCAGATGTGCACCACTGGTAGAAACACATGCTGCCAGGTATGGGCACTGTGTGGGCTTTGCTAATCAGCTGGGTGGCACCTGAACCTCTCCTGGGTGGCTACCTAAGGGCTCACTTACTGGGAACACTACAGACATCCCTTAGAAGGGGTTTATTAAAGAGGCTCCTCTATATACTAGTGAAGAGGAGAAGATAGATGTTGATAAAGTACAAACAGGGACTGATGAGAAACAATGCAATGAAAGAGTCCCATTCAGTTACATCTCATGAAGGCAGACAATTAAATACTGACAAATTTGATAAGTGCTTGTATGCAAATGCTAGCAGTATAAATACTAAGAACGATGAACTTGGGGGTGTGGTATTATATAATAGGCATCACAGAAACTTGGTGAAAGAGGATAATCAATGGGACACAGTGGGATCAGGGTACAAAACATGTCGGAACGACGGAGTAGGCTGGATTAGTGGGAGAGTGGCAATTATATGTGAAAGGAAGCATAGAGTCAAATATAGTAAAATATGTAAATGAAGCAAAGTGTACGGTAGAAGCTCTCTGGATAGAAATTCCAGGCTCGACTACTAAGAGGGGCAGCAGGAATACATGGCCAACCCCTGACCTGCCTCGGGATGGTGATTCTGAGATGCTAAGGGAGAGAATATAAAAACAGAAAGCACAATACAAATGGGGGGATTTCAAATGTGACCTTATTATCTAGTGCGGTGGGGCGACTGCCCCATACTGGCCAGAAGGGGTTAATACAGGTTGGAGGGTGCCTGTGCAGAGCCCTGGCCAATGAGGGAGAGGCTTTTAAGTAGCCAATCAGGATGCAGCTTGCTGGGACACGCCTCTATAAAAGGAGCTGCCCAGCAGAGAGTAGTTAGTTAGGCTCTGATCATGGAAGGTGCAGGGTCTAGTTCCCTGACAAGCACCTTTGGGAGAGCCATGCTGGGCAGGCTTGGGGGGGCTAGAGAGGGAGGCTCTTGCCTGATCCCTGCCAGGGTGCTGGCCTTGCAACAAGGGCCAGGAGGGTGCAAAAGGGTCCTAGGGGAAGTGGCCCAGGGAACTAGAGGAGGTAAAGGGCAAAGCTGCCACCAGAGCCTATGTCTACACTCGTGACTTCTTGCGCAAGAAATATGCAAAAGAGGCTAAGCGTGGAATATTGCTGAGCCTCATTTGCATACCTAATGAGCAGCCATTTTTGCAGAAGAGGCTCTTGTGCCAGAAGGAGCGTCTACACTGGCCCTTCTTGTGCAAGAAAAACCCTCTTCCACAGTGCCACTACGCTGATTATTTTCAGGAAGAACGGCATTGTGCAAGAGGGTTTTTCTTGCGCCAGAAGGGGCAGTGTAGACAGCTCCGTCTGGCGCAAGAGCCTCTTCTGCAAAAATGGCCGCTCATTAGGTATGCAAATGAGGCTCGGTGATATTCCACACGTAGCCTCATTTGCATATTTCTTGCGCAAGAAGCCGTGAGTGTAGACATAGCCAGAGGGTCCCTGGGTTGGGACCCAGAGTAGTGGGCAGGTCTGGGTCTTCCCCCCTTTTTCCTTGCACCATGTCTAGCCACCACTGTTGTGTGGCCTGGAAGGACCGTGTCTCGCCCCTGAAGTGAGGGGCTAGATGAAGGCTGCCGTTGGCCACGCTAGATGAAAACCTGCTGATCACCCCCGTGGGAGGGCGAGAGACCACGGGAGGTGGGCACTGCCAGGGGGCAGCGCCCCGAAGAGCATACTGCAGCTGAGAGCGAAGTGGGTCCTGGACAAGAGCGTGGAGCACGGACGGGTGAGACACCAGCACGCAGACAGCGCCCTGTGGATGAAGAACGAATTCCCTGGAGCAACCAGCAGGAGGCGCCGCAGCATGAGTCGACTCCGTGACACCTAGGAGCATGTCACGTCATAAGAACGGCCACACGGTCAGACCAAAAGTCCATCTAGCCCAGTACCCTGTCTAGAAGGTGCTCCAGAGGGAATGTACATAACAGAGAATCAAGTGATCCCTCCCCTGTTGTCCATTCCCAGCATCAGGATAACTTTTCTAGACACCATTAATCACTGCTTCTTGGAGCAACTTGTCCTGGAACCCACAAAGGGAGAGGTGATTCTTGATCTAGTCCTCAGTGGAGCACAGGATCTGGTCCAAGAAGTGCATAGAGTTGAACTGCTGGGTAATAGTGAACAGAATATAATTAAATTTAACATCTTTGTAGGGGAGAAAGTACCTATCATGGTAGCATTGCCATTCAAAAAGGGGAACTACGCAAAATGAGGAGGCTAGTTAATGGAAATGAAAAGGAACAGTCACAGGACTGAAATGCCTGTAAGTGCATGGCAAACTATTTAAAAACACCATCATAAGCGTTCAAACTAAATGTGTGCCCCAAGCGAAACAAAATAGTAAGAGGACCAAAAAACCAAACCAACCCCATGGGTAAAAGAGGCTGTCTAAGGCAAAAAGGCACCCTTTAAAACTGGAAATCAGTCCTAGCTACTAAGGAAAATAAAAGGGAGCATAAACTCTTTAAGCTCTGGCAAGCCAAGTGTACAAGTATAACTAGGCAGGCAAAAAACAAAACAAAACAAAACAAAAAAACCCCCCACACACTCCAGCAAAAGACAAAGTGGCAGCAAAAGTTTTTTTTTTTAAACACATCACAAGCAGAAGTCTGCCAACCAGCCAGTGAGGCCGCTGGACAATCGAGGTGCAAAAGGTGCATTCCTGGAAGATAAGGCCGTTGCAAAGAAGTTAAATTAATTCTTTGCCTCCATCTTCACTGCAGTGGAAGTGAAGGAGATTCCCACGCTCAAGCCATTCTTATTAGGTGACAGCTTTATGGTACTGTCTCCGATTAAGGTGTCCGTAGTGAGGTTTGGGGAAAACCCAGATGCGTTAAAAAGTCCTAAATCGCCAGCACCAAATGGGATTGTCAAGATTTCTGAACAAACTCAGATGTGAAATTTCAGAACTACTAACTGTGGTATCTAAACAATCACTTAATCACCACATGACTGGAGAGTAACTAATGTAAAGCTTATTTTTTTTAAAAGGCTGCAGAAGACATGCTGACAATTACAGTGTTTTCTGTAAGCTGTGCACTTGTGTGGCCTCTCAGGAGAGAATCAGATGCTGCCCAGCTGATTAGCAGAGTGCCCACCACTAGATTTTGTTTATCCTGGTGGTGCACATTCACATATGCCTTGGTGCACATAAAATTTATTCTGCACACCGATGGAAAAGATTAGAAGAAACATTGCAGACCAGTAAACCTAACTCCAGGACCAAGCAAACTGGTTTGACACTATAGTAAAGAATGTACAAGGGGATTATCAGACACCTTGATGAGCACAATATGCTTGAGTAGAGTCAATGCAGCTTTTGTAAAGGGAAATCACGCCTCGCCAATCCACTGGAATTCTTTGAGCATGTCATCAGCCGTATGGACAAAGGGGACCCAGTGGAGATAGTGCACTTAGACTTTCAAAAGGTCTTTACAAGGTCTCTCACCAAAAGCTCTTAAGCAAATAAGCCATAAGGGGGAAGGTCCTCATTTGGATCAGTAACTGGTTAAAAGATAGGGAACCAAGGGTAGGACTAGATCAGTTTTCATAGTGGAGAGAGGTACTGTAATGGGGCTAGGCCCTAAGGCCAAAAGGGTCATAGAGAGGTCCTCCAGGAGGCGAGAGAGGCTCTGGAGGAACTGGCCAATCAGGGGTCAGGGAGGCCTACAAAAGAAGCTGCAGGCCTATCATCAGCTCAGTTGCAGCCCAGACCTGGAAGGGAGAAGAGCAAGGGGGCTGGCAGAGCCAGGGACAGCTCAGAGCGGGGAGCTGTTAGAGCAGTGTCTCCAGGAGAAGCCCGGGATGGGCCGGTTAGAGGTGCACCCCAGAAGGAGTTTGAGAGGACACGAAAGACCATGATTCAGCTGGAGGGCTACATAGCCTCAAGGCTTTTAAAAGACTGAGGCTGTGCAGGAACCTGCACTCTGCCCAATGGGGGGGGGCTCATGTGAGGTAAGTGCTGACCCCGTTACAGGTACATAGCAGGATCCCCCAAGGATCTCTGCTGGAGCCTGTGCAGTTCAACATATTCTTAAGTGCTCTGGGAAAAGGGGTTAAGAGTGAGGTTCCCACATGTGCAGATAATACAAAATTACTCATAATAGTTGAGTCCAAAACTGACTGAAGAATTATATCAGGATCTCACAATGTTGGGTGACTGGGCAACATGATGTCAGAGGAAACTCAAAGTTGGTTATGCTCCAAACACTTCGGTTAGTCTATAAGGTGCCACAGGACCCCTCGCCGCTTCTCCAGATTCAGACTAACACGGCTACCCCTCTGATACTTGGTAAGTACAAAGTAACACACCTTGGAAAACACAATCCCAAATACGCATCCAATATGATGGGGTCTAAATTAGCTATTTTCACTGAAGAAAGAGATCTTGGCGTCATCATGGATAGTTTTCAGAAAACATCTGCTCACTGTGCAGCGGCAGTCAGAAAAGCTAACAGAATGCTAGGAACCATTAGGAAAAGAATAGATAATAAGACAGAAAATATCATAATGTCACTATCTAAATCCATGGTACGCCCACACCTTGAATACTGCGTGCAGGTTTGGGCGATCCATCTCAAAAAAGATATATTCAAACTGGAAGAAGTACTGAGAAGGGCAACAAAAATGCTTAGGCGTATGGAAAAGTTTTCAAAAGAGAAGAGTTTAAAAAGACCAGGACGGTTCAGCTTAGAAAAGAGGCAACGAAGGGGACACATGACAGAAGTCTATACAATGGTGAATGGTGCAGAGAAAGTAAATTAAAGGAGTGTTATTTAGCCCTTCACATAACACAAGAATCAGGGCCCACCCAATGAAATGAATAGGCAGCAGGTTTACAACAAACATAAGGAAGTGTTTCGTCACACGGCATATATGTGGAACTCCTTGCCAGGGGATTTTGTGAAGGACTCAAGTATAAGTGGTTTGAAAAAGAATTCAATACATTCAAGAATTGAAGACGAGATGCACTCTGAGTGCCCCTAAACCTCCGACAGTCAGGAAACGGGGCTGGCCAACAAGCTGGATCACTCAATATTTGTCCTCGGAAGCATCTGGCATCAGCCAGTGTTGGAGGGGAGGATGCTGGGCTAGATGGGCCATGGAGTGACCCTGTATGGGTGTGTTTTCTCTCTCTCTCTCCAATCAGATACATTA
>JANRFK010000351.1:1500428-1511177 GCA_030068395.1 Apalone spinifera
CAGGAGTGATCAGGGCAGCTGGTGCTGGGATGGACGCAAGGCCAAGAGAAGCCAATGTCAATGGGGCAATGGCTGTTGGCAGGAGGACTGGCAGAACTGAGGGCAGATTCACTCGCGGTTGGCTGCGTTGCAGAGGGGACCTGTTTTTCCCACACAGCTGGGCCTGGGCCTGACTTTGGTCGGGCAGTGAATGCTGAGAGGGATACACGCTGGGTGGGGCTGGATTCGCTGCCCCTTGTTCCCGGTGACCTCGGCGAAGTGTGCAGCAGAGGCAGCCAGCTCAGCATGGTCGCGCTTTGTACAGCTTGGCCCAGGCGTGATTGGCCACACAGCAGCAGACTCAGGAGCCAGGCCGTTGGGGAGGAGGATGCAGCTCACATCGGAGCTGGCGAGCTGGCCTGGGGACGGGCTTGCAGAGCACAGCAGAGGACTGGAAGTAACTGCCTGGCTCCTTGAGTCCAACCCTCCGCTACTGGGCCCCGCAGGTTTGGATAAACTTTGTCCTGGTTGCTACACTAGAAACAACAGTCCACAGCCGAGCGCTGGCGTCCGTTGTGTGAGGTGCCCGGTGCTGTGATTTGTCCACGGTCACCCAGCTGTCCAGCAGGGCTGGTAACTGACCCGAGTCCCAGTGTGGTCCTAGGAGCACAAAGCCATCCCGTTTCTGACGGGAGCCTTTGGAGTCAGCCGGTTGGGAAATAAGAACATAAGAATGGCTGTACCGGGTCAGACCAAAGGTCCATCTAGCCCAGTATCCTGTCTGCCGACAGTGGCCAGCACCAGGTGCCCCGGAGGGGGGTGGACCGAAGACAATGATCAAGAATTTGTCTCCTGCCATCCCTCTCCAGCCTCTGACAAACAGAGGCCAAGGACACCATTTCATCCCCTGGCTAATAGCCTTTTATGGACCTTAGCTCCATGAAATTATCTAGCTTCTCTTTAAAAGACTGGAAATGCCCTTTCATCCAAAGGAAAGAGTCGGTTTCAATGAATTTCACATGGGGGGGAGGAATGTTTTGAAATTGGCCTTTGGGGACATTGTAAAGGCACAAATAGTTCTGCTTCGCCACTTGAACAGAGATTTTGTTTAGAAATTTCAGCTAATCTGGTTTTTCTGGAAGAGGCAGAAGTGAAATGTTTCAGTCTGGTGGAAACGACACATTCTGACCGTGGTGTGTGTGGTTTGGTTTTTTTTTTAATTTCAATTACTTTTTGGAGAGTTTGGCTTGTGACCCCGGTTTTGCATGGGAACATTTTTTCAAAATCTCGAAAAAACCCATGAGGAGGGAAAACTGATTCCTGCCCAACTCCGCCTCCGGGCCCGACTGCGATACCCATAATGCTCGGGTCTGCGATTGGGATCCGAAAATTTGGCCCACGGGCAATCCGGGTCTCTCCTCCCCTTTCTCAGCCTGTCATTTTACAGCCTCTTTGTTCATTGGGAAATGCTTCATGAATCCCAATCCAGGAAGTCACCTGTCGGGGGCCACTGAAGTCAGTGACCTTTTGGGAAAGGCTTTGTGATCATCATAGATTTGCTCTCCTCCTTCCCTGTCTCTCTCTCACTCTGCCCAGCCTAGAGACGGGGCCCAGCTGGGTAGTTTGCAACTGCTCAGGGGTGTGTCTGGCTCTAAGGTTCTGGTTCTTCTTCCCTCCCAGGACTCAGGGATCGGAATTCTGCGCTCAGCTGCTCCAAGACGGGCGTGTGTTTGGAGGAGACAGAATTCAGCTGTAGCTCCTGCAGCTCGAGAGCACGCAGAGTCCTGCCTGCACTGTGCCCTCCACGCTGGGACACTGCTCTGGCCGGGGTGACGGCATCCGTGGGAGAGGGCGTGTGAACGGAGGCAGCGATGCTCATGACACAGATATTGTAACAGGCCTGTCCTCGTGTGCTCTCAGCCAAGCCCAGTGAGAGTTTCTGGGACCTGGAGCTGGCCCCTCTGGGGCTGTGCAGCTGCTGCTGCCAGAGAGTTTCAATTCCCTTGGGCGTCCCCAAACCGCACTGTGCTCTCTCTCCACCCCATGTATCTCTATAGCTAATCTCTTGTCTCTCCTTACCCATCTCTGCCTCTGTCCCACCCCCTTCCTGCTGATCTCTGTAGCTCTGCCTTGCTCTGACCAGGGCTACCACTCACACAGGAATAATGACACACATTGCTACCTGAGCAGCTAGTCCGCATGCGGGGCTTTCGAGCCGTTCCAGAATGGGGGAGTGGGGGGAGGGAGTTCACGATGGAGTCTGATACTTGGGTTCAGGCTGGTGCATTTATGGAGACCGCACAAGGTCCTGCTAGCCCGAATGCAGGAGGAGCTAACTCACAGGAAACAACAAGCACCACTGGAAACTCTGTCAGCCAGCACCCCCAAAGGCGCGCTCTCGGCCTCGCTGAAAACTCAGCTCGACCTAGTTACATCACTTTGGGCTGTGAAAAATCTCACACCCCGTGCGAGGGAGTTAGGGGACCCTGCAGTCCATGTGGGGGGATGACAGAACAGTTCTTCTGTCACCCCAGCTACCAGCGCTGTAACGGTATCGAGAGAAAAACCCCGTAGGGAGCATCTATCCAACAGAGCCCCAGAGCCACCGCTGCAGAGCACTAGACGTGGTCCTCGACCCATGGTTCTCCATGGACCGGGACTATCTTGCAGGTGGGCTGCGGGCTCAGGCTCCCTCCCCCTCTGCAGTGGGGAGCCTGCCCTGGCGCTCCAGCCCTCCTTCCCTGCTGCTAGGTTGGAGCACCAGCGCCAGGTTCCTGCTGCAGCGGGGGGAGAACCTCCCCGGATGGATCCGGGTCATGGGGGCAGGAAGAGGCTCCGTGCCCTGCGGCTTCCCTCCCCTGCCCCAACTGGGGAAATGGCAGCTCCCATTGGCCAGAATCACGGCCAATGGGAGCAGCAGGGGGCGGTGCCTGGGAGCAGCAAGGGGTGTAGAGCCAGGTAAGCGCCCTTCATGCCCACCCCACCCCACTCCTGCAAAGGAACCTTGCTCTGCCTCTGCCTGGGACTCGTGTTCCCCTTTTGTCTCAGGTGGGGCTATCTCCTCCCTACAGGCATCCTCAGTGTAGGGTGGAGCTCGTAGCGGAAAGGAGATCTAAGCCTAGCCAGGACAAGTGTAACCCACACACCTAGGGTGGGTCACTGTCCCATGGAATGGCCCTTAGACCACGTACAGCCAGAGATCAGAACAAGGGAGTTCTACCGTTTAGTTGGGAAGCCAGCTGGTTTCATAGCTCAAGCTGTTGCGGCTACTCCACTAAGCTCCAGAGGCCCCAGGTTTGAACCCACCTGCTGGCAGTTACGTAAGCTCTTGCTTTTTCTTTCAGAAGGAGGCTGAAATCTCTCCACTTGACACCACAACCTGGGGCTTTAAGGAACACTTAAATGCATAATCACAACACTTATGACACAACCGTGAGAGCTGGCCATACTGCCAATACAACTGGTAAGGGCAGGCTTAGCCTGGAGACTTTATCCTGATGCCACCATCAGAGTGTCTGGGCCCCTTCCAACATGAAATCCATGGCAAGAGCGAAGTCCCCAAGGCCCTTAATGGAGTCTCTCGTTCAGGGCCAGCATGCGAAGAACAGATGCTCACGTGTACTTAGCTAGACGTCTCTCTGATCGTTTCCATCTGTGTGTGGAATAAATCTTATGTGCACCGAGGCATGTGTGAATGCACACCACCCACGGGAACAAAACCTAGCGGTGGGCGCTCTGCTAATCAGCTGGGCGGCACTGGGATCTCTTCTGAGCGCCTGGCTTACAGATGCTGTCGTGGGAGTACAGGGCCCTGTGTGCGAAGAGGGGCTCACTAGAAAACCGCGATGTCCCTGGATGCTCAGTGGAGCTGCCTGATGCCACGTGGTAAAAGTGGCCTCGTGGGGTTCCATGTTGACTGCCTGGCAGCAGAGATCCCCAGCTCAGGTCTGCTCCGTTTACAGCTCAAGCCCTGCTTTTCTGCCACGCTGCTAAGCCGTCTCACCGGCTCCCCTGCCGCCAGCCACAGAGGCTCTGTGGCGGAGCTAAAGCCCGTGAACGGCGATGGAAAGATGCCTCTGACTCGAGTGGCTTTCGGATCAGGCCTTGGGGAATGATTCGGTGGCGACGCACGGGCTAGAATAAGGCGACCGGCTCGCCCCTGCCCTGGCTGCGGTGCTGGCTCTGCGGGGCTAGAAGGAGGAAAGCCTCGTTCGACTGCCTTTAAAGTCAGCAATCCGGCTCCGCTGCACCCCGCGGGGGCCCGCTGAATAGAGGCGAAGACACTTAGCACGTGTGGTTGGGTTTCAACTATTCTGAGCCCCCCCCTCCCTCTCCGAAAGCACCAGGCTGCAACCAGAGCAGGTCTCGCTGGCCTTTTCTCTCTCCTCGGTGGTTAGTTATTTCCTAATAATTACTCTAAATGCAGCCCCTGTTGTCATGACAACCTATTAATCCATTGGGAAAAGCCCCTTTTGCATCAGAAGCTTTCTCCTTCTTGCTTCTCCGCCATCTCTTTCCCCCCATCCCACGGCCTGCTCATCCGTTCTATCACTCGTTCTCCCTTCTCATTAGCTTAGCTCCTGCACTGGAGCCGGGCATGGAATTCCCACAGAAGCCAATGAGAACCCTCTGAGCAAAGAGTTGCTACCACAAACTCCCACGGTGTCTGTTTCCTCTTTCTTCCTGCCCCTTCCTTCTGGCGCCTAGTCCTGTGCAGACCGGGGCTTGGATTACAGAGCCCCCTTGGTTTTCATTCACTCCGAGGCAGGACAGGGAGGAGAAGGAGAGGGAGAGGGAGAGAGAAACACACACCAGGGATATGCATTTATCGCGTGCAGAAACACAAGACAGATACAGTTTCTTCCGTCAGAAGCTGTGATTGTTGCTGCTAGCAATCACCACGCAAGTGAAACACTGATCTCGCACTGGCCCCTGGGGCTGCTACCTCGCGCTCCAGAATTTGAGTTTCTAATTAAAACCGTAAGGATCTAGCAATGCCGATCACAAAGAATCCCTTCACGGGTATGGCGGCACCTGCTTGAGTCTGCAGCCAGCCTGCAAGAATGGGTCTGGGAGATGTGGCCTGCTCCCATTCACAGCAGCAGAGCAATGACTCTGGAACCTAGTGATGCTCTGGTAAACGTCGGATCCCCGCCCACAGGAAAAAAGGAGCGAATCATTCCATGCAGATCTGTAAACTCTATTGTGAGTGCCAGCTCATTTTGGGAATGAAAGCAGTGGGAGGAGCTTGACTTGTGGGCGGAGCTCAGGGAGAGTATACCCCTTACTGGTTTCCCATCATGCTCCTCTCAGCTCCTCCCCTGACAGCATTTAACCTGATTCCTAATCTACCTTCCACTTGGATGATTCCCTGTATTAGAAAGGCCCAACAATTTATCCCACAGCAGAGGGGCAGAATCCCAAATGGAAACAGGTTCCTTGTAGAGCTGTTCACCACCACGACGGTGCAGTCACCCTAAACCCCCTTGGTTTCCTTGCCCTTCCTGGTCTGCCTGTAGCCGTCTGTTGTCTCTTGCCTGGGACTGTCAGCACTCTGGGGCGGGGGCTCAATTTCTGTTTTGTTTTGTTGGCTGTTTGCAGGGTGGGTGCTGGGCTGTGACGGGGCCTCCGAAGGAATCAATGATGGTTCCTATGAACTTTGGCGTGAGCGGTTTGACTGCGCCAGCCGGTTCAGCGGCCTGCCGGTGGGAGGAGAAGGTATTAGATGCTTTTCAGAGGCGACACAGGAGCTCTGGTTTCTCTCAGCCTCCTCCCGAGCCCGGCTGCTCGTTGTACCTTCGATGAGTCCCTTTCTCTCGTGCACCTTCCCGCCGTCTCGCTTTCTCTGGAGGCTGCTTCTGAGCTTGCACTGGGGTAAAGTGGGAGCAACCCCAGCAACAGCCAAGGGGCCTGGCTCTGATGGGACTCAGACCGGTGTCAATCCCAGGGGAGTCCACACGGCCGCTGGCGTAAAGCCCACGAGGACGAGATGGGAGTGAGCCCAGCCCTGGCCGGACCCTGGTGCAGGGCTCGTATTGGCGCTCTCGCACACAATCAGATCACAAAGTGATGGGAAAATGTCAGACATAATTAGGGGAAATTAACCAGGGAGCCTTCTCTGGAGAATCAGAGGCTTTCATCTCGGAGCTGGCTCGTCATCACCTAGAGCTGCCCCGGCAATTTCCCACCCCCCCTTCCCTGGTTCTAATGGCAGCAGGCCGAGGTCCGTGGTCTGTCCAGCCCTCCCCGGAGCCTGGGGTCCCCTTACATCACAACTGTCAGGGCAGGAGGAAGACGGTTCTCTAGAGGTTATTACGCTGTCAGCTGGGTGCAGCGAGCTCTGCGCAAAGACCAGGGTTCTGTGTCCCTCACGTTTCCAGGAGCAGTGTGAGATTGGAAGTCAGGACTGCTTCTTGTGTTTCTAAGGCTGGAAGGAGCGTGGTCTAGTGGTTAAAGCAAATGACTGGGCATCAAGACTCTGGGGCTTCCTTTTCATCAGTGGCCTAATGGTTAGGGGACAGGATTCCTTGGCAAAATTTCCCACCTGCTCACGGTGTGATCTGAGGCAAATCCCTGAACGGCTCCCCCTTTTCTAGTCAGGCAAAGTGAGGCACCCAGGGACACGCAGCAATTCAGTAGCAGAGCCAGGAGACCCTGCTTTAACCACTGCACCACACTGCACCCCAGAGAGATGCCCCTGCTACTCTTTCTTCCCCTGTTGCAATGGCCAGGAGCAACGTTCCCTCTAATTGTTTCCTTCGGTGTGTGGAATACATTTTGTTATCTGCACCAAGGCATGTGCAGATGTGCACCACCGCAGGTGCTCTGCTAATCAGCTGGGCAGCATCTGAAGCTCTCGTGGGTGGCCACCCAAGCACTCTGCTGAATGGCTACAAGAACAGGGACCAGCTCCATGTCACCTTGTGTAGCTGGGCCAGCTGCCCTCTCCTCCTCCTTCCCAGACTCTCGGGGGTGGGCACGGCTGCAGAGGTGCTCAGCCTGGAGGGCGGGCAGCAGGGTTCTCGGGCAGCAGCCCCTGCCTGACCATGCTGGCACAGGCGGTGAGTTCTGTAGGTGCCTGAACCCCGGGGCTGAGCTCGCCAAAACTCTCCTGCATCGCCCGGCTCCCTTGCCACCCTGCATGTCCCCCCCATGCATCCACCCAGCCCCGCTTGACACCCCCAGGCCATTCCCACCACCACCACCCACGACTGCTGCATCCCTGTGGCTTTGGGGGGGGGGAGGTGGGACAGTGTCTCCATGGAGGCCCTGCTGGCTGCAAGGATGCACGGCTGGCAGCAGCTGAGTGTGGCTGGAAGCGGCTCTATCCCCAGGCATGGCCGGTGGTGGGGCTGGGGCCCCTCCTGGGCATTTTAAATGACCCGGGGAGCGGCAGGGGGAGTGTGCAGGATAGCAGGGGGGGTTGGGGGCTCACAAAGGGACTGCCAGGGGGTCACAGCACATGGAGCTCCCCCCAGGAGCCATTGCCAGGGGCCCCGGGTAAATATGACACCCCCCACCTCCATTGTGCACCCCACTCCATCCAGAGCCTGCACCCTCTCCCTGTCCAGCCCCCAAGCACCCCCTCAGAGCCTGCACCCCAGACCTCCACCCCTCACCTGTCCTGTCCCCACATTCCCTGCCAGAGCCTGTGCTCCTCACCCAAACTCCCTCCCAGAGCCTTAGGCAGGTGGGGTGGGGGAGAGGGGTTTGGGCTCTGGGCATTCTGGGCACCACCAAAATGTCTGCAAACCTGCTGCCCTTGAATGCTGAGGGGAGGGGGGCTGCCCCAATGCCCAGTGTTGCTGCTAGATCCTGGGGTGGAAGCTGTCCAGATGGAGGCAGGCCTCCTGTGGTGGGGGAGGGGGTAGGCAACGGCAGACATGGGGGGAGTCCTAACCCTTTTGGAGGGCGGCAGAGTAGGAAAGATTCCTGGAAAGTGTCTGATACCAGTGAATCTAGGCTCCCCCGTCCCAAACAGTCTCTATGGGACAATAGTGCCGACGCCCCGGGTCTGACTTACGATCTCTCTACCCAGTCCTCTTAGTTTGGAGACGGGGCATTCTGGACGGTTAGATTAGATTTTCAGGCCTGATCTCAGTGCCGATGTTCAGGCGAACCCAGGTCTCTCTTTGGGGCTGACCTGAGGAGACAGGCAAGGTGGGGAGGGTCTGACCGGATCCCCAAGGCACTGGAGGAAGACGGAAAACAAGATTTAAGCCAGCTCCCAGCCGCCCCGGGCTCTGGAGGTAACGCTGTTATCTGCACAGTGTCTGCCAGATATAAATATCCCAGGAGAGTCCTGGTTAATTTCAGGGTTTAGCAGCGGTGCTGCAACCCCTCAGAAGCAAAATAAGCTCTCTGTGTGTGTGTGTGTGTGTGTGTGAGAGAGAGAGAGCATGAAGAGGTGTGTGTATGTGTTGGGGGGGGGGAGAGGTGTATCCAATCCCCCCTCTGCACAGAAGCTGTTCCCACTCTCTCACCGGCAATGAGAACACCTCACTCCTTTCAGCCCTGGACTACAGAAGAGCTAAACAGCCTTTTCCCCTTTTTAACAGATCCCAGGTAGGTGACATGGTTGGCCATGGTCCCCCAGCAATGCAGTGGCAGAGTCATGAATAGACCCCAGATCTCTTGTGTTGAAGACCTGGCCTACCATAGATCGACCCAGCCTATGAGAATGTTTATTTCTGTCCAAAACCATTTTGCCAAATAGTCTGGAGCCTTCATTATGGCACAATTTTTATTTGATTGCATACTACTTTGGTCAGTTTTCAGGATGGAGAGAGGTAACTAGTGGTATCCTTCATGGGTCCGTGCTGGGACCAAACCTATTCAGCATATTCATAAATGATCTGGAGAAAGGGGTAAACAGGCAGCTGGTAAAATTTGCAGATAATACAAAAGTGCTCAAGAGACTTAAATTCAAAGCAGACTGAAAAACTTCACAAAGATCTCACCCAAGTAGATGACTGAGCAACAAAATGGTAAATGAATTTTAATGTTGATAAATGCAAAGCAATGCATATCGGAAAACATAATCCCAACTATATGTATGAACTGATGGGGATTAAATTAGCTGTTACCGCTCGAGAGAGATCTTGGAGTCATTGTGGATAATTCTCTGAAAACATCCACGCAGTGCGCAGCAGCAGTCAAAAAAAAAAAAAAAAAAAAGGCAAACAGAACGTTGGGAATCATTAAAAAGAATAAGACAGAGAACATCTTATTGCCTCTGTATAAATCCATTGTACGCCCACATCTAAAATGCTGCGTGCAGATGTGGTCGCTTCATCTCAAAAAAGATTATCTTGGCATCGGAAAAAGTTCAGAAAACGGCAACAAAAATGATGAGGGGTTTGGAATGGCTGCCACATGAGGAGAGATTAATAAGACTGGGACTTTTCAGTTTAGAAAAGAGGAGAGTAAGGGGGTGGGGGATATGATAGAGGTCTATCAAATCATGATTGGTGTGAAAACAGTGAATAAGGAAAAGTTATTTACTTGTTCCCATAACACAAGAACTAGGGGGCTACCAAATGAAATGAATAGGTAGCAGCTTTAAAACAAACAAAAGGAGGTATTTCTTCATACAATGCACAGTCAACCTGTGGAACTCCTTGCTAGAGGATGTTGTGAAGACCAGGACTTTTAATAGGGTTCAGAAAAGAGCTAAATACATTCATGGAGGACAGGTCCATCAATGGCTATTAGCCAGGATGGGTAACATTTGCTGTCCCTAGCCTCTGTTTGTCAGGGGCTGGGAAGGGGCGACAGGGAAGAGATCCCTGGATTGTTCCCTGTTCTGTTCTCTCCCTCTCGGGCACTGGGCATTGGACCTTGGGTCTGACCCAGTCTGGCCTTTCTTCTGTTCCGCAGCCCGGCGTAATCCCCGTCCACTGTGCTTGTTGTTCCCAAGCCTGCGCCCAGCAGCCCTGGGCTGTGGTCCCTGGCAGCACATGCCTGGTCTGCCAGTAAAAATTAAACTCATTACAGCTGCGGGCTGGGAAAGGCAGCAAGGCTTTGTAAATGAACCCCCCGTTGGGCTTTTGTCCGGGCCGGAGGTTAATAGCCGCATGTGTGCCTGTGCTAGATAGACATCAACCGCTGGCTTCCCCGGCTCATTATCTCGCAGCCGGCCAGCTGGCTTTGCCCAGGCAATGAGAGGGAAGGCACCGGCTGTGGTTTAACTTCCCAGGGTGTCACCAGGGTTCGGGGTCTCAGCCCCACCCTTGCGGAAGGAACAGGCGGGGAAGGGAGGTGATGATCGGTACTCGGGGTCACCCCCCCGCCCGTGTTCCCTGTAAGCTGAGCGCTTGGGCGGGCACCCAGGAGAGATTCGAATGCCACCCAGTTGATTAGCAGAACGCCTGCAGCCGGCAGACTGGGTTTCTACTGGTGGTGCACAGCCGCATGTGCCAGAGCGCACACAACAAAATTTATTCTGCACATGGATGGGAAAATGTAGAGGGAACGTTGTTGCCCGCTTCGTGGGCAGGCTGTGCTCAGTGTACCTACCAGATCTCCCCCCATGCCAAGGGTTCCTCTTCCCCCCGTACCTAGGTCCCCAATTTCCCCCAGGCCTGGGCCTTTGTGTGCAATCTTATTATCCCCTTCCCACGCTGCTAGGGACTCTGTGTGGCTCTTCCCCCCACCCCCCACCCACACACCAGGGTCCCCAAGTCCCCCCACCAGAAGTTCTGTGTGCTCCTCCCTTCCTCCACACCAGGCTCCCCCTTCATCCCAGAGGCTGCGCATCCCCCCCCCGCT
>JANRFK010000351.1:1521999-1534920 GCA_030068395.1 Apalone spinifera
GACACAATACTCCAGATGTGGCCTCACCAGAGCCAAGTAAAGAGGAATAATGACGACATCTGGATCGACTGGCAATGCTCCTCTTAATGCAACCTAATATGCCATTAGCCTTCTTGGCTATAAGGGCACACTGTTGACTCATGTTTTGCTTCTTTCCTTCTGCTTCGATTACTTTTTGGACCCCAGTTTATATAGTGAAACCTGAGTCCTGCTTAGCTAGACCGTAACCAATTATTTTAGTGTAATTTTGTTATGATTGGTTAGTAAAATTACCTAACTAATCAGACCCCACCACGTTAATTGATTTACACCTAGCAAAATTAATTATCCAGCAGACAGAAACCATTACAAACCAGACAGAGATCATACAGACAAACCATAGAAAAGTGAGGATACTTAACCATAGAGTGCGGATTGCACAACCTCAGCTGTTGATAAGCAGTTTTTTGCCAGACAGAATGGTGTGACTTAAGCTTTCTTTACCCATCTTGAGATCTGTTTCTTTATCTGGTGACAGTGGGGGGCTCTCAGGACAAAATCTGCAGCCAGAACAGTCTCCACCAGCCAGTAGAACAGAGAGGGGTTTATTGATTTTCCAGAATACAGCACAGCACATACGTGATGTGGCTACCGGGGCCGGGGCCAGGATGGCTCAGGCCCCTAGGGTTAGGATCCATCACCCCTAGCCCCCAGCGTAGCCCGTTCTCTCCATGCTTCCCAGACAGCAACTGCCTCCCCCAAAAGGCCCTGTCCCCTCTCCGCCTTCCTCCCTTTGCCTCTCTCCCTGGGAGGCTGGGCCTAGGTGTCTGGGTTAATACACATGGGGTGAGTCAGTGGGAATCGCATCACAGCGCAGGGGGGACACAGGATTACAGAGCAGACAGCCCCCCCACTACGCCACACATGGCTACAGAAAACCATATTGGTTCAGCAGGCAGTGTCCCAAATGCACTCTGACGCGACACGGCCGACTCGTAATCTCCATCTCGGCACGACTTCTCCAACGCGGAGCCCCACGCGGTCTCTCTGCTTGGAAATGCGATTTACCTCCTGAAACTGTATCTTTAAGCAACGTTCTTTTCGGGCTTTAGACTGAGGTTGCTGGTCCTTTTCCCCAGCTCGAGCGCCATTCCTCTGAGGTAATTTTGTCCTTTCCCCGGGGTGTCGTAGAGAGCTGGTTTTTAACGAGGAAGGCAGCCTGAGGGGATTGGGAGAAGCCGGTTTCCCAACTGTCATTGTTTCCGTTGACGTTGGCTTTCGGTGGAGAGCGGGTTTCTGGACCGTGGAGGAACATCAGGTCTGACTCGAGGGACTGGGGGCCGCATGAAGTTAGTTTTGACCTCTAAGGCTGAGATCAAGACTGACTTCCTCTGGCCCCTGACCCCGAGTAACAGTGGAAGAGGGGGCAGAAACCTTCCGGTTGGAGAGGGCTGTCCTCTTCCCCGCAGCTGTACTCGACGGGACAAGAAGGAAGGTGCTTAATACCCAGGCGTGACTAGGGGGTTGGTTACGGCAGAGGTTAGATTCTCCCAGTGATTTTTGTGCTAACGTCCATGGGCACCCCCAGACAGCCTGTTGCAGATGCGGGAGGGAGGGGCAACATGTGGCCCCACCTCCAAACAAAAAGCAAAATCGCCCCTCCCCCCGAATAAATTTGCCCTCCCGAGCTAGCAGGGTGTTTAGGAGGCATGTGGCAGTGGTACGGGGAGCGGTGCCATCCTGGAATCACTGAACCCCCAGCTGGGAAAGGAACGTAGGCTCAGCAAGTCCGTCCTACTGCCAGGGGCTGGTCTGAGCCCTGGGATATTCCCTAGGGCGTTGTCCAGCAACGATCGGCCGACACAGCTCCCCTTCTGCCCTGGCTGTTGGCAGGGAGATGCCCGGTCAGATACTCCACCTAAGTTTCCCTTAACTTCCTGCTCCCCGTGGCACCCCCTAAATTCCCTCCTCTAAGGCGGGAGGAAGGTTCTGGTGGGCCCATCAGAGGACCGACCCAAAGCCTCGGCCTGTCGCCCTGCCCAGCGCCACCAGGGTTGGCACGGTGACTCGGGTGTGGAACGAGGGCAGCATGAAAGCCAAGAGCTCAGCTTGACCCCTCGTGTTACACCCCCCCACTAGAGTTATACCTGGGGAAATTGGGCCCATTGAGATTTGCAGAGTGGAGGTTGGAACGTGCCCTGCCAGCTCCTGTCCAGTTTCCTCGTGGGCTGAGTCTAATGCTGCCAGAGGCTAAGGCTGGGGGCAAGGTTCCCTCGAAGCTGAGGGCTTGGGCGGCCTCTCAGAAGTGATTCAGATGCCGCCCAGCTGATTAGCAGAGCTCCCCTAGCCAGCAGCATGTTTCTACTAGTGGTGCACGTCCACACCTGAGTCAGTGCGCATCACAACATTTATTCCACATGTGGATGGAAAAAAATGAGAGGGAACACTGGCTGGGGTGCAAGTGGGAATGTGGCCCGGGGGTGGCTCCCTTTGGGGTGAGGGTCTGTCCCCAGCACTGCCCCTCTGGCAGGGCGTAAACATCGGGCCAAAGCTCTGTGCTCCTTTCCCTTTGCATCAGCCAGTGAGATCAGAATCAGGCCCGGAGGGCTGGAGTACTGGTCCCTGCTCTACAATTACCCGGTGGTGGATTTTCTCCCTCTGTGGGAGTTCACCTGGCTGGGGGTAATGTCATCGGTCTGGCTGTGTCGCTGGGAAGCCGAGCTCTGACTTGGGGAGATCCTGGGGCCAGATTTTGGGCAAAGCTGGGGCGACAGTCTCCCTCCCTTCCCCCGTCGTGTGGGATGAACAGTACTGAGTCCGGCCCCTTCCCAAGTGCTAAATTCCCCCTTGACCAGCCCCCACCAGCACATCTTGGTGAAGGCTGAGCGCAGCCGGGCAGTTCCTGTTCCCCGCTCCGTCCCGGGGTGGCCGGATTTCCCCGCCGGATCCACGTGCGACGGTAGCTTTGAGCGAGGGCTGCTTGGCTGCGGGGCCCGCCAGAGCCACCGTGCGAAGCGAGAGAACCGGCTGCTCAAGTGTTTCCCGCCCCAGCTAGGCCCATCTGCCTCGCTTTCCTTTCTCCTCCTGCCACCCGGCTCTCCAGCTGGCGATGCCACGTAAGCGTCAGCCCTGGCCTGGGTCGGGGCCCTTGTTTGGGGGTGGGTAGGCCGCCTGTTTATATGACAGCAGCACCTGGCAGTGCCCTGATCCTGGCCGACGGCCCCGTTGCCCCAGGGGTGGGACAGACAGTCCCTGCCCCACAGAGCCTGCAGCCAGTGGAAAACTGGAGACAGGCAGGGAGAGCTGGAGGAAAGGAGGCGATGCCAGTCACTTGGCCAGGCAGTGAGCTGAGCACAGCAGCTGCCTGGGGGTGAGACTTTCCAGGCCTTACGTCACCCCCATCCTGGGGCTAAAGGGAACTTGGAGGCTGGGAAGAAACAAAGCTGTTAGGGCAAAGGGCGTAGAACACGGGCAAAGGCCTTGCCTCCCTCCTCGGAGAGGATAGGAGTCAGGAGACCTGGGTGTAGTGCCTGGCTCTGCCACTGACCTAGTGGGGGCCTTGGGCAAGTCCCTGCACCTCTGGGTGCCTTCCGCTCCCCTCGCCTGAAAACCAGGGAGGAGGATTCCAGCCTCCTTCGCAAAGTGCTTCGAGTGCCAGTTCCCTCGCCAGGCACCCGGGGCGCTGCGAGGTCGTGGGAAGGAGCCAAGACGAGAAGCATGGCAGGAGCACGAGGCGTTGATATGGAGCCAGGCTGTAAGAGTATTCCCCCTCCAACATTCCCCCTAATTTTTCCACCCATGTGCGGAATAAATTGTGTTGTGTGCACCAAGGCATGTGCAGATGTGCACCACCAGTAGATACATGCTGCAGGCTGGGGACACTCTGGCAATCAGCCGGGCAACATTTGAATCTCCCCGGGGTGGCCACCCAAGCTTGCAGGGAACACTGCCCCCCATGCCCTGTCCTGGGGCAGGGGTGCAAAGCTGGGCACACAAGGGGGCAGGGTCTAGACTGGAGCCATTGCCCCGGGCTGCCATGACCGGCACTCCCTCCACTGCTGCCGGAGCTCAGCGCGAAAAGCAAACACGCGCCAGCCGGGTGCTAAGTTGAGTTACTGTCGTTCAGCCCTTTTAAGGCCATGGTTTCTGCTGGTTCCCGGTCCACCCCGACCCCTGCGCTGCCAGGAGCCAAAGGCTGCTGAACTCTCCCCGCTGTGTTGTTTCTTTTCTGGCTCTGGCATGTGGCCGGAGTCGGGGCTGTTTCCAGCGTGATCCATCATCGCAGAGCTGCGCCGGCACTTATCTCCCTGAAAGTGCAGCCCAGCTCTGGCCATACCGGGAGCGCACGGGCTCATCAGTGAGAAACAAGCTGAGAATTTATTCCTTCCTTTTTCTCCATGGCCCTGGTGAGAGCTGCCTGGCAGTGAAAGGCCGGCCCAGTCCCGGGGCTTGCGTTCAGTACGGATCCAAATTGGCTCTTGACCCTGCCAGACCCGCTGTGTAAATTGTTTGCATCTTGACCTAGGCCCTGGGGGAGCAGCGGGGAAGAGGTTAATTGAGCAGAAATATTAATTGCTGGCTTGGACTCTTCTCTGTTCCTTCCTGCTCCCATCAGTCAGTGGGAGTGGGATCACGTCCAAAGCTTTGTCTATACAGAAACTTGACCTGGTTAGCTAAACGGGTGTAACCTCTGGCGTGGCGGCCCTGAAACTGACTTGCACTGAGCTGGCAAAACCTAAGGGTAGGCAATTTGCTACTTCGCTGCTTCAGATTCAGCCTCACATCTAGAAACTGAACAACCCCGAGGTGCTCTGGGCTGAGATGAGTTTTTGCCAGTTCTCAGCCTTTGTCCCACTGGGCAGGTCCGGACTCGGGCGAGCCCCCACTGTGCAGCTGTAACTTGCTCCAGTCTCCGCAGCGAGATCGAGGTTAAATGGGGCCTGGAGACAGAGCAGCTCTCTGTCCGTGAGCGGCAGAGACTCCTGGACGGGAAGATGCAGCAGAGACTTTCCTTGCTGCTGCGGGAGCCGGGGGGAGGCTGGGTAATGCCCTGGCACTCCGGAGAGGGGGTGTTCCTGGCACTGCCTTGGGCACATCTTTCTCCCTCTTTTCTCTGCCTAATTAGATTGGAGGTTGGATTCCTGGCAGACCTTGGCTCCTCGCATGCAGCACCTGGCACAGCAGGGCTGTGTGGCCCTTCGGGGTAGCTGGCCACCACAAATGCAATAGGCACTTCCCCACCATCCCTTTCACACCAGAGGTTAGACCCTCCAGCGCTGACATTAGACGGGAAGGGTGCTCCGTGCCCAGGCCATGTGGCTACAACCCCTGGCAGTAGGAGACCCTGGTAAAAGCCGCCTTCACGACCGAGCTGCCGCCTCCGAGTGCTTGTGCCCCATTTCAGAGGGGTGGGGTTGTTCTCTAGTCCCCTGACAGGTGGGACCCAAGCGAATACAAGGTCCCCGACTGTCCTGTCCCGTTGCTGGGGGAGCAGGGCCAGACACAAGCATCCGAATCGGCAAAAAGCCGGTATGGGGGGGATTGACGATGTCAAATGACATTTCCTTAGGCAAGCGCAGGATGCAGCAAAAGCAAGCGGAGTGCAGGGAGAAATTGGATTAGCTAATTGGGTTAAGGCTGGGCGCGAGGGTCATGCAGAGGACAGGCAGCCGGGGGCAGGGGGGCGCGCCAGGGGTAGGTGCAGGCTCTGCAGCGGTTTGGTTCCTCCTCTTGAGCCTTTGAAGTCCAGGGGGCTCCGCCACTTCACACCAGCTGAGCGTGTGGCCCTCGGGATCTCCCCGGGCAGCTGGGCCGTGGTGCCATCTGCTGCTCGCGCCTGGGTTTAACCCTGCCGGAGGCCAGCGTTGTGTGCGGCGAGCCTGTGCGTTCTCAGCCCGGAGGGGGACGCGCCAGTCCGCTCCCCCATTTCCCAGGCGAGGGGGGACCGTTCAGTGCCGCGGGGGCCCAGTAGCTTGAGGCTGAGCGTGACGGGAGTCCGGGGAGCTGCACAGCAATTGCCCGTCTCAAGAGCGGGGCTGAGGGCGAAATGCCGGAGGCTGCCCCGGCCCAGGGAGACTAAGCAACCCCCGGGCTGGAGGCTGTAAGAGCGGGTGGGACAGCCCCTTGCCCAGCCTGGGGTAGGCTGATTTAGCCTTGTCTCCGGGCAGGGAGAGGGACAAGATGACCTCTCGTAGCCCCCCCCCCCCCGCACCCCTTTGCTCTGGGCTGGCCAAGGGCTCTTAGCGTGCTTGTTCCCTGCTGCGGAAGGGGCCATGCTGTTCGCTCCCGGCCTCCCATTGCCTTCACAGCAGCCCCGCGTGTGGCAGAGGCCTTGGCCGGCTGCCGTTCTGCTCTGTGTTCTCTGCGTGGGGCTCTCGTTTGATCCTTCCCGCCTTCCCCTCCTGTCGATCTTCTCGGCCGCTCGCACGGGGAGATTGCGGCACAGGATCGGGCCCCTGTCGGTACATTCGGGCCCCCGCTCTTATCTGCGCCCTTGCTCCCCTGTTTGTCTTGTCCCCGCCCTGTCTGCCGCTCTGGGCCTGGCATCGATTTTTAAATAGATCAGACGGACAGCCCCGGCTCCGGCAGCTCCGCGCCAGCTGCCACCTGGCCGAGCTCGCCTTCATCTGCCGAAACAGCGTCAGCTGCCGCAGCCGAGCAAGGATCCAGCCCAGCCGTGCACTGTGGCTGTTAACCCAGCTGGGAGGGGGGGGCAATGCTTGCATATAATTCTCCTCCCCCTTCCCTCCCTGAGATTCAGCATCCTGGGGTTTGCTGCACGAGATGTCGGATGACACAGGCCTGCCCGAGCACCTCTTAGACCCAGCCGTACCCTCTCCTCTTCTGCTGCAACGTTATAGCTCAGCAGCAGAGCCCTGTGGCTCCCAATTGCCAGCCTCGCACATGCTGCAGGGGCTAGCTGCTCCCCTGGAACCCAGCCCACACTTGTGCCTGTTGGTGGCACCTGTGCGCCCTATAGTCGCTAAGCCTCGTGCATCCCTGTGGGGCAGGGCAGGGCTGTTTTCCCACTCCATGCCCTGAGTCATGGCCACACCCTTTACTCTGCCCCTTCTGCTAGGCCACGCCCCCTGCTTGCTTCTCTCCACCCCGATCGCGCCCTCTTATGGCAGGTGAAAGTGCACACAGAGGATAAGTGACTTGCCCAGGGTTGCATGGCAAGACTGTGGCAGAGCAGGAAGTGCTCCTTTCTCCTGTAGCCCAGGCTAATTCCCTGACTGCCCTCCCCCTCTGCCCCATAACTTCCAGTGCACCCTAGGGAGATTCACACAGAGAAGCACGATGCCCCGGGGGCTAGGGAACAGAAGAACGGCCACACTGGATCAGACCAAAGATCCATCTAGCCCAGTGTCCTGTCTATTGACAGTGGCCAATACCAAGTGCCCCAGAGGGAGTGAACAGAACAGGGAATCATCCAGTGATCCCTCCCCTGTTGCCATTTCCCAGTCCCAGACGAACAGAGGCTAGGGACACTATCCCTACCCATCCTGGCTAATAAGTATTGATGGACCTAACCTCCAGGAATTTATTTAGTTTTTTTCTTGAATCCTGTTAAAGTCCTGGCCTTCACAACCTCCTTTGGCAAGGAGTTCCGCAGGTTGGCTGTGTGCTGCGTGAAGAAAAAAACGTCCTTTTGTTTGTTTTAAACACGCTACCTACTAATTTCATCTGGTGACCCCTAGTTCTAATGTTATGGGGAAAAGTAAATAACTTTTCCTTATTCACGTTCTCCTCACCGGGCATGATTTTCTCGACTGCTATCATACCCCCCCTTAGTCTCCTCTTTTCTGAGCTGGCATTCTCCAAAGGAATTTCACCAGCCAATGACAGAGGGAGCAGAACTGGTATTCAGCTACAAATCTGGCACTGCTTCCCTGGGCTTGAACGAAGACATTAACTGGATGTGGCATTATAAAGCCAGTCTCCCCTGCCTCTAACGACTGCATTTTGGCCTCAAAGCTAAGAATGGGACACTTCCAGCTCACTTAATTAGCCTCATGAGCCATGGTCCTATCATTCTCCCCCCGCCCCTTGTTATAAATATTGGGTTCTGTTGTTTTCACTCCTGCTCACCCGTGTAAGTTTCACCCATGAAAGCTCATGCTTCTAGTTCTGTTAGTCTCGAAGGTGCCACAGGGCGACTCAGAAGTTACAAAAGACAGGACTATGTAGCGCTTTAAAGACTAACAAGATGGTTTATTAGGGGATGAGCTTTCGTGGGCCAGATCCACTGAGGAAGTCCTGTCTTTTGTTTCAGCTAGACCAGACTAACACACTGCAGGCTGCATCTCTATCACTATTTAGAAGTTACAGACTAACACAGCTTCCCCCTCGGAGACGCCTGAACTGGCCCGGCTGTTTAAAACAGCGGGCAGGAGCCACCCTTGAAGTGGCTGCATTGCAGTGGCAGGCAAAGCTGTCCTGGTGCAGTAAAGGGTTGAAGGCTGGCCTGGGCTAACAGACTACATCCGTGTGTAGTACCCCCAGGCTGCTCCTAAACCCTCTTGCTCCTTCCAGCTCCTTGTCCCCTGCTCTCTCCACGTCCCCTTCCCTAGGCAGGCTCCCCAGGGCTTCTCGTTGGCACCAGGTGAATTGCATGGGGGGAAGCTTGGGTCTAGGACAGGGGTGAGTTGAGCCAGGAATTGCGTCCGGGGCTGATTCCCTGTCACTTTCCTACCCCATTTGGCCTGCGGCGGAGGCAGGAGCCGGTGTTCCCTTTAGGGGTAGCCTCAATATGAAGAGGGGTCCTTCTGGAAGACACTGGGGATTGCCTGGAGCGGGTTCCGGGCCACAGTGCTGGCCTGACAGCAGATCCTTTGCGTCGGCTCAAACGGGGGGGTTCTGCCTTATTTTCCCCGCTGCTGACAGGGCAGGAATATGGAAGCGCTTATTAGCGAGTGTCCTAGTTTCCTGGAGACAGGGAACGGCTCCGAAGGCTTCGCCTGCTGCGGGGCTGTGCAAACACCGCGGCGCCGGGGGAGAGGACGGGCCTGCGTGGCAGGGGATTGACTGCAAGCAAGGAGCTGCCAGTGTCTCTCGTTAGTTGTCGCCTCATTCAGCCTCCTGGCTGCTCGTGGGGTCCGCTGGCTTTGCGCAGAGCTGCTGCCGGGATTGGCGGGGGCGGATTTAATGTGGCACTGGCTGATGATCTAGCCACCTAATCTGGGGCAGCAGCGTGCCTGGTCTTACGCGGTGGCAAGCAAGGGGAGCCTTTCTCTTCCTAAACAGCTGGTTCGCATCTCGGTCAAGGCTGAAATCGATTCCCCTTGCCGGGCCTCTGTGTGTGTTGGTCTCCATCCATAACCCAATGGGGAGGGCTGCTTCAAAGCACCATCGTAGTTTGGGAATCTGCTCAGGCACTGCACGGCTCATGGGGACTCACCACCACTCCTGCTGCCTTGGGCGAGTGTCTCCCGGGCAAAGTTGAGGCACGTGGGTGGGACGAAGTCAGTCATGGCCCTTCCTCCGGGGGTAATAAGAGACTGACAAAGGGCAACTTTCCTGAGCCAGAAAGTCATGCATGGAGCAGGGGCGAGGATCAACGTTCCCTCTAATTTTTCCCCATTTGTGTGCAGACTAAATTTTGTTCTGTGCACCAAGGCATGGGCGGAGGTGCACCACCAATGGGAACACAAGGTGCCAGCTGTGGGTGCCCTGCTAATCAGCCCTGGCTTCAGCTTCGTTATTATCCCAGATCAGCGATTACATACTGGCCCTTTGAGTCCCTCTAGGCTTAGCAGTGAGCCCGTCGATCATTGTTACCTCAGCGGCCCCATGTAGACATGTTGGGCCTGCTCTCTGCTCTTTGAGAATTTTCTTTCTGTGCAATGTTTGTCTTAACTTCGGTTCAGGGTCCACTCAATGTGGACGTGCGAATTCGAATTGGTTTTTAGGTCTAGATGCACTAATTCGAATTAGCTTAGTTCGAATTAGTGCTGTAGTGTAGACATACCCAGAGCGACTGTGACCTGAGCCGGGTGGAGGAGTGACACCCGCCGGCCTGCCCCGAGCCCCTTCCCAAGGGGTGGAACGAGAGCATCTCTTGTACAAAGGCAGCCGGTCTTGACCGGCAGGCTCCAAGCTACGGAGACTCCGTCGTGCCCATTCGTGCGGCGTTCCAAGGGGAAAACCCCTTTGCTGCTCGGACAGAAGCTGCCGAGCTTTTTTGAGCTGCTGTGGTAGCTCGAGTTGGCCCGACTGCCAACTGCTGGACTGTTGTTCTGCCTTTGCTAGGTGAAAGCAGGGATGGAAAAGTGTAACCATGTAACCGACTGGCCTCAGTTTACCAGTTTCCATGACAGCTACACGCTGGCTCCCCAGGAGTGGGGCTGGCGGGGGTACGTCAGTGAGGTACGTGGGGCTAGAGATGGTGAGTGGGGTGGGGAAGCCAGCTCAGGAGGGCTGGCTGAGCCCAGTAGCCCTCGCTTGCTTCTCCAGGGCTGGTGGCTGACTGCGTTAGAACTTCTCCGGGGGCCGGATGGAAAGGTCTCTGGAGAAGGCCTGGGCACTGCTCTCCCTTATTAAGACTCTTCTGAAGAGGCTCCAATTGTATCTCTGCACCTGGCCCTGGCTGAATGCGTCTGGGGCTCTGGCTGCTCCTTTCTGATTCAATTACCGGAGCCGCCCTGAGCTGGGAGCCCAACCGAAGGAGTGGGGAAACAGGTAACGGTCGGAGCAGAGGCGGCGTTTCCAGCTGACGCTAATGAGGGTTACGCACACACTGGCACGGGCCACTTCAATCCAATTTGAGCGGGCTGCTGGCCCCACATGTGGCTGGAGAGCATCTGCAACGGCAGTAGCACAAGGCTTCTCTCGAGACGCTTCCTGCCTTCATCCAGCCCTGGTGATTCAGGGCTTTTCAGTCCTGAAGGGACCATTGTGCTCATCTGATGTCTTGCACGGCCTGACCCAGAGGAGCTCCCCGAGTCCCTGCTCTGAGCCCAGTGACAAAGCCCTGGCTGGGAGGAGTTAGCTGGGGTTGGCCATGCTCTGAGCAGGGGGGGACTAGATATCTCCTGAGCTCTCTTCCAACCCCATCCATGACTCAGGCAGTCGAGTTAACACTCGGGATGCGTCTACTCAGCCACAAAAACCAAATGCCCCCTCCCGCAGGTCTCAGAACCTGGGTCAACTGTCTCAGGCTTGTGGGGCTCTTGCCATGGAGCCGTGTAGACGTTCAGGCTCCGACGGGAGGCCCGGCTCTGACTGAGACAAAATGGCGGCCGAAATGCAGTGTGGAGGCTAAGCCGCGCCCACAGGGAAACGCAACCCCAGCTCTGCGTACGACATGATGGGGTCTGAATTAGCGGTTGCCACTCAAGACAGAGATTGTGGAGCCATTGTGGAGAGTGTTGGGGCGTGTCAGGGTTAAACACACCCCAACGCTCTTGGTAGTTGCAACCATGGTAACGGGGCACGGCCCAGGCAGCCCCTGCTTCTGTTGATTTACAGACTTGTTTTAATTCCTCCTTCCCTGCTGGCTCAGGGTAGAGGAGCATGCAGCTGTACCCAAGATGTAACTTGTTAGCGGGTGGCCTCTGTGTTAACAGTGCGATCTTCCTTACTCCCTTAGCTGCTGTGACTTATACCGTCAGGGTCACATCTCCTGCACCCCCTGGAAGCCGTTGATTCCAGGAGTCTCGTGACGTGAAACCTCAGCTAAAAAGCTGTAAACAGGGACGGGGGTATTTATATTCGCCACAGGGTTATGATTATGCATGAAATGGGTGTTTGCGTTACTAAATTAGGGCCTACAGAGTGTATGGACGTACTAAATAGGAGAAAAAGGTGGACTTGGGTACGTTCGTTGCTCACTCGCACCCCAAGTGGGCGGGATCCAGACGGAGCGACTATCAGCAATAAAATTCCCGGTTGCCCCATCTGCCTCTTGGTCAGCCTGTTCCTTTCTAACAGAGAGTTCTTTGGAAACTAGGGCTGTTACATTTCAAGTAATTGACTAATTGATAGGGCGCCTCTGCCTTTGAAGTGAAAGAGGCAGCGGGCTGGGATGCCGGGGAAGCGACTAGTCAACTCGACTATCTGATAAGCATTTGCTGATCGGATGGTCGACTAGTCTTTCACATCCCTATTGGAAACATCTGCTCCGGGTGCAACGGCAGTCAGCGAAGCTAACCGAATGTTAGGGACTATTGGGAAAGGGGTAGTTCATAAGCGCAGCTCTCTAAATCCATGGTACGCACACACCTGGAATAGCGTGTGCAGCTCTGGCCACCCCATCTCAAAGAAAGATACATTTTAGAGCTGGAAAGAATACAGAGAAGGGCAACAAACAGCGGAACAGCTTCTATCTGAGCAGAGATGAAAGACCAGCACTGCCTAGCTTAGTAAAGAGATGAGAGGTCTCTCAAATCATGAGTGGGCTAGAGGAAAGGGTTATTTGTCTCTTCACATAACACTCGAACCTGGGAGGGCACCCACTGGAAAATAACAGGCAGCAGGTTTAAACAAACAGAAGGAATTGCTTCCTCCCAACGTGTACAGTTAACCAGTGGAACTCACTGCCAGGGGATGTTGTGAAGGCCAAAAATGTAACTGGGTTCAAAAAGAATTAAATCAGTTCCTGGAGGAAAGGTCCATTAACAGCTCTTAGTCAAGATGGTCAGGGAGACAACTCCCTGCTCGGGCTGTGGCTAAACCTCTGACTGCCAAACGTTGGGACTAGACGACAGAGGATGGATCTGTAAGTGCTCTGTTCTGTTCCTTCCAAAGCATCTGGTACAGATTGAACTCTCTAGTCCGGCACTCTCTGGTTTGGCACCATCCATGGTCCAGCATGATTTGAGTTAGCCTATGGCCACTTAGCACAGGTGTGGTCCAGTTTCCGGCAGTCCCATAAAGCTTGTTTACAGCCGCCAGTCCTGGCTCTCAGTGTGCTGTGCTGGTGTTTAGCTTGAATTTACCCCT
>JANRFK010000351.1:1535020-1546778 GCA_030068395.1 Apalone spinifera
ATGAGGTTTACAGCCGTCGACAAAACTGCTGAGTTCTGCCGATGTTATGTCGACGGAACTCCGCGGCAGTGTAGACGCAGGGATAGTTTTGTCGACAAAACCCTGTAGTCTAGACACACCTTCTATGTCTTCTAAGAGCCCAGCACGCCGTGGCAGTGATGGTCACATTGCTAGACAATACCGACCTGTAGTCCAGCAAATTCTTTGGTTTGGCACTGGCCAGGTCCCGAGGGTGCCAGACTAGAGGTTCAACCTGTACCAGCCACTGTCAGAAGATAGGATACTGGGCTGGAGGACCATCTGGCTGTCCCAGTAGGGCAATTCTCCATGCTGCTAGGCATGGAGCCGGGGAAGATCTCCCTGGGACAACAGAACAGCTCAGACCAGGGATGTAAGTTCCGGCGTACTCCACGCTAAAGACCCATAGCAGATCAAGAATTGCTGAGCTGCCCTGTGTGTGAATCCCTCCCCAGGCCTGGATCTGGGGTCAAGGCAGAGAGCCAAGAGGCCGGTGGTTCTGCTCCAATGTGTTGTCTGACACACCAGGACTGGCTGATATTTCCCACCGGCGCCTGTGTCATTTACCCCGAAGGAGGGCCCGCCGCCGTGGACATGTTGGTTGTGCGCACACAGTTGGCTGACTGGCTCAGTTAGAACCGTCAATGGACCCCAGCCAGCAGCTGTTAAATGGGGGTGTCTCCACCTGCGAATGGCTGCATACTCCACGTGGGCATTCTTGCTGGGGCACGCAGCAGCTGTTGAGAAGCATTGCCTCTGGGTGGCCATCTCCGCAGGGGGTGCAAATGGTGCAAGAGGAAGGCCACACGAGCCATTTCAGACGTGTGTGTATGTAAATTCACACCGCTCAAATGATTACTTTTCCATGCAGATGTGATTGGAGCCAGAAAGCCCGATCAGAGCAGCTGTCCATGGCATATGTGGGGATATGGCGGTGTCTACGGGGCCTCTCGCCCCGAAAGGCTTTATGAGCCCTGATCCGTACGTACTCAGCGTGTTCCCCATTTCCCAGGTGGGGAAACTGAGGTGCAGGGACACCCTCCTCCCCCACACCATCCAGAGAGGGACTATGCATCCGCCAATCATAGGGCCTGCTCCTGAGTGGCAGAGAGCCTATTGGAAGTCGCAGCCTTACTCCACCTGCTGTTGTAGGTGTTAGCAGCACACGGGGAGTAGCTGGCAGAGCCTTGCCATGCTTCCGAGCACCTCGCCAGGCTGGTTTAACAGCAGCTCCCTGCCCATGGGATGCTGGCGGCCCTCCTCGGGGAACGTGCTCTGTGACACACGAGTAACGTATGCCGGGTGGGCCAGGGAATTCCTGCCACGTCTGCCCTGTGAATTGGTGGCTGCTGCCCGGCCTCTCCCGGCATGTGCTCGCGCTCCCTCCCTGGCATGAAAGCCCTTGCTGGCTGGCAAGTGTGTCTTTTGCAAGCCCGGCAGTTGCTGCTCCAGGCCGGCCCATCCGTTGCTTCCTCTTCTGCTGAGCAATTGTTTCTGTAAGCAGGATTTTTCCTTTTCATGTGATGGGTCTTTTGTTGGCGGATCAGCTCCAGACAGGCTGGCCGGCTGCTGAATTGTTATTTAACAGGGCTCAGCCCGATTCTGCCTGTAAAGCTACCGGCAATCCTAGGAAGAACAGAGGAGGGGATTGGCTACGGGAAAGAGCTTTGACAAGGAATCTAAATCTAAATCGGTTTTCTTTGCCCTTTTCACGGGAAGGCCAAAGACTCCTCCAAGGGCAGACGGTGGGTTGCCTTGCTTTGTGCTGTGATTGTGTCCAACCTGGGCTACACTCGGGCTTGGATTAAAAAACCCCAAATTGGGTCGACCCACCAATGTCCCTCCAGGGTGTGAAAAATCCACCCCCCCTCCCCAGCGATGTGGTTAAGTCGACCAAACTCCTGGTGTAGACAGAGCGAGGTTGGTCAAAGAAATGGTCTGTCTCCTTGTCTCCTGTCCCTCGGGACACCCCCAGGAGAAACCTTCCCATCCGCAAGGATAGTGTCTGCCCTGCAAACGCCGCCGTGGCATCTGTGCCTCCGCTCCATGCCAGGGAGATCCCCCTGCAGCCACTGAACTGTCTGGAGATGAAGCAGAGGGGAGCCGGCATCTGAGCCCTGCTCTACCCGGTGGAATTACTTCCGTGTAACTACGTCACTCGGCGCGTGACTAATCCACACCCCTGCGGGCTAGTGATGTTCGATATCGGTTAATTGAATAGTCGAGTAGCCTCAAGAATTCTTATCGGTTACACGACTAGAGAGTCTCTGGGGGCGGGGCTGGCCGCCAGCGCACGCTGGCTCCACTCCTGAGGAGCCCCCTGCCACTCTGCACTGCTGCCTCTGTATCAGAGGCAGCAGCACAGGGTGGCAGCAACCTCTGTCTAGGGGGGTCTGAGCTCCCGGACCTGGTTCGAGCCAGGCTGCCTGCCCACCCAGCTCTAATACACTTTAAATGCAGAGCTGCAGCGGGGGTAGGTCCCAGACCCATTTCAAGCCAGAACTGAAACGGGCTGCTGGCCAGCCTGCTAAAAAATGTACTGGCAAGCTGGGGGGATGCATGTCGTCTATAGCGTTAACCAATAAGCATTTGCTTATCGGTTAATCGACTCACTATTACATCCCTGCTGCAGGAGGCAGTCACACCGACCTAAGTGCTTCTGCCTCTTGCGGAGGCGGAGTAACTCAGCCCAGGGCTGAGAGCTCTCCTGTCTGCTTAGAGCAGCTTCACTAAGGCAGCACAGTTGAAACGGCACGGCTGCGCCGATGCAGCAATTCAAGCGTAGACTGGCTCTGAGTCTGATATACCACGCAGGAAGTGGCTGTGCATGGTCAGGCACAGTCCCTCTGCGACATCCGTCCGGCTGGGATTAAAGCTGGCGGAAGATTTTCCGATGGAGCCGTTTTCTGTGGGAAAATGCTGATTAGGCAGAATCTAACTTTCTGTGGGAATGTCAATTCTGTCCAAACGTCCGCTGGAAAGCAGGCAGGTGGGGTGGTCAGGAGACAGAGGGGCAGGATCCCAGATGCCCAGCTTCCTGCCTGGCATTTTTCTCTCCAAGTTTGAAAACTGTCCGTTCTCTGGCAAATTTTCCATTTCCAACATTTGGTCCCGATGTGGAACGAGAGAGATTTTGGAGATGCAGAAATTTCCACCGAATGGAAGCTCCAGTTCCCTCTCAACTCCCGTTGTTCTTCTGTATTGTTTGTGATACGGCAGCATCTAGCATCTTGACTTAAGGAGCATTCAGAAAAGAGCTAGATAAATTCATGGATGTAACCTCCATGAATCTATTAGCCAGGATGGTAGGAATGGTGTTTGTCAGAGGCTGGGAACGGGTGATAAACTGGTATTTTGTGGTGGGGGGAAGGTTAGGGAAAGAGGGGTAATTTAATTCCTAGCCAGCTATCCTCATAGGCACCTTTAGTTCTATATAACAGCCTCCCCCATTGAAAGAAGTGCCATTTTCCTACTCTTGATGAGGCCTTCTCTCAGAGACCCTGATCACACAATACAGTACCATGGAGCATTGGACATTCAAAGGGGCAAGGCGGTTGCATCCAGGGCAAGCCTGCGGTCTGGAAGAAGCTCTGCTTCTTTGGGGTTTCTAGTTTTCTTTGTTGCTGGGATGCCGCTTTATATAGTTTTGCAAAAATACAACTGTTTGCACAAGGGTCTCCTTCCATCCCCGAAGCTGCCTGTTTGCTGGCGGAAAATAAACGCAGCCCCTGTTAAAAGTTCCTCCCTTTCCAAGCTGCTGAGAGAACAGAGGGAATTTTAATCACTTCTGTTAGCTCAGGGAGTGTTGTTAAGTTGAAAATAAATCACAAATCCTCAAACAAATTCCCATCCCAGCACACCAGCTAGTTCCACAGACGATTAAATCTGAAGGAATGCAAAGTATCTGGGCAACTTTTCACTGTTTATGCTTCCTGACTATTTCTGCCTTGACAAATGGTCTGGTTAGTTTCACATGTGTGTTATAGGCAGTTTGTCGGTTCCACTCTCAGACTGATCCCAAACTGTGGACACGGCCGGGGAATGTTTGGCTCCATGCGAAAGATTTAAAAATAAAGATCATGGTGCCGTTTCCCAGCTCTTGTGATTTGCTGTCTGTGCTTTTTTTAAAGGCTGCTCCTTTGAAGTGAAAGGGAAATACTTTTACCGGAGCTGTTCTCCCTGAAACCCGCTGCCCCAAGCTGCTAGTCAAGCCTGGGTTCTAGCAAGCCGAGAAAAGGCACGAGGCCTGTATCCTGAGCGGATTTACAAAACCAAAGGTGAACAGGATAGAAAACACTCCTTCTTCATGGGGCATTTCCATAACTCAAGGGCTGGCTCAGGACTCCAGGTGGTGTCCGACTCCAGCTGGCGATAGCTATGGTTACAAAATCTACATGGGGGGGGTCACAGATTGGGCTAGATGAGCATAAACCAAGGGGCATTGTTTGGAGCGGTTTGGAACACTTGCAAGCAGGTACTTAGGCGTGGGAAGATCCCCTCTAGGGATGCTCCTATCGCCCCACAATAAAACGCAGGTGGCAGGCCAAGTCTCACCAGGCACTTCCTAAAATCCCCCCCGGCCTGCTGACACCTGTGTACACTAGGGATGGTAATTGAATAGTCGATTAACCTCGTGAATTCTTATTGGTTACTCGACTGTTCTATAGTCCCCGGGGGCGGGGCCGGCAACCCACGAGCTCCACCCCCATCCCTGAGGAGCCCCCGCCACTCTGCGCTGCTGCCTCTGATGCGGGAGCCAGGCGGGAGCTGGTTGGTAAGGGGAGCTAGTTTAAAAACCAGAGGCAGCAGCGCGGGTGGCAGCAGACCCTGTCCAGTGCAGGGGCTGAGCTCCTGGACCCGGCGTGAACCGGAATTGAGCCAGGCTGCCTGCCCACCCGGCTGCTAATACACATTAAAGAGCTGCAGCGGGGATAGGTCCTGGACCTGTCACAAGCCAGGACTGAGCCGGGCTGCTGGCCAGGCTGCTAAAAACATTACTGGCAAAGTGGGGGGGGGATGCGTGTAGTCTATAGCATTAACCGATAAGCTTTTGCTAACCAGTGAATCGGTTAATCGACTCCACGATTCCATCCCTAGTTCACACACCCGCAGCGCCCCAGCCCAGCAGCGGTTTGGCGCTGGCTTCGCTCTCACAAGAGAGATTCCGGGCTGGATTCCCCTGGCATCGACCCCAGCGCCAGTCGGGAGGGACAGCGGCGCTCACTGGAGCTTCCCACCGCACCAAGTTGGAGCAGGCTCCAGGGCTGAGATTCAGCTGCGGGTTCCAAGTGGGTGCAGCCACGGCTGGAGTGTGGCAGCCGGGGGCTTTCAGTGGCGGCTGCCTGGGATACTGACGAAGGCCTTAGAATCCCACGGGGGGCAGAGCCCTCGGGAGCCATCGAGTCCAACCCTTGCCCAACTCCAGCTCAACCCTCCCAGCCAGGGCTGTGTCAAGCTGGGACACCTCCAGGGATGGAGATGCCCTCCCCTGCTAGCATCCATAAGTCCCGCCTGGGGTGCCAGGGGCCTCTGCCCTCCCAGCCACCCGCCTTTCAGCACCGAGCCAGAGGGAGCCGCTAGCAACACGTAGGAAATGCGGAGGCTGTTGCAAAACACTTGACGACAAGCAAAACATGCTATTATCTGCTATGGAGAACTGCCTGTTGTCACTGCGCCGTATGTCTGTCAGCAGCTCGCGGCCGCGGCTCCTTCCCGCTCCCAGGCAGTGGTGCTGGCAGCCAGCCGGGAACCCTCTTGCTGCTGGACAAAACCTTAAGAGCCTGATCTGTTGCCAGCCCTCAGCAGAGGCAGGGGTCATTCACACCCATTCCCCGTGCACTGCGGGCCCTCGGCTCCTGCCAGCGCCTTGGCCAGTTTATACCCAGTTCACGCCAGCCTGGCCCCGTGTGCCCGGATGGGGAATCAGGGCCCCAGAGCCATTCCCACTCTCTGCACTCGCTCCGGTTACAAACAGCAAGAATTCTGCAGCTGGCCTAGGCTCGCCCCCTCACGCGCAGGATGTTGGGGTCGGAGCCAGGGACAGGAAGGAGACGGGCTGTAGAGAGGAAGGGTGGCTCTGTGGAAGTGGAGAGCCTGCATTCTGCCACAGACTCCTCATCTGGCCTTGATCAAGTCCCTTAGTCTCTGGGCTGTGCTTCGCTGTCTGCCCTGGGCTGGGCGGGGAGAAATGCATTGCAGCATGTGAGCGGTTCCATAGACCGTTGGGGGAACTGGCTGGCAAAGCCGCTGGGGGAGGCAGCCATGTGGTAGAACCCCCCTGGGGCTGCTCTAATTGATTGTGGGCAGGGAAACAGCCCAGGAATGGGCAGCCCTGCAGAGAGGACTCAGTGACGGGCGTAATTCTGTTGCTAACGGGGGCTAGAGGGATGAAGAGGTAGCCAGGCCCTGAACTGGCGAGCCCGGGGTCTTTACACCTAATTACATTGCTCAGGGGGTCTGAAAACATCACCTCCTCGAGAGACATCACTAAACCAGCCTAAGCCATGTGTAGACACTGCTAGGCTGATGGAAGAATTTTTCTCTGTCTCTTGTGGGGGTGGATTTATTACATTGATGGCCCCCCCACCTCCATAAGGGTCTGCGCCACACTGCCTGCGGGTTAGACATCCCCTCAGGACTGACTCTGAAGCAGTCTGACCCCGTTAGCTCTCTCGTGGCTGAGCCCTGGACTGAGGCCTGGCGAATCCGTGTCCCCCCATTTTGCTTCTGGCTCTTGTGGGTATGAAAGCTGGACTTGAACTCATGCGTTACTGGCATCATGTTCTCACTTTGGAGACTGAAAGAGGGTGGGGCGCGGGAGGGAGCAGAACACAGAGATGGGGGGGGGGAGGGGACTCCAGTGTGTAGAGGAAAATGGGGTGAATAACATGGCAGAGAGCACAGACACCCCACAGAGAGCGTGAAAGAAGGTGAGGACAGAGCTGGCCGGTTCCAGGAGAGGACTGTTCACCAGTAGGTCTCCAAGAGATCAGTATGTTCCATGTGGGGAAACTGAGGCACGGAGCAGGGCCGGGACCTGAGCACGGTTACCCAGTAGGCTAACAGCGGCGCCAGGAATACGAGTGAGGTCCTCTGCATTCCCGTTTAGTGCTCTAGGGGCTAGGAAACACTCCCTCCCTGTCTGGGGAAAGAACCGGCATGCCCAGCATGGGCTTGCGATAGTGCAAACTTGCACTGTCGTGGCAGGTTTTGTGACAGCGAGTGTTTGGTGTAAAGCCCCAGTCCTGAGCCATGTGGGACTCTCAGCATGGGTGTTGGGTGAAGACTGGGCCAGGGGAGGCAAGCCCCTGCCCCCAGCCCCGCCCCTTCTGCCTAGGCCACACCCCCATCATGAGGAGGTGCGGTGGCATTGGGGAAGCTTGTTAAACTGATTTGAGTGCCCCCTAAGGGGCAGGGTCACAGCTGGACCTCGCGCCTGCCCGGGGCACACGGTAGCCAGCTCTCCCCTGGGCTGTAATAAAACGGCTGGGTTCGATTGTCAGGGTTACTACGTGGAGGCTGGGTGGGGTTGGTGCCGTGGCCTACGCTAGACGGGTCATACTCCGCTAGTGGTCTCCTCTGACTTGAGTCACCCAGGCGCCCTTGTAGCCAAGCAGGTTAACGGCCTATCGGGCTGCATTAGGAGGAGCATTGCCAGCAGATCGAGGGAAGTGATTATTCCCCTTTATTCAGCTCTGGTGAGGCCACAGCTGGAGCATTGCGTCCAGTTCTAGGCCCCCATTTCAGAAAGGATGTGGCCACATTGGAGAGTCCAGCGGAGGGCAGCAAAAGTGATTCGGGGGCTGGAGGACATGACTTAGGAAGAGAGGCTGAGGGATCTGGGTTTGTTTAGTCTGCAGAAGAGAAGAGTGAGGGGGGATTTGAGAGCAGCTCCCTGAAGGGGGTTCCTAAGAGGATGGAGAGAGGCTGTTCTCAGTGGGGGCAGATGGCAGAATGAGGAACAACCGTCTCAAGTTGCAGTGGGGGACACTGACGGGTTGGATCACAGGGGTTCCCTTGGGATTGTCCCCCAGTTTTCTGGTCATGCCACTGAGCCCACTTACCTGCCCTCTGGGGCACCCCACCAGCCTATCTTGCTGGGCCAGAAGCTCTGGTCTCCCCCAGTCAAGGCACAGAGTTGGGGTAACAGCCCCCCAGCAAAGCAACACAGACACTGAACCACTCAGCTCTGGGAGGGTTCAGCTGTAAGGCGGCTGACAGTACCCAGCAGCACTGCTCCAAAGAGAAAACCAAACCCCCAAATCAATCTGTCTTACTGGTGTAAAAGTTTTACACAGTTTGTCAATGAAAGAGAGAGATGCACAGTGGCTGCTCCCCCTGCCGCTAGGTAGCAATTATTTACAGAGAGCTTGCTAATACACAAACGTGTTTTTATTAAGTATAAAAAGAAGGATTTGATCGACTGCAAGTAAAAACAGACAGATCAAAGTAAGTTACTAAGTCAAAGTAAACAAAAACCCCAGCTAAGCCTGATACACTAAGAAACTTATGTGTAAATTCTTACCATAATAGTTGTTCTAATCCTCTCTCTCCAAAGCTAGGCAACCTTGGTCCCAATCCTTCCCCTGTTCAGACTTAGATGTCTCCAGCAGGCATCTTGGATGGTAAGCGGAGGTCTTTGGGCAACTGGCCACTACCCCTATTGTTTAGTTTCCCCCCTTTATATCGCTCTTGCCCAAGACAGGAATTCTTTATGTTCAATTCAAACTTTTCTCATGGTGAGTGGAAAAGTACCAGATCCAAAATGGGTTTCAGCATCAGGTGGCCTGGTCACATGTCTTTGTAGGATCAACTACAGTTTGGCCTTATAGGAAAAACAAAACATTCACAGGTCATTGACTTGATCACCCAGCCATTCAGTTCCTAAAATATCATTAATGGCTTTTGCTAGAACACCTGGAGTAATGAAACTGGTTCCCATTTAATATTTCTAACTTCACATACAAGAGAGATGCAGGTACACAAATAGGCTCTACAGATTCCGGGGATTACAACTTTTAAAATGACATATCACATGATGTACTTTGCATATAGCATTTTGAGTTATACATATTCATAAGCTAATTTTCATAGAGCATGGGGGGATGTGACAGGGAGGTCTAGGCTGGATAGCAGGAAAAACTATTTCCCTAGGAGGGTGGGGAAGCACTGGGATGGGTTCCCTAGGGAGGTGGTGGAATCTCCATCTCTAGAGGTTTTTAAGTCCCGGCTTGACAAAGTCCTGGCTGGGATGATTTAGTTGGGGTTGTCCTGCTTTGAGAAAGGGATTGTGTCTCTCCCAAACCTTAGGAACTCCAGACAAATTACAATGTTCCTGCTTGCTTTTGTTTGACTTAGAGAAATAGCAAGTTCTCCCTTACCTATTTTTTGCCAAAGATCTCTCTTTCTCTGCCCTCCATTCAAGCTATCTTTCACCAAAAGATCTTTCCTCCTCATTGTTTATCAAGCATTTGAGTTAAATAATGCTTACTCCAAATAAAGTTTTAAGAAGCCTGACTGAACCTCCAAAAAAATGTTTTCCTGCCAAATACTAATTTTGATGTCAAACCCAGCTGCCAAGAGTTCCTTCCAAGAAAGAGGATAAAACATGAATTTCTGCTGTTAAAAGACAAGCCAATTATTATTATTATTATTATTATTATTAACAACACCGTTTAGGGCTTCTTTAAGCTTTGTAAAACCACCAGTTTTATTTTCCTGTGTGGGATGTTAACCATTTCATCCCTGGTCAGTTTTAGCAGACACACCCATCTACTTTGGGGTTGTGGGCTGAGCTGAAACGCTTATTCCGTCCCTAGTTGTACCTTGTAGTCTTTTACTCCAGAGTGTAGGTGAAGCTCACTAATGACCATTGAACTTACCTATCTTGGCCTCAGTTTCCCCAGTTGATGTGATCCAGGATTAGGACTCTGGGCTGAGACTCAGATCCCAGATTCAATGCCCCGGTCTGCCTTAGAGTCCCCGTGTGATCTCAATTCCCCTTCTGCACAGTGGGGACAACAGCACGGCCAGACACACAGCGCTATTGGGAGGATAAACGTGCAGGATTGCGAGGTGTTCGGACACTTCAGTGACGGGGCCATGCAATATTCGTCTCATCTGAGGGTGTTACCTGGCTCAGGTGAGCAGAGTTAATAAAACCACTTGGCTCCTGTCCAGTGCTGGCCCGGAGCACAAAGCAGATCATTTTACAGATGATGTCTTGTCCAAAGTGACCCAGGCAGCCAATGGCAGAGCCCGGTCATGCACCCATCTCACCGGATTGGCTGGACAGGCTGTGAGGTGGAACTAACTAATTTGTGAATGGATGGGAGACGAATGTTCTTTCACGACGGTAGGACTGGCTATCACCGAAGGGTGCCCGCAAGCTCTTGCCCTAGCAGGGGCCGGCAGAAGACAAGCCGAGGGCTGGAAGTTGAAGCCAGATAACTAAGATGCCAGTGAGAGCGGATGATGTTTCCTTGAGGGGGGCTCTCCATACAGCGTGGCCGGCTTTCTGGGAGCTGTGCTTGTTTGGACACAGGTCGCTGGGCTCCGTTCAGGGGCATTGGGCTGAAATTCTCTGGCCTGTGATATGCAGGAGGTCCCTTCTAGCTTTAAAACCTGTGAATTAAAATCGATGCCTCTCACCTCCCTACATCAACCACCACCCTGCCAAATGCACTCTCCCCTTCGCTGAGGCACCGCAGTTCAATATATCGGGAAGGAGAAAGAGCCTCTTACCACGGCAGGAGAAAACCACTCTGCCATCGACCGCATGTTCCCTCCAATAACAACGCCGAGAATCAATGAGCAACAAGCGCTTTTGAAGCTCCGACAGCCCCGGCTCTGCCTTTGCTCCTTCCCTGGAAGCATAAAGAATCATCCTGAGCAGACTCTGGAGACGTGCTCGATGATCCCCTCTCACCGGGCCTCTAACAGTAAATAACATCTGCCCAAGTCCTTGGGGAATCCAAAGGCCAGACATGCTCATCCAGCGGGGGCCCAGATTCTGCCCTCACACACGCTGGTGGGAATCCAGCGTAACTCCACTGACGTGGGTGGAAATCCGGAGTTAACGCCGTTGATATCAGGGAGTTGTTAATTTGGCCCATACACAAAGCTTTGTGCACGAGAGTTGAAGAGGCACGTAGATTTCACACTGGCCTTCTGCTCAATGGTGAATTTCACCCTTCTTGTAGGCCAGAGGTGGGGAACCTAAGGCCTGGGGACTAGGTGCAGCCCCCGGCTTGCTTGGTTCTGGCCCCCGAGGCTCAGGGCTTCCCTCCGGCATTGGGAGAACCCGTGCTGGTGCTCCAGCCCCTGTGCCATCCCCCCAGGGGCTGGTGCACACAATAGCTATTAGCCTAGAACAGTGGATCTCCACCCTTTTTAAGCACAAGATCACTTTTTGAATATAAGTGCAATCCAGGATCTGCTTCAAACCCGAATACCCTGGCCCTGTCACCTTCCTGTCCCTCCTCTGATGCCCTACCCCTGCTCACCCTGTCCTCCCTCTCTCCCCATCCTCTCTCCCTTTCATAAGGCAGGGGCAGTAGGTTGGGACACAGGTTCTGGTCTTGGGCTAAGGGATTTGGAGTGTGTGAGGGGCTCTGAGCTGAGCCTGGCAGTTGGGGTGCAGGTGGGGGTTCAGGTTACAGGCTCTGTAAGGGTATGTCTACACTATCCCCCTAGTTCGAACTAGGGAGGCTAATGAGGGCGACCGAAATTGCAAATGAAG
>JANRFK010000351.1:1626931-1637675 GCA_030068395.1 Apalone spinifera
AATGAGCCGCCATTTTTTGCAGAAGAGGCTCTTGCGCCAGAAGGAGCATCTACACTGCCCCTTCTTGGGAGACCCTCAGCATGGGAGCAAGCACCCGCCGGCCGGGTACCACTCCGAGCCTGGGCCCTCCCTGCCCAGCATCCCCTCCCAGCTGCTTCCCAAGGAGATTAACCACCCAGAGGACATGGGGGTGGGGGTGAACCTGGGAGGCTCTGAGCACGCCCTGCCCCCGCTCGAACGGGCATCGGATCGAGCCGTCGTGCACGGGGCGTCTTTCTATGGTCGTTTTCGCCGGGCGGTGCCGGGATCTCCAGCGCCAATGTCCTGCCGGAACCACTGCCGTTCACGCCACAGCCTCGCTCCTCCCTGCTGAGGCAGACGGGGCCCCACGGCCAGAAATCCCGGCTGAGGAAGCTGGGGGAGCGGAGAATCTCCGGCTGGAAAACAGGGTCTGTTGCCGGACCACGCCCAATGGCTTCACTGGAGGAGCTGCAGCCGGCGGGACTTTTCTGGGGCTCGAAAAGCTGCTGGGGATGCCTGGCAGGAGCTGGATGGATTCAGGCAAATGAACTTTACAGGGCACCTGATGCCGGTCTAGTGGCCTGCGGATTCTGAGATCTGTAGGCTTGGCCAGTCACCCTGAGCGCGCCCCTGATTATGCATCTGCAACATGAAGATAACACACCCTACGCAGGGGAGAGAGGCAGGCAGCAAGCTCTGCAGGGAAGCGACAGTTGCTGATTACATCTGGCCCTTAAGCTCACAAGTCTGCAACCACTAAAGGCCTCTGCAGTTCTTGGCTCCCTGCTAGACTAAGGAACTAGGCTAAGTCACTGCCCTGCCACAGATGTCATATATGACCTTGGGCGTGTCACTTAATCTCTCTGCCGTTGAGTTCCATCTCTGTACAATGGGGACAAAGCCGTGCCTCAGAGGTGTGTTGGGAAATGTCCGAGCACGAGGCACTCAGCAGAGGACCAGAGAGGTACCCAGGACACAAACACGCTGTCCCAAAGAAAGCAGGTTTCTCTTTAACAAGGAAGGTGCCCCAGCCGGTATGGTGATTTAAAAGCGATTTGCTCCTTGCACACGTGGCAAGAGCGGCCGGTGGAGCTGTTTAGCCATTCCCGTTAACAGGAAATGGTTTGCCCTCGCCTGTTCAATACAGAAGTCACCCAATCCAAGAGAAGTGTCCTAGAATGCAACAGAGGCACCTTGGGCTAGCGCGCCGGGATCAGAAATCACGTTGCTTTTGTGGTTACGGTGACGTCTCAGCAGTGCTCAGGGTTGCTATAAAGGGAGACGTCCAGCGGTACACAGCACACAGTGAGATGCCATGAGACAGAGAATTACATCGACCCGCCCCTCCTGGCACAAATTACAGTGGGATGCTAAAAATAGCCCAGGAGAGTGTTAAAATTGGGCTGTGGAGGATCACGTTAGTGACATTAACAATGTGAACCAGGCTGGATGCTCCTGCCCTCTAGTGGCTGGAACGAGAACTGCTCAGCCGTGTGTCCTACACCCCAGACAGTTTATGGTGATTCTCTTGCACGCCAGTACTAGGGCCTTGTGGGTTTGGAGGAGACGTTCCAGCCCTCCTGTCACCAGAACGTTCCACATGGCTACCGAAATGCAGCCCAGAGAAGCGTAAACTGGTCTCCAATATTTTAGTCCATAACTGATGGGAAGATGCAAAACTTTGGTGTTGTCCATGCTGTCACCCCCAGCCTCCCCAAAATCATGAGGCTGGCCCCACATAATCATGAGACAGGCTTAAAAGAAGCATGAGATTTTAGAAATAGTAATTATTGGTTCTTTCCCTGTGCTGGCTGGTTTGAGCTTTGGAGGTACAGTCTCACTACATTCCCAATCTTTTCTCCGCCGTGCTGACGAGGTGATTTTTAAAACGAAAGCCGAGATTTGAATGCCATCTCCTGACTCCAGGAGCTAACGGTTTTTTAAAAAGAGCCCCAAATCAGAAATCCAGGGCTGGCAGAGACCTCAGGAGGCATCGCGTCCAGCCCCCTGCCCAAAGCAGGACCAACCCAACTCAATCATCCCAGCCAGGGCTTGGTCAAGCAGGGACTTAAAAACCTCTAGGGATGGAGATTCCACCCCCGCCTAGGGAACCCATCCCAGTGCTTCCCTGCCTTAATATCCAACCTAGACCTCGTCCACTGCAGCTTGAGCCCATTGCTCCTCATTCTGCCATCTGCCCCCACTGAGAACAGCCTCTCTCCAGCCTCTTTGGAACCCCCTTGCAGGTAGTTGAAGGCTGCTCTCAAATCCCCCCTCACTCTTCTCTTCTGCAGACTAAACAAGCCCAAATCCCTCAGCCTCTCCCCATAGGTCATGTGCTCCAGCCCCCGAAGCATTTGTGTTGCCAGATGTGCAACCCTCTTCCGTCCTGCCCTCCTCGGGGGCCGTTTGCTGTTCCTGCCGATGGGCACAGACTGCCAGAGCCTGTAGTCGGCTTTGGAGCAATTTTTATGATGCAAATGCTCTCTTTGGGGTGAAATTCAGCCCTGGCCTGACGACTAGCAGCAGGACCACTGTTAAGTCCCACTTAGGCCTGGGCACTAGCTCTCTGCCCTATAGGTGGGCAGATCGCTCACTCGCATGAGGCAGATTCCATCCTCTAAGAAATACCAGCAAGCCCCCACAATGCGAACTACCAGAATGGAGCCGCTAGTTCAGTCTCACACCCCACCGGCAGGCTGTCTGGGCACACAGTCCAGGGTAAACTCACCCCCCACCCCCTGTCCCACCCAGTGTGGCTCTCTCGCACCCTAGCGGAGGCTCCTGGTGTTAACTTGACCTGCCATCAAAGCTACCCCGGGGTTGCTTACGATCTGCTGACCATCTCCCCGAGGAAGATCACGGGGCTAGGAGCCAGCCGTCACCCCCGCACTTAAGAGATAAAATCATGGAAGTGAAACTTCAGGGCCCCGTGCTCAGCAAAACTGGTGCGGCTTTAATGGGTTCAAATCGTTCCGGGCACGGGTGAAGTTTCCTTCAAGTTTGCACTTTTACGAGCCATCCATCTCACGGCTGCTTCTCCAGCCAGCGGTGGAGCGAGACGCTGTCAGCGCAGCTCCTGAGCGATGTGTCAGCACAAGGACTTGGGGTTCCCGGCAGGGGTGGGGACATGGAGTGGGGAGGGGGAAAGCCAAGCCCAGGCGGATGGACCCGCGAGTTTGGGGGCGGATCGGAAACTCAGCCAGGCATTTATGAACTGGAAAACTGCCTGAGGAATGCGGCTAGGTCTGGCTTTTCCTTTGTCTGGCCCCGGTGGTGGGGCAGAGACTCCTTTACGGTGGGGAATCTGGTGGGGAGGGAGCTTCAGAGGAGCAGGTAGGGGCCTGCCAGCCATGCAGCATCAGAGACAGTTACGTGCCTATCGCCCATGCTTTGTACAGCACCTGGCGCAGCAGGGCCCAGATCTGCTTGGGGTGATGTGTGTAAAGCACTGGCTGGTTCCTGGCCCAGCAGAGACCCACTGTCACAGCCTGAGCCTCTTTCCAGGTGGGTAGATTGTCCGAATACAAACAATTCCTCAGACCACACTGGGCTACAGCTCCCAGGCCACGTTCCTTGGAAGCTGTGCATTTGGGCGGCCGCCCAGGAGAGAGTCAAAGCTGCCTGGCTGATGAGCAGAGCTCCCACAGCCCGCCGTATGTGTTTCTATGGGTGGTGCACATCTGCACATGCTTTGGTGCACATAACAAAATTTAATCCATACACGGATGGAAACCGTTAGAGGGAACATTGCTCCTAGGTTCTTTTCCTCCTTTCCCTCTCAGTCCTTCCTGCACGATTCTGCCTTACACCTTTCGGGTTTTCACCCTGGATTTCCTTTTTCCCAGGAAGTTTCCCAGGGGGCTGACTTCCTGGCCCTGCAGCTTCTGCCATTCTTCTATTCTGCCAGCTCCTTAACGTAACAGCGGCCAGACTGGGTCAGACCAAACGTCCATCTAGCTTGCCATCCCGGCTTCTGACAAATCCCTCCCCTGTCACCGATTCCCAGCTTCTGACAAACCGAGGCTGCGACACCATCCCTGCCCATCCTGACTCAACTAAGAGGGCTGGCTGTTATCCAGGAACACAACACCCTCTTTACAGCGTGACTAAAATAAACACCCTAACAACAGCTCCTATGGACAGGTTAGGCCCAGATCTGAAATGCAGAGACAACCGCCTGGGACCTATCAGCCAGCCCAGACGTAAGCTCCCATCTGAATCCACACTGAAATCCGGTGGCCGTTCCCGGGAGCGCATGGATTCTCTTTCTGGCAGAAATGCCATCTCGTCCAGCAAAACCCCGTTTTCCTGTGATCACGACCCTTGTCTTGGAGCGAGCAAGCCACACCTGGAGCTCTGCCAGAGGGGGGTGTCCTGAAAACGAGCGGGTGAAACCGACCTGGAGAGGTGTGTTAGGAGCCAGCGACCAGCCCCAAAGAAAGCTCACACAAAGAAAATCTCCATTGTTCTTGCCTGGAGAAGCTACCGGTACAGTTATGAACCAGGCATGGGAAGAAATTAACCAGAGGAAGTTCAACTGACCACCTGAAAAGGTCTCTTAGAAGTGAAATCCACAGGCTGGGGCATCATCTCCACAGGGGGAAGGGGTAGGAGCCACTGGTCCCTCTAATCTTTTCCATCCACATGCAGAGTTTTCCACCCATGTGTGGAATAATTGTATGTGCACCGAGGCATGTGTGAACGTGCACCACCAGTAGAAACAAAAAAACCCAGCTGTGTGCTAATCAGCTGGGTGGCTTTTGACTCTCTCCTGGGCGGCCGCACAAGCGCACAGGGAACACTGGTAGGAGCCTCATTACTGAGACTTTTACGTTCACCCTGCCGAAGAACGCTAGAAAGTAAAGTGTAGGGAGCAGCCCTCCCTGAAGAGAGGCAGGGTGGTTAGCACCAGCCTGGATCCATGTTCAGTCCCCTGCACCCGCATAAACCCCGTGCACCAACTGATTTTGGGGCAGCCTCCCGGTGCCTCAGTTTCTCCGAGAGATGGGAAAAGAGCCCTGCCGTACTGAGCAGGGGAGGGTGAGGATCAGTGCAGGAAGGTTGAGATTACAGACACCCGCGGGCAATGGGGACGAACGCAAGGCTCTCTTTATTCCCCCTTCTCTGCTTCTTTGCTCTCTGCTCCCCCGTGGTTGTATGTTCCCAACTAACACCGCGGTGATAGGCTGGCTACGTCCCTGTACTCAGGAGTCCCAGGGCCCGGGCTGGGGGGCCTGTCAGCCTTTTGTCCTCTCAGTCCTGTGCTTTAGAGCAAAGGGTTGAACTCGGCCACTCGGCCCTGGCCGGCGCCTTGTGAAGGGCTGCTCGCTCCCGGAGCCAAGCGACTTGCAAGCGCCAGCCCCAGCTGCAGCAGCGCAAACCGCCCAGCAGACGAGACAAAAGGCCGCGTGCAAGCCGGGAGCAGGACCCGCAGCTGCCGCAAGGGCTGAGCCCCCCCACCCGTGAGCAGCTCGCCTCCCCCGCGGCGAGCGCAGCCTCCTGCGACGGCCGGGCAGGCAGCAGCGTGCGGGATTCCTGCCAGCGGCGAGCAGGGAGCAGTAAGTGCCAGAACAGACAAGGGCCGTCTCTCGCTGCGACGGCGCCGCCGCCCCGCAGACCTGCGGCAGCCCCTCGCACCCCGCGAGTCACGCGGATATTGCAGGTCCAGGGCTGGGGGGACAGAGGATGGACGGAGGCAGGCCCATAGGTGGGGGTGTGCAAAGGGGGTGAAAGCACCCCCTGTGGCCCCCCAAGTAAGCATGCTCCGGCCAGCTGGGGGAAGGCAGGAGTGGCGCGCTGCCCAAATCTCCCTCCTCCATGCTCTGGCTGGGGCTGAGTTCCCCACTTACCTGGGGTACCACGGGGGGGAGGGGCATTCACACCCTTTCAGTCCACATTTACAAAAAAAGCACACGCCCCCCAGAAAATCCTGCGTACGGGTCTGGGAGGGGACGTCGTCTCCCAAGGCCACGTCACAAGCCCGCGGCAGAAGGCGAATTGACCCCGGGGCTTTCTGGGTGGAGACTCTTTGCTGAAGGATGGCGCCGGGGCAAAGGAAGCAGTGAGCCATTGCAGCTCCCCTGGGTTTCTGGGAGACAAAACAACCCCTGGCAAAGATTAGAGCGGCCCCAGGGCTGCTCCGGTTCACGGGCTGCCAGACACATCTGTGACGAAGTACTGAGAGAGAGGCGGACAGGCGCCAGGCCTGGGGCCTCCTGGACGCCGGGCCTCCCCCCCGGAGCAGGGCCCCTTACCTGTCTGGCGGCACCGGCTCGCGCTGCCTTTGCGGGAATCCAAGGAGAAGATGCGCCCCCTTTGGCTGAACCGCCGCTGGGCCTCCAGGCTCAGCGTGGCCACCACCCCACCCATGGCCGGAGAGATGAGGAGCTGGAGGAAGTAGCGCTAAGGACCAGCCCCAGTGCCCGTCAGTGGCGCGACGGGCGACCAGGGTCTAGCAGGCTGCCTGTGCTCGGAGAAGGAAGGAGCCGGTCAGCTGATCCACCAGGACGCAGACACACGCGGCCTGCTCCAGAATCGTGACTCAGATCATGGCAGGTGGAGGGGGGCGGCGACAGCGCAGGAGCTGGGCATGGCCGGCAGAGGCCACGTTCGGGAGGCCTCCCAACGAGCAGCCTTTGCCGACGCCGTGGCGGCCGGCCCTGCCTGCCCTTTCCCGCACTTCAAACGGCCGCTTCCCACCGGGCAGATCTGACGCTCCTCGCGCCCACAAAGGCCGGTTGGTGCCAAAGCCGGGCAGGGAAAGGACTGGGGTGAGCAAAGGCTGGCGGCTGGAACACGGCATCCCAGCCTGCCGGGCCCGGCTCGTTAACCCCTTCTCCGCACGCTGAACAGTCTGGAGGAGACAGCCCTGGGCCCTGCCTGGCTTATTTCACCTACCCAGCCACCTCCCATCCCCACCGCGCTAGGGCCCATATTAACCCCGTACGGCCCGGCTTGCCCATGGACCCAGCCTCCCTGGAAGCCTTTCCTTTGATAGAGACAGGGATGCTGGCCAGGGCTAGCGAACACCCTACGGGCCCTTTCCTTCCCCTCCCCTGGGGGGGGCACTGTGGCCAGCAGGGGGGCTAGAACTCACGGCTTTTGTCTCCAGAACCACAGGCCTGCACCATTACTAGCCGTGGGGGCTTCTCTGCTCTTGCAGCTGCAGCCACTAGGCGTCGAGCAGAGCAGAGCACTGGGGTGACCCGCCGGCCCCGGGGCTGCAGGGACACGTGGGGCTGACCATGGGCGGATGGGATGTGAGGCAGGGGAAGGCGTTGCCTTCAGCCCCGCCCCCCAGAACACCTGCTGTAGGTGTTCTGGGGGAGGAACGTTGCTGCCCCCAGCGCCTGCCCTCCCCGTGCGCTAGGGCTGGGGAGGATGGAGCCGCGCACCCCCTGCCCTCCCCGTGTTCTGGACCAGGGAGGCTGGGGCACACTGCCCGGCTTCCCTGTGGTTGAGAAGGATGGGGAGGTGCTTGGCTCCCATGGGGGGCATGGCCTCGGCAGAAGGGGCAGGGCTGGGGGTTTGTCCCCCTAGCCCTACCTTCCCCGCCGCCCATTGACCGGAGGCCCCTGAAGCCAGTGGGAGCCCTTGCATTGGCCCTAGATCAAGCCAGGAGATGGGACACCCGCTCCTGGGCTGCGTGGGACCCTGGGACTCGCGCTGCCATCGTGCTTTGGTGCAGACGCACAGGAGAAAAGGGCAAATCCCTCCCTGCTCTTTCCGGAGCCCCCCGCCCCTTCTCAAGTCCAGGCTGGCTCTGCCAGATCCGGGGCAGGCCAGCGCCTCAGGCCGGCGGCAGGAAGCTGTGATGAAGGCCTCCCTGGAAGCAGCCAGCTGGCTGCTCTGCCTCAGCCAGACCCGGAGAGGCTTCCTCGTGGCCCCAGGAGACGTCAGGTCTCCCAGGGCTGGTGGCAGTAACAGCCGGGCCAATGAAGAGACTCCTCCTCGCGCCCTCAGCTCCCTGTCCTTGACAGGCGCGACCCCTCGGCCGCCAGCCCCCCGGGGCCGGGGAAGTCGAGACAAATATCGAACGGCCTGTCCAGCCCAGCGTCCTTCATCCCAAGGGCGCCCACAAGCCCCGCGCCGACGCCGGGGGAACCACTTCCGCAGCTGCAGTGCGGCCACCTCTGGGGTGGAATGGGGCAGTGTCGGAGCAACGGGGGGGAAGTGTCAGGAACCAGCAGGGGCAACTCCAGGGGAAAGGCGGCAGCAGCCCAACAAATACCCCTCGGGGGGGCAAAGAGCAGCCAGCCCAGCGCCGGGGGAGCTTTCATGCCAGGCAAGGCAGAGTCCGTTTGACATCTGCCCAGCAGGGGGCCAAGTGTGGGAACCACTTCCCGGGGCAGCCCCCGGCCAGGGGCCCTATCGCAAGACCCCCGCAGCAGCGCGGGCGCCGTTCAAACCGCAGGCCTGAGCCCTGCTTTACGGTGCCACGGGGCTGCTCGAGCGGGGGCTGGAAACACCGAGGCCCCAAGCCTGAGCCCCATGCCCATTCAGTGGGTCACCCTCGGGGACCCCCGCCCGGAGATCCCGCCCAGAGGCCTTGGTTACACATGCCCCAAGCGCCGGGAGCTGCCCCCTCGCTGTTCGCTCCCGAGACCCAGTCCTCACCCAGTGTGGATCCTAACTCCCTAAGGCTGTCTCTGGGCCCCGTTACAGCTGCCCTATCTGGCCCTGGCAGGTCCCCTTCCGTGTCGGCGAGGAGCCGTCTGCAGGGGTGCTGAGATGCTGGGAGGGAGGGAACCGCTGTCCTTCCTCCCTTGCATTTTTCTGCTCCACTGGCCTTGCACGTGTCTCTCGTTCGGGTCACGTCTTCCTCGTGTGAGCGCCAAGGTCCCGCTGGGCTCCAACGCCACAGGAGCTGGCTGCTGCCAGGAAGAGAGGCCCCAGCTGGCCTCAGAGCTCACTGCAGCATCCCTCCCAAGGGCCGTGGCTTGCTCCCCGCAGCAGCCATTCCCAGGGCTCAGCTAGCATCTGCCCTGGGTCCCACGTGCAATGCCAGGGCAGGAGTCTGTCCCCAAGCCATCGGTCACTGGGGGTGGAAATTGGCTGATACTTTGCACATGGGAAACTGAGGCACAGAGACAAAGGGGAGCGATGTGCCCAAAATCACAGGGAGTCAGTGGCAGAGTCAGGAATCGCTCAAGTCCTGACTCAGCCTCCTGGCAGGAACCCAGGAGTCCTGAGCCCAGTCCCCCTCCTCTGGAGCACCTTGCTTGAGCTGGAGATTACAGGAGACCCAGGAGCACAGGACCACGATGGAGCTGCCACAGCAGGTCCCAAATCCAGCCCCTGCTGTTCTGTGATTGATCTCACAGCCATGCCGAACCAGCCGGCCCACCGCGCTAGGCGCTGTACACACACACACACACACACACACACAGAGCGGGAGTAACTGCACAAAAGAGCTTCACAGTCTAGAGACAAGACAGGCCAAGGGTGGGAGGGGAAACTGAGGCACGGAGAAGCGAAGTGATTCTGGTGTAAGGTCACACAGGAGGCCAGTCTGAGCGCCAGAAATAAAACCCAGGTCTTCTGAGTATCCGCCCATCAGACTGTGCTGTAACCACTACTTGCTACTTCCTCCTTGCAGTCAACAGGGGAGGGAGGAGTTCTTCTCTAACCAAGCACAAAGACTCACTATCCATGTTTGTGCAGGTGTTCTCACACACACACACACACACACACACACACACACACACACACACACACACACACACACACACACACACCCTGACTGAACAACAGTAGATGAGTCACCCTTGTGGATGACTCAACAATTGTTGCTCCTTCTCTGCGCAGGATGGGCTGGAATCGGAGCGGTGGAGCTTTGCGCTGTACCCCAAGGGCACTAAACTCAGCAGCTCAGCAGCCATTTGCCCTGCCCCGGGGAACGCCCTGCCCCAGGCTGGGAGAGGGCTTAGAACAGGGGTTGACAGAGCTTGAGCGGGGCCAAGACAGAAACAGAGACTGGCTCTCCGGGGCCAGACAAAGACAACAGGCACCACCCAGCCCCCTCAAATCCCAGGCCCCTGTGCTCACTGTGGGTCTTGGCTATGACCTAGCCATCTCAGGGCAGGAGCATCTCCATTTTCTAAGTGGGGAAACTGAGGCACCAAACTGGAAAGAGACTGGACAGCGAGATGTTCTAGAACTGAGCCTCTGGAGGCTCTTTATGCAACAGGAGGACAGGGGTGAAGAGCGAGAGAGTCAGGCTCAAGCCACCTAGGTACGTGCTCCAAAAACAGATGTTGCTATTGCAAAGGGCAAATTTGTGGTCCCGCCAGGCTACGTCTACACTACAGCGCTATTTCGGGGTACCAGAGCATCCCGAAATAGCTATCCCACATCCGCAGAGCAAGCCCGTTATTTCGAAATCTCACAGGCTCAATATTCCGATGTCCCTGTAAACCTCGTTCCTCCAGGAGTAAGGGGCGTTTTGGAAGAGCAGGTTATTTTGAAATTTGGCACGGTGTAGACAGCGCCAAATTACAAAATGAGCTATTTCAAAATAAGATACACAATGTGCGTAGCTCCATTTGCATATCTTATTTCGAACTACAGCGCAGACGTAGCCTCGTTTTTTCAGTCATAGGGGAGGTGGCCTTTATATTAAAGGTCTTCTTATAAGCAGTTTAAAACAGCGTGGTAACCCTTTCTAATACAGTAAACTTCCGATAATCCGGCACCTTTAGGACCCAGGGGGGGCCGGATT
>JANRFK010000351.1:1713715-1726558 GCA_030068395.1 Apalone spinifera
CACAGGTGCTGGACTAGAATGTCCATCCTGCCCACGCTCCCTTTAGTGGGCTCTGCCCACGCAAGTTCATGATACCATCGACATGTTTTGTTAGTCTGTAAAGTGCTACCAGACCATTTGTTTTATAATGTTTGCAGAATGTTTGGGGCTGTTTGCAGAAGGCTGGACATGCAATAGTAATGGAGCCTTTGTCCTTATGTTTCTTTTGGGAGCGTCTCTGTGAACTGTATGAAGTCATTGGGCTGATTGTGCTCTGAAACCAGGACATCTATAGTTTCACTCCCACATTTATCATAGGTAGGGCTTCACAAATAGTGTCATCTATTGCCTGTGGCGAGTAGATTACAAGCCGGCCCAGCTGCGCAGCGCAGTCAGCACATGCGCAACATGCTGAACCGCGCAACTGGTAAGCCCTGGTCATAGGTAACTCTGCCTTCTACGCAAAACAACACCTAAGCTGTGGCTAGCATGTTCCTGGTGGTTTGCCTTTCTGATGGCTATTTTACTACTTGTACACCTGTCCAGAACATGGGGGAGGGAGGCTGAAAGAAGTGTGACTTGGCAGGTTTTAGTTTGTGCCCTTGGCAATAAACTGATTTTTCAATATACATTAATGGTGTTGCAATTTGCAACACTAATATCAATAGCTGGGTGTAAATAATGTTTAATGGGACTCAGTCAGTTGACATTAACTGATCTGAATTTGTTGACACAGAGAAATTGGGATTTGGTAATAAATCTGTATTAGTTTGCAATAAGCCTTGCCAGCAGGAAGTAAATAAAGCCCTGTCAAAAAGAGACATAGGATGAAGACAGACTGTAAAAAGCAAGAGTCTATGGGACGTCATGGTCTTAATCATATCATCTCTCTTTTAGATGGACTGACTACCTCCCACTTGGACAAAGAATGCCTGGTACTAGGTTCATCGCCTTCAAAGTTCCTTTAAAAAAGGTAAGTGAATGATGCTTAAATATGTCCTCTTTGGGGATCTTTTTGGATCTGCAGTTTTTAACCATATCAGAAAACATGGATTTAGTGATGTCACAGCTGGGATTTTTTTCCCCCGAAGATGTTAGGGTTGGTTGTGTTGAGGGGAGAACTTTATTTCAAGGAAGATGTCTGAAAATGAAAGTGATTCAGACCAGGTCTACACCACAGAATTCTGTCAGTTGGCGATCACACCTCTTCACACCCCATCACCAACAGAGCTGGCCAGCAGAAGCCTCTAGTATAAATGCAATTACACCAACTACACTTCTGTGGTATAGCCTGTTACTCTTGTGTGGGGCAGTTTTGATGCCATTACAAAGAGTTTTGCAAATACAGCTGAACCCACACAAGGAGTGCTTTGCCCATTTGGAGTGCTGTTACTCCCATACTAGTAAAGTGCTCCTGGTGTAACCATGGCCTAAATTTAATTTATGTTAAGAGAAAGATTTGGAAGAGAGAACTTTAGGGGATATAAAATAAAAGCCGGAGGGGACCACAAACCTTAAACTTCAGAAGATGTAAGCACAGAGTTAAAGCTACTGCAGTGTCGTTTGTATTGCTACCATTGTACTTTGAGTGACAGCTCGTGAAGGTTTCTCATCAAGTTTGTTAAACATGAGCGGCCAGTTATTTAGCAGTAGTAGCCATAGGTGATTTTATATGGTATGTTTAGGCGCAGCAGGGCTGGGGTTTTTTGGTATCCTGCTATAAAGTAACGTGAATTCTGTGTATCTTTTGGATGAGCATCAGAGAGCTTCTTGTAACAAAGCTGACATAAATGTGGCAATCTTCATAAAAGCAAATTGTGCAGCCATTATTGTAGTTGGAGTTTGGGTATTAAAAATAGGCCATGATTACATATTTGCTGTGTGTTAAATTTAGCCATTTATCAGTATGGTGCTGAAAGATCTTTCTCCATTATAAAGACAAGTTTCTAATCACTCCTTTGAGTGTGCAGAACTGTCTAGGTCTGTAATCCAGTCAATTTGAATCAGCGGTCTGTCTCCCTTGATCTTTCTACTAGTTCCAATACTTTCAAATTGCCAGTGAGTTACATGAAGGGTGTTCCTGCTAACCCACCTGGAGTACCCAGCTACTAAGATGTTTTGTCCCCTTTATATCAATATAAACAGTAGCTGCTATTTATCAGAAGTATTAGATGATTTTGCTCCCTTGTTGCCTCCCTTGCGTAGCATCTTGATTGATATCGAGATGAAAATCTCAGCATGTGCAAAAGTTTATTTCTTTACCATGCTTGCAGATTTAAAAATGTGTAAGACAATAAGCTTGTAAATACTGGCAGATGATCCTGTGACTGGTGCAAGTAGTAGCATTTAAAGGTGACCCTCCACCTCTTTAGATGCATTTCTCTGCCAGTTGTACATCCTCTTGGGATTACTACCAGATGTGTCTACATGTAGAGAGCCCCAGTCCCCATAATGTGTGGGATTCAGTTCTTGGAACACAGCTGAGTCTGGTTCTCTAACATTGGGGAGAAGATTCGTTCAATAGATGAAGACATCAAGGCTCATCAGTAGTTAATGTATCTGCTTATACCTGAAGTCTCTTCTTGTCTGGTACCTACATTCTGACACCATCTACCTTTTTAGGGGCTCCACCATTGTGCTGTGGGTTGGTGGATGATTTAAGTCTTTATTCTGGTGATCCCTGGAGTGTTTGGTAACTCTCTCCCAAAGCTGTTGTGAGGTTTTATGGTTGTAAAGTGCCTTGAGATTCTTGGATAGGCTGCCACAATTGTGCAGTGTACACTATTCAGTATTGCTATTTCTTGCCAGAGTTTTGAATGGAGACTTGCCCCAAAAGACAGATTTTCTCCTTATGACCTCCTTAAGAAAATTAGAGAACAGAAAGAAGAACTTGGCATGATCATTGATCTGACATACACAACACGCTATTATGGACCAGAGGTAAGTTAGGCTGTAAAAACTAGCCTACCCCCCACTATGTCTATTCCCTCACTGGTTTCCTGTGGGATGATGAACATGTTGCGTATCCCTTCTGTGCATTGGATTTCCCCCTGCTCAGAGGCACTGGGAAGATTAATCCATTGAAAATTGTGAGACCTCAGAAACTGAGGTAGTAGAGGAAGGGAGAAGATTGTGCCTTTGTGGCTCTGAAAGCAGGATCAGGGCCTAAGAATCCACACTACACCCAAATCAATGAAGCAGTCCTCAAATTTCTCTGAATATGGTGCACTCCGTAAATGACCACATATTACCATGTTTTGTCGTTTAACTTTCACAGCACTGCTAAACAAGCTTTCCAAATTCAATTGAAATTATTATTTATTGGTGGCATTAATTAAAATACTGCTCTAGCCTTTCTGCTACATGCACTTTATGTTTGTAAAAGGTAGATGGAAAGACTCCTAGGACAAACAATAGCAAAGGAATATGTTGGTCAAAAATATTTTTATGACCTCTGCCCTATAGTGACAATTATAAGTGGGCTATCAGAGCTAGTATTTTGATATTTGTTTGTGAATCACAGGTACTAAACGTGGCATGTAATGTCTCCATAGTGTAAAACTACTCTAGCTCATAATTCTTTATGGTGTGTATTTTTACAGCCCTTACATGAGTTCTGGTTCACTGTTAGAATTAGTTCAAGAAAATTTTACTCCATACATTTATACATAATTGTATTTAAGCACTTCTAAGAGACACGTGGTATATCTGACTACATAGTGCTGTTTTAACATACCCAAGTTACCATAAAATCTCGTGTATAATGCACACTCTTTTTCCGATTTTTTTTTTTTATGGGTCAAAGTCGGGGTGCACATTATACATAGCTGTTGTTTTTTAAAGTTTTATTTTGGCTCCCGGACAAGGCAAGGAGCCGGTGGTGCCGCCAGGCTGCAGTGCCCTGGCTCCTTCAGGCTGTGCCTGGGGGGCCCCCGCAACAGGCTGGGAGTGGAGAGCGAGCTGCAGAGTGTGCCGCAGCAAGGCACAGGAGGAGAAGGTGGTGAGGCACTCTGCCGAGGGGCCACCAACTTCCTTGGCCCGGGTTGTCCTAGCCGGGCCTTCCCCCTACTCTCGGCTGCAGCTACTAATGATGGCCAGGTCCAGGCTGCGTGTCTGGCGGAGCCTCCACTTGGAGAGACTCTTGGAGGAGGTAGCTGCGCCCGGGGGCCCCCGCGGCTGGCGCGTGCCAGGCGCGGCGCTTGGGCAGCTGTCCGGGTGGGGGCCCCGTGGCAGGTGCAAGCTCGGCGCGGTGCACAGGCAGCCCAGAGCTGGCTCCAGGAAGTGGGCAAGGCTGGGCTTGGTGCTGGTGGACCTGTTGGCAGAAGTGTAGATACATAGGTGCGCATTATATATAGGAGTTCAGTTTTTTCCATGATTCTGACATTGGAAAGGTAGGGTACGTATTATACATAAGTGTGCATTATACTCGTGATTTTACGGTATTGTGGAGGACTTCACTTACCAGACTAAAATTACACAGGCACCCTTTCAGGTTTAGTTTTGGAACTATAAAGCAGTGCTTTTTGTAAAGCATGTGGACCCTTTCAGTGATAGAAATGTTTTGTTTTATGCTCCATACAAAAACATGCTTGATTTCCCTCTGGTTTTTGTAGGAGCTACCAAAGACACTGTGCTACTCCAAGATCTTGACAGTTGGACATGAAGTACCAGATAACGAAACTATTTTTAAATTCAAATGTGCTGTAAAAGAGTTTTTACGGGAGAACAGAGATAACGGTGAGCATAAATTGCTTCTGATTCCCTTGATTGCAAACTCCATTGTAATAAATCTTTTGAGCTAAAATGAATTCAACTTCTTAGATTTCAATGTGCTAGAGAAATTTTCTGGTATTCTTTTACACAATTAGTTCCCTGCGTTGGGTAACCAGTGTAAATGTTGTCTCCTCTTGGTGCATGAAGATCCAAAGAGGGTGTCAAGGAAGCAATGCCTATTGCCATTGGAAGCAGCAGTAACATTGGATTCATGGTTAAGTGGATGCTAAGGATGTGAACGAGTAGTCAGCTACCTGATAAGCAGGAGCTTATGAGGTAGCACTATCGACTACTCGATTTGTCCCTCATCCCCCTTGCCGCTCGGCACTCTTAAAGGGACAGAAAGGAGCCGGTTCGCAAAGACGCTGACTCAGTCTCTAGTCTCCTGCTGGGTCTCAGGACAACACACTCCCCACTCCCGCCCTCCCCTGCCCCCCGCTCCCCTGGTGAGCAGCTGGTCCTGAGGGGCTCAGCACAAGTCCCCCTCCCTCCCCCCACATCCTCTCTCCGCTGCCACTGTGCATTCTTAAAGGGACCCCCCCCTCCATCTCCCTGCTGCCACTCTGCATTCGGAAAGGGACAGAGCAGTAGCAGTAGGTCCCCAGGTCTCTCTCAGCACAAGCCCCCATTATCACTCTGCACTCTTAAAGTGAGAGGGACCCTTGGGACCTGCTGCCACTTCTCTGTCCCTTAAAGAATTCAGAGTGGCAGCGGAGGGACGGGTGGGGTGGGGGTCTTGTGCTGAGACACCCATGGGACTAGCTGCTGCTGTTCTGTCCCTTTCAAAAGGCAGAGTGGTAGTGGGGAGGGGGTTATCCTGAGACCCAGCGGGGGACCAGAGTCTGAGCCAGCATCTTTGCGTACCAGCTCCTCTCTGTCTCTTTAAGAGTGCAGAGTGGCAGTGGGGGAATTGGGAGGACTTGTGCTGAGATGCGGAAGTGAGCGCTGTAACTGCCCTTCCTTAATGACTAATCATGTAGTCGATGGAAATTCCATTGACTACTCGACTAGCAAATGAATCGCTACTTAACATCCCTAGTGGACCGTGCGCTGTGCATTAGTACAGTCGAGAACAGTGAGGTTTCATCTAGTGGTGTATGAATTTTTGGACAAATTTGTAGTTTCCAGCGACTTGAAACGACTGGTGTCAAACTCACAAATTGCTTTGTGTGGTCACAAAATGGTGAGAGGACACGGTGGAGCTGCTGCCACTTCAATATTAAACTATTGTGCTAGCACACTTAGATGGGGTGTGGCAAACCCAGGTTTGAATCCCAGTTGTTCAACAAATTTGAAATGGACTGTTTAGATACACCAATCATTTTTTTTAAATGTCAGATTCAGTTCATCATAAACCAAGGTCTGTTCAGTTTTTTGGTACTGCTGTCAAACCAAAAAATCAATTGGTTACCCAGCTCTAATTTAATTTGTAAAGCATCAATATCACTACAGATCTGCATATGAGCCTTATGTTAAGCAGTAACCCAGATTTATGCTCATCAGAACCCTCTTGGAGGGCTGTTCTTTATACTGTCGTTGTTTCTTGTACGACGGGCCCATGTTTTCTTTTAAACAAGATTTGTGACTAAATTGTGACCTTCCTGGCTTTTATAAGCAAGTGAATAATCAGGGATAAGTAGCCATGAATTCAAGCTTGTCTTTAAGCACTGTTGTAGAGATGTTAATTTATGTTGGTGTAATCAGTGAATGACTAAAAACTGTAATCAGATATGTTTCCTTCTACTTTTTAATATAAACTTGAATTTCCTGTCTCATAGATAAACTCATTGGAGTTCACTGCACTCATGGCTTAAACCGAACTGGTTACCTTGTTTGTAGGTGAGTCATCTTAAACTCTTGTAGCTAAATGGGAATTTCTCTGGAATCACAAGGGATGGGGAAACTATTTATCCAATGTCTGCCTCACTGTAGTTAATCCTGGACTAACGTAAAGTACACCCATATGTCAAGGGCCCAGTGACCCTATAAAGTTCTGGATTTCTTGAACATCCATGATGGAGAGTTCTCTGGACAGATTAGTATAGATGTACTTATAGACATGTAGGATTTTTTGTGCATGGTTCTTGGTATTGTTAGAATTTTACCTCGGTCATAAAAGCTGTGAGTATTTCGTTAGCCCACGAGCAGGGAACCTTTTTTGGGATGGGAGCCGCTGACCTACAGGAAAATCAGTCGGGGGCTACACACACGTGAGAAGCACAAAAAAAAAACCCTCTAGTTACATGGCCTGTAAATACACATGCTAAGAAAAGCATCCAGAGAGATAAAGGTTTGTCTTTCATTCTCAAACATTATTCCTGTAATTAGAGGTCATGTATAATGTTGCTCTGTTCAGGTACCTAATTGATGTTGAAGGCATGGACCCCGATGTCGCTATAGAGCGTAAGTATAAGGAGGTTACCTGTTTTTCCTGTTTCTTTTATGGGGTGAAACAGTGGCTTATGTTCAAAAGGTTCGAGGCTCTAGGAGAGGTAGGAGGTTGGCTCTAAGACCAGAGTGCACAGGGAGAACTTTTAAGAAGTTTTGTAAGATAGGGAGAGCAAATGGATATTTGGAAATGAGGGCAAAGAGGAAGGAAGAGGTCTATTATGACAATGGATTGATTTTTGCCGCTGTGCTCATGACATCCATCTTAAGCCAGACTGACTTCAGTGAATCTCTGGGTTGGATAGCCAGGTGACTTATGGGCGAGTGTGCCTTATAACTGGGTAGTGTTCTATTCCATTGCCACTCCATCTCACTATATCCTTATAAACAAGAGAAGACTTGCTGTACCCTGCAGGTCATTCATGTAACCATGAGTTGTCATCCAAGGGACACTGTGTGGAAATGGAGTTACACCTTGATGATTTAAATGATCTCTCTTCATTCTAGTCTGCATCTCTCTTCGGTGCCTTAAATAACATCTTCCTAATATCCACCCTTCCAGTATCTCTGTGCTTAACCTGTGCTCAAATGACCCTAACAAAATGACTGTAGTGAGTTGGAAGTGTTAAAATCATTCTCAAAATTCTTTATTGCTGTTAATGCAGTGTGTGCCTTCAGTGCTTTGCCAACATATGATCTGTCCCTGAGAAAACCTCATGTAAAATGTGTGTTAATGGTGCCTTGCAACTTAACTTTGCCCCCCTCATAGTGTTCAACAGGTCACGAGGGCATTCTATAGAGAGGAAGAACTATATTGAGGACCTTCAGAAGGGCCCCATCAGAATGTAAGTTGCTGCTTCTATATTTCAACGTTACATATTAGTATCTGGGTGCTAAAATGAAGAATGGCTCACATTGGCTATGTAATGGACCCGAGTAGCCTTTTTGCTCCTGTTTGCTGATGAGGAAGGATGGATTAGTGGATAGGGAGAGGAATGAGAAGCCAGGAGATCTGGTCTCTGTTCCAGATTCTGGTGGTGACCTTGGACTAGTCATTTGGCCTTCCAGTACATCAGTTTCCCCCATCTTTAAAATGGGATCATGTGTATTTGTTACTGAGATTGAAAAGAGCATTGAAACTTCCCTTAATGTTTCTGTATAATCGAACTGAGCAAATGGAATCTTTTTTGCTTAAGGAACCACAATGCAGATGGACGAGCATTTGACTTGACGAAAGGACAAAGCAGCACTGCACCAAATGTAGATTTCCAAGTAGCTGCCCATCATCCGTATGCAGAACATCTCCCCCAGGCAGACAGCAGGTCAGTATTTAGATTTTTGTCTCAAACATCAGGTATGGCTGAGAGGATTAGATCAAAGGGAAAGGTATCTTTGTGAAAGTGACCAAGGCGGAGTAGGAGCACAGGACCGCAAGCTGGACTTTCATGTCTGAATCTTGGTCCTAAAACTCATTTTGTCTAGGAACTGGGTTCATACTCAGCTGCTAAGACTGGTTCAGCCATAGTATGGACAAGGACTATAGATCAGGTTTGCTTCTGTGGCAATTATTTAAACTTATAGGCACTGTGCCTAGATACATTGTGGGAGGAGAAGAATAAATTAACGTAGGAGGTAACAAAATAGTTTTACTATTCTGATACTTTAGCATGAAGAACGGCCTACCCTAGGATTCAGACTTCAGTGACTTATAAGGCTGTAATTCTTTTCCTTCTTTTAGGCTCTTCCCTTCTTGGCGAGGAAGGAGAGGAAAAAGGGAACACAGGTAAATAGCTTCCTCTTCACTCCTGGGGTTGTAGGCATTTGCACTTCTTCCTGTCCAGTGTCATATTAATGACATGATACCACATTTGCAGCCCCCACCTGTTAAGTGATCCTCACTAGTCCTTCCTTCATGGCAGAGGGTCTCAAGGTGAACTCCCACTTCCTAAAGTGTAATGCATTATTGGGAGGAATTTACTTCTTCCTTAGTTTGTGATTTGGGAGTTCCAAACAAATCTGGTTGGCTTTTGTAAACTGAAGGAGATAAAAGTACAAGAATGCTCTTTTAAGAGATAATCTGTTGCATAATACAGAACTGAACCTTCCAGTGTAGGGTTGACAATCAAATGAAAGTGACCAAGGAAATGTTTCATAACCTTGAATTGCTTCTGCTGGGCCAAAATATGGGGGATAGACAGGATATTCCTGCATTTAGGACTAGGAATGTAATAGGATAACCATGTACACGGTTACCCAATAAGCCTGGGTTTATTGGTTACTGTGAATGGTTACATGCAGGACTCCTGCCCCACTCTCAGGGAGCTGGCTACCATCCCACACTGCTGCTCTGTATCAGAGCCCTCAGGGTGGGGCAGCGTCTGGCTACCTCGGAGCAGGGTGGGTGCCGGGAGCCAGCTGGTTCCTGGCATGTACCGGCTCCCAGGGCACTGACTGGTGCCTTGTGCTGCTGCCTCTGTATCAAAGGAAGCAGCTTGGGGTGGCAGCTAGCTCTCTGGGAGTGGGACTGGCAGGCGAGAGGCAGTTCACACTAGGAGCTGGCTGCCGCCCCAAACTACAGGTTTGTGTAATCATGTAAATGGTGTTAATGTTTGCCTAGTTACCTGCTCTTTAACATCCCTAGTTAGGACAAGCTGGATGGGGTGGGAGGAAAGAGAAATATCTTGTGACACAAGTCAACTGTAGAAGAGGAAGACCGGGGTAATACTTACAGTACCCTAAAGAGGAGGTCACTGCTTCATGTTTTTACAAGATCTTAGTATTTTTCCTCTGAAGATCTATGTAAACGCAAAGAATTAAGATAGTCTTAACATGATTAATATGCCCTGTAATTGATGCCTCACTAGTGCAGTTTTATCTCTAGAGTAGCTTAAAGCTTCAAGGAATGAGACCTCCTGAACAGCTCCAGCATCCAGGTAAATAACCTTGATCTTTCTCTTTCAGAGCCCTGTACCCTGTCAGGAATTTCCACAGAGTTTATGACCATGGGAGATCATCTTATTCCAAGGAATGCACCCCTACAGCCAACCTGGCCCAGCAAACACCTTCTTACAGCTTGGGGCCTGTCAACTACCCTGTTCCCCTACCTTATAATGAACAGTACCATGGTTACAATGGACCATACTTTCCGGGGCAAAATCCTCATATAGAACAGAAAAAGTATAACCAGAAAACAGCCAGACTCAAGAGGAATTACTATACAAATTGATGTGAGGGGCTCGTCGGCTGAAAGAACTTGGTAGTGCACTATCTGGAGTCCGCTCTGTTTTTTCGGTTTTTTTTTTTTTTTTTTAATCCTAAAAACTTTATTTGAAAATGAGTCTTTTATTCTAATCCTTTGCTGTGGTGCTGATCACTGGCCAAGTGCCAGTCAGGAGAAACAAAGGAAGGACTCATTAATTTTAATATTGAGACTGTTTTAAGTTTTATTTTTTCCCAGGTATCTTCACAACAAAATCTCATCTTTTTACAGTATTGAAATATTGTGACATCCATGTTTAAATTACTTACCCAGTTCTAAATGGACACCCAAGATAAATATGGATCTAAACTGAATAGGTGGTTTCCATGAGAAATGTCATGTGCATTTTTTAACTCTGAAGGAATTGTGTGTTAAATGAATACCTTCCCCTGCAGTTGTATAGTAATATCTGCAAGGTAACCAAAGTGAAACTGAATAGTAGAGCTAGCCAGAGATCAGCCTTTCCAGCCCATAAAAGATGAAATTTTACATTTTTTGTTTTTGTTTCCCAAATTTAAAAAAAACTTCATAGGAAGGACAAACTATAAAAAAAAATCCATTTTGGGAAGTCAATGCTGAATTTTTTGGCTTGCTGCCTAGCGCCCTATGAAGTCTGATTTCTGGTTGTTGGTTTTCCATTGCAAGATCTATCTAAACTGATGTGTCCACTGAATGTTTCACTTTTCTTTTGCAAAATGCCAATTCATCAAAATCCTTCAGCTGGCAAACTTTGGACCAGTTCTACTTAATAGCCTAAATTTCCATTGTCTAAGGGGAGCAAAATCTACACAACACTATCATCTTCATTTTACTGTTTTAAGCGTGTTTTTAACCTTAATATTCCCAAAAATGTTTGTGAGGACTCGGTGACCCTGGGAAGCTGAAGGTTTGTAGTTCAGATCCAGCCCATCTTGAAATTAAATAGCAGCAGGGTCTTTGCTCCTTATCCTCTTCCCGTGAGACAGGTGTATGTTGCAGGCCACCATGGTTATCACTCTGTGTGGCCATCTCACAGAGACTCCCTCCTCACCTCAAAGCTGATGAGTGTGGAGGCACGTTGTCATTTATATCCATGAGACTGGCATTAACTGTCCCATCTTTGTGGAGAAATGGAGGCTGAAAGCCCTGGAGATCAGTCGGGCACCTCTTTCTAGCAGCATTACATTCACAAGGATGTTCAAAGCAGATTGCTGGTGCCCATTTAGTGAGGCTAACATAATGGTCTCAGTTCTGTGAGAATGTGGAGAGGATTGTGTCACTTAAGCTTTGTCCTCATTGGTTATAAAGGAGATTTCTTTATGGCAAGGTAAGTGCAGGATAGTTCTTACTGTACCATCTTAAGTGGAGGCAAGGTACTTGGAGTGTTTTCTGTGAGGTGGTTGGGCGAGGTCTGCACTGTACCGCTACCTGGGGCTGACTGTGCTGAGTTGACCTCTTAGTAAAACTGAAATGCCTTGTCTCCACTGTATTTTGTAGCAGAACAGGTGATGCAACCAATAAAAGCAACTTTGTGTCAGGGAAGAAAAGCCCTAGCCAAAGTTTCTTCCACCAGCAACAGGATTCTGAACCAGGCACACTGAAAGCTGCTCGGGATTCAAATGTGTGCTCCAAGGTCATAGTCCTTAAATAAAAGCAATCAAGTCTCCTCCCTAACCTGAGAGCTTCAAGTGGATAGGATTGCATGTGCCTTGGCCTCTTGACTTCTTTCCTCATTCAGTTGCTGGTTGGTTGTAAGCCCTTCACACTTACTCTCTGATAATGGTGTGGGAGAGATATCAATGCAGTCTGCAGCTTTCACAGGAATATTGGTTCTTGTACTTAAGTTAGTCACATCTCTGTGGTGGTATTAATTGCTGCAGTCGGCAACAGTATGTTTTAAATTGAAAGTAAAGTTGAAACTTCATAAAGAGTGTTAATGAGCTTCTGCTCCTGAAGTGCTTTATAAACTTGCTGTGGATTTTATAAATGACTCTACCTGGCTGTCCCTTTGCTTGCTATTAAGTGCAGCTGCTGATGGGAGAGGGGGGTTAACTGACAGCAGCTTGCAATAAAATGTACTGACCTCCTAAACCAATCCACCTTTGCTAGTGTTGTTTCTATTCCTGCGTCTGTCTGATTTGCTGTTTGACTTAACTTGCCTGTGCCTCTCCCTTCCTCCCACTCCCCATCTGTAAAATTGGTCTGTTTCCCTATATATACTGTTGTAAAATAATTTTATGATCATTGGATGGAAGGAGTTAAGCAACTAGTTGAGGACTCAATTTTTGTAAAGAATGTTGGCACGTACTGTTTACTGTGTAGGACCGTGGTCACCAACCGGTCGATTGCGATCAACTGGTCGATGGCGAGGCATTCAGGCCCCCCACTCCCCATTTTTCCCCCACCCCCGAGAAGGCCCACTACCTACCTCCAGCGTAGTACCGGCTTCCCCTGGGGTGGACGGA
>JANRFK010000351.1:1727860-1744195 GCA_030068395.1 Apalone spinifera
ACCCCCTCGCCTGCTCCTGGTGGCTCCAGAGCAGTGGGGGAGGGGTGGGTCGCTTGCTGCCACCAAGGCGTGTTAGTCTACACGGGGGGGTCCGTGAATCGAGACTCCTCCTTTGGCAAAGTTGGATGAAAGACCTGATCTGTGGGCAGCTTGCGAGGTGCTGATTGGAATTAGACCGCTAGCGGGAGAGGGACGTATGGTTCCTCTCTGCTTCTGAACAGTGATCTTCCCTTGGTTTTGGGTGATGGAGCTCAGCACTGAGCAGCCTTATGGCATGTAAGCGTCTTCCACCTGTTTTATGTTTACCAGCGTATAAGATGTTTATTCAGGGCCAACTCCTACAGCTCTTATTTAGGAGCAATTCCCATTGTTCACTAGGAATTTTGGCAGGGTGAGGGTTACAAACGGCAGGATCTGAGGCCCTCAACAGTAAAGCTGGAAAAAAATGCAACTTCTTTTGCCTCCAACTCTTAGGGCTCCCCAGGTCCAGTTGTCTCTAATCAAGACCTTTCCCCTTGTTTAGTAGGAGGATGCAAGAAACCATAATGCAGTGATTGTGGCAGGCTCCTTGCTGTGGGATTTACAGGATGTTACAGATTCAGCACTATGATTTCACTGAAGGTTTAACCCATAAACTGTCTAATTCCCAGTGGGTGATACCTGGAAACTGTCTGCTTTTAGGAGTTCAGGTGTCCGGCTCTCTCTGCTCTCCGACAGGGTGAGATCTCCATCAACAGGGAGGTGACGCAGGTAAGGATTCTTGTATGAAAGCATTCCATTCTATCTTGCTTCCTGTACTCTATGTAGTGCTCTGTGCTTGCAGCCTGCCTCAGACTCCTGAAATTATTGTTGGGAACCAGAAAGGAGGAGGGTCACTCAATAATGTGATTGAAAGGAGGAATCTGGCACCATTAGGGTGAAGAGGATGTTTGCAGGAGCCAGGTGGGATCTGGTGCGGAGTGAGTTAGATGGGGTACTGTGCTTTCTGGTAGTTAGAGGGAAATTCTGCCGATTCTTGCTGTTGTTTAGGTATCGTGTATTCTGTGGCAGTGATTGCCATGGAATTGGATCCGGGTAAGAACGTATCACTTACCTGTATCAGATGCTAATTTCTTAAAGCAAGTGGGAATAGGTGACACTTTGTCAAGTGTGTTAAACACGATTGGTGAGCTGTTTAAAAAGGTGCCTTGCCAAATAGCCTGACGTGGGGGAGACTGAGGCCTCCAGCTGATTCCCCTGAAATCACAGATAACTTGAATCGAGGGTCAGATAATCCTAAATGAATTCCTGCCCCCAAATCCAAAATGCATGTACCTGAAAAGCGAAGCTCTGAAGAGAGCTGTGCTACTCCTTGGGCTCCTCCTTAAGAACTGATCAGCCCACACACTTTCTCCTTTCCTTGGAAAGCCTTTCCCACCTCCTTGGATCACCTGCATAGAAGAGACTAGGCCTGGCTAATGTCTAGTTCATGCATTGCGTTTATTCTCTCTCTAGCCTATTGGCCCTTATGCCGGACCACACAGATGTCAGTCTCCTTCCGGAGGAGCGAGTCAGGAGGCTGACCCAGATGGGGAGCTCTGTGGAGGTGAATGAGGATGTCCCGCCACGTCGGTACTACCGCTCTGGGGTCGAAATCATCCGCATGGCAACAATTTATTCCGAAGAAGGCAACATTGAGCGTGCCTTCATACTGTACAACAAGTATATCACGTAAGGGCTCCTTTGCTTTGCATTGGGACAGCTCACTTTACGCTCTTTGGGGGTGTTGGCATATTGTCTTGGATGTCCTGTGCTGTACGTTACAATCCAGATAAATCACTGGATTAGGAGTTGGGAAAGCTGGGATTCCAGGCTTTGCCACTTGCTCCCTGCGTGACTGTGGGCAAGCCACTGCCCTGCCTCAGTTTCCCCATCTGAAGAATGGGTTGAGAGCCCTTTCCCATCTCTTTGCAATGAATGAGAAACATTACATAGGTGCCAAGTATGGCTATTGTTGTTTGGCTAGACTAAGGGATAAGTGGTCAGCTTTAAAGCCCGACATCTCCCAAACCATCTAGGCTAGAAGCATTCTCTGTCACCGGGAAGCTTGAGTTAACCCTGAGAGCTGAACGGATGTGTGGTTGCTTTATCGCTCCTTTGCCACTCTCTCTGTTTGCCCCTCCTCGCTCAATGCCAGGCACCTATCTCTGACAATACCCCTTTACCCTAAAGCAATTCTCTCCTGCTCTTTTGCCCTATTAATGCCTTTCTCCTTCGCTTTGGATGTTCATTCGCATCTGACTAGGGACGTGAATATTTAAATTGTGGGGGCTGGAGCAGTTCTCTGCCTGCCACAGGCAGGGACGGCTCCAGCACCGTGGACAGGAGCTTCTCTGACCGGGCTTCTGAGTGGTGTGCAGGGCAAGCCTGGGAGCCTGCCTGGGATTCCCTACTAACTCTGCGGGCCGGATCCGGTGGCTTGGTGGGCCAGATGCAGCCCGTGGGCCTCAGTTAACTGGTTAACCGATAAAACAGGATTTTATCTCCCTGCATTACTGGCCAATGAGGAGAAGCCAGCGACAGAGCCTGTGGTCTGGGCTTTAGGACCGGGTTAGATGTTGGGGTTTCCTTCGTTGGATTGCAGGGTGAACAGCGCTCGAGAGTCACTTCCCTCCTCTCTGACTGCGGTGTAGCTCTCCCTGGGGCAGAGCTGAGATTGGGGTCAGTGCTTATTGCTGTCCCAGGTCATCAGGGAAATGCCCTCTCCTCGTTACTCAAGTGCTGAATGTTCTGCTGCTGAGGTTCTTGGCTTTTGCTCATCCTGCTGCCAGGAAACCAGATCTGTGAGCAGGGGCCTTTCCCAGAAGGTCCACACACAGCAGGGCGTTGATTTACCCCTGCCTGGGCTTTGCTTTTGTTGGCAAAGAAATGAACAGTCGGAAAATTCCACTTAAAAGCAGCCTGTCTGTCTGGCCTGATGCTCGTGATCCGCCTTCAGGACTGCTCAGCCCGCATGCTAGATCCCTTCTCCCTACAATGAGGTGGGGATCACAAGTCCTCGGCCTCTGTGAACCCATTTCACCCTCTCAGCACCTACCAATAAGGTAGAACGTGTCCAGCAAATGCTGCAACCCTTAAAATGTAAAATGTTCCCTTTAAAGTCACAGGTTGGGCTCGATTATGTCCCTGACCTGTCAAGACTGTTCTCTGCATGGCAGCCATCTGGTGTGAAGCAACGGTGTCCATTAATCCCTCCACCCCCCCCGCCCAGGCAGCGTGATCTTTGCAACCTTTTTTTTGAGCCTGGTGCATTGTGCTCCTTATTCTCTGCTCTGGATTGGCAGGGAGACCTTCCTTGGCCCCATCTTGAGATGCCACCAGCTTCCCCCTTGCTGCCATGCTGTACAGAGGGGCAAGGGCCATCTCGCGCCCTGTAGAGCACCTCCTGCCGTGGAGGTTTCCAAACATCTCACCGTTGGGTGATGGCTTCTCTCGGCACTGGAGAGAAAGCTGGCAGCTGCTTAACCCTGCGCCGGCAATGCACCTTCTGGGAGTGCCTGGGATTTCTGCCAAGAGCTAGAGACTTACCTGAAAGACTGTGCCCTTATCAGTGCCTCCCTGGGGACGCTGGGTCAGTCTGGATGTGTGTTGAGCGCTTGCTCCCGCGAGGCACTGAGCGGTTCCTGTGAGTGGAAACCAGCACCAGAGCCTGCAGTCTGGGCTTTAGGATGGGGGCCTCTGTGCCATCGGGGACTTAGCTTTGAATGGCCCCCTACTCTTCCTGCAGAGCCCTGCCTGCTGCTTGGACATCTCCCATTTGCTTGCTAACCCAGCCAGGCCCTGCTTAGCTTTTCCGTTCTCTCGAGCGGTGAAAGGCTGGCCTGTGGAGGCGGCTCTTTGGAGCATGTGATCGAGGGGATTCTCTCAGGTGCCTAAGGGAGTTAGGCTCCTTTGCAAACTCCCATCTTCCGCTTACTTATGCACGTCCCTGAATCGAATCAGGGATTTCAAAAAGAGAGGGCCCGTTCCCCCAGCGCGTGGTGGTTACCCGCCGTGCAACTCCCTGTCCTGCCGGCACTTGCCTCTGTACCGTTTTCTTCACCTGACCTCATTACATTCAATGCATTTTTCTCTGATTAGCCTGGACTCCAGTCTCTTTCCCCCCCCCCCCCCCTACCCCTTCCTGAGCTTTTATGGACATGGCTGTGAGCTCTGGGGGAGGCTGGTGAGTGTAAAAGCAAGTGGAATCTTTCCAGCTCCGTCCCTTGCACGCTGCTGCGTAAACCTCCCTTAGCTAAACAAATGTTCTAATCGCTTCTCCCTCGTAATGGGAACAGTTGGTGGGTTCCCCCTGCAGGAGCCTCCAGGTTCATGTGGCGTTGACATGTCCCTGAAAGCTCCGGGCAGGGAGAGCTGGGTTCCCGCAGTCTGCTGTCCCTGATGCTTGTGAAGTGAAAACAGCCTTTCACGCGACCTAGATTTGATTTATGGGCAGGAACGTTTTAGCATCTCTGACAATGAGATCTGGTCTCTTGGTCTCGCCTACTTCAGAGCTATTCCGAAATGGCTCCATTGACTTCAGTGGGGTTACTCGGCACTTGCATTGCGGTAAAGGGGGCCCCAATTTAGCTCTCTGCATTCGCTCCTGTGTCAGCTAATCCAGCAGGCGAAGGCAGAGTGAGATCCGGGTTGGAGGCAGCTGTGAGGCCAGGCCAGGCTAGCAGTGAGTCGCGTGTTTGTCACGAGAGTAATGAGCCATCAACACAACTTCCCTCATTGTGGCGATTTGCCTTGGCTCACAGGTTGAGAACCAGACTGTGGAAAGATCTGATCTCGCCCAAGCGGGAGTTAGGGGCTTGAGGAAACAGTCACAAGGTGGTAATCTCTGGCCGGGGGGGGGATGCACCGAGTGGAGGATCTTACTGGTCCTTTCTGGCCTTGAACCAAATGAATCACCCCGTAATCCCCCTTATCGGGCCGGACGCCCCCGTTCCATCAGTCCTGTTGGTGGTGGTACCCAGAATTTGCATTGCTAGGGAGCAGTGTGTCCCAGAACCAATGGGATGTGACTGCTCTAGCCAGGTACCCAGAGCAGTGCATGCATTGGCTTGATTTCTCTAATTGCACAAGTACATCTCGGGCCCCAGGCCGCCCTCCAGACAGGGCTCGCTCCGGTAGACAGGATGCCCCTGGTGGAGCGCGCTGGTGTGACTCTGACCCCATCCCCTTCCCGCGGCGGGGGGAGGGGAAGCAGTGTGGACTGACGTCCCTGGGTCCAAGCAAGTCTCTGGCTGCCTTCGGCAGCGGGCACAAGCTAGAGCAGAGAGGGTCTGCCTTGCCGGGGGCTGCCCTGGCACAGAGCAGTCTCAGGATCGGGCACTTTGAGCCACTTCCCCTCCCCACTCTTGTCTTGGGCTGGATCGGGGCTGAAATGCCCACTCAGTCCAGGGCTGCTTCGCTCCCTGGGAGAGCGCCGTGTCCTGCCTCGGGGGTGGGGCGCTCAGACTCGCGGCCTTGCTTTCCCCAAGCCATTAGGCCATGGGGAGATCTGCAACACGGGGGGGCGGGTCCGTGCTTTGACAGACGTGCAGCTCTCAGCCCTCTCCCCGCCGGGCAGACCCAGCCTGGGAGCGCTTACATAGAAGTTGGAGGCTGGGTGTGCACGGGGAGGGGAGAAGTTTGCGATTGGCTCTGCGCTGTGGGAGCCTTAACTCTTGACTGTCCTGCCTTTGACTTGTAGCTGTGTGTAACTCCTGCTGACGCGGTGGGGCCGTGTGTCTGCTCCCCTCCTTGCCCAGCTCCCTGTGGCTGGATCGCAGGCAGCTGCTGTCTCTGCCGTTAGGCCTGTAGCACGAGCAGTGGCGGCTGGTGCTTTTACTTTCAGAGATCCTCGCTGGTCCCCAGAGAAGCCTCCCTGGGGAGGGCCTGTCTGTTGGGCTGCAGCATTTCAAATCCCAAATCAGATCTGTTGGCTCGGAGGCCACAGCTGACTCGCTCCTTCTGATATGTGCACACGCCCCGTGAGGGAGACCGAGCCGCTCCTAGCAGGGATTCCGCGTCCACGTTCCACACCCAGGTTTGCGGTTCGGATCCCCAGGTCTCAAGGAACAGGAAGGTCCCGGTCCGCCAATGGGATCCCGGCTTTAGCTTCAGTGCAGTTCTGCCGGGGCCTAGGTGGCTCCAGAGAAGGGTGCGCTCTCACCTGCCCAGTGAAAATGGTGCTCCCAGCCCAGCTGGCGGAGGGCATGGGGCTGCCTGGGCCGCCTGATCTCACGCGGAGTCCTTGGTACGTTCCATTCTCGGCCTCTCTGCTGAGCCTGCGGATGGACGGTCCCAGCTGGAGGGCGACTTACACTTCCGGGGCGATGGACTGAGGTCGCCAGTGTAAACCAGGCGGTGACAAGGGATTTGGAGTTCTGGTTGGCCTGGCTTGGATTCTGGCTGGCGAGTGAGAGGGAGGGACAGACTCTGTATCCCGCTGCCGGGCCCCTGGAACTCCTCCTCCTGATCTCTGCTTCTGGCCATATTGCCCGGGAGCAAAGCAGCGGCTTCACCCTTTGCGGGCAAAGCCGTTGTTGGCAGCTGATTCCACGGCCCTCGCCCGCCCCTTGGCCTTATCAGTATGCCTCCCGAGCAAAGCACATCCCAGCCTGTCTCTCCAGACTCCGGCTCGCCCTGGACATGGAAACCAACTGTGTAGCTATCTCTGTGGCTGGAACCTGAGGGTCTGGGTCTCAGAGTCCAAGCCGGAATGTCCCCACGGCCGGCTTCAGCACCAAAGCACAAACCTCAGTAGTGGCAGGCCAGCTTCCCGTGAGCATCGGCTCCCATGTCCCTCTGATACAGGGGCAGCAGCGTGGTGGGCGGGCTGCATGTGAGAGTGTACGCTATCACATCCCTATCGGCTATACCAGCGGTTCTCACTGAGGTCCGCAGACCCGTGGGGGCCAGGAGGGTACTCCAGAGGGTCTGCAAGTCAGCTCCCCCCTCTCCCTTCCTCCTGTGCTCTGCAGGACAGCTGTTTTACTCCATAGAGAAGCATTGGCCGGAAGGGGGTTGCTAAGTGTGAGAACCTCTGTTCCATGCTATAGTTTGAACCTCTTCTCCTGCCCTCTGGCAAGAGGACAACTTTTCTCCACCTTTTTTATGGCAGCCTTTCAAGTATCCCCCCTCCCCTTAATCTCCTCTTTTCCAAACTAAACACACCCAGTTCCCTCAGCTCCTATGGCTTGTATTCCATCCCTTGATCATCTTTGGGACCAGCTGCCAGCTCTGATTCTAAGGAGGTCAGGTCTGGTCCACTTGTTTCCTTGCACCACTGCGTAGTCCTTTCTGTCCCTCGTCTGAGTATTTGCCAGTCACCATTGATGCACAGCCACCCTGTGGAACTCCTTGCTTGGGCCAAAAGTATAACTGGGTTCCAAAAAGAATTGGCAATTAGCCTGTATGGTCAGGGACATAACTGTGTGCTCTGGGTGTCCCGGGGCTGCTGTCAACTTGGACTGGATGATGGGCTGGGTCAGTCAATAATTGTCCTGTTCTCTTCACTTCCCCCCTCTCTCTCTCTCTCTCTCTCTTCCTGGTTCTCAGCTAATTTTTATTCCAGTCGGGTGAATGGGAAAATCAGCTGATTCTACAGCTGCTGCATAGGTGGTTTCATTCCCTGTTGCAGGCCCTGAGTTAGCGAGATCGTGAACCTCACCTGATTTCAGTGGAACAGCATCCCTGCTTCAAGTTAGGCATGTGCTTAAGTGTTGCCCTGAACCAGGGCCACCGTGAATAGTCTGCTGTATTCTTGGGCTATTTCATTCCACTCCAGTTTTAAAGGAAGTTGTTGTCCATTGTCATCATTTAATGGAAATTGTTGTTATTGCGAAGTGACTGGGAGTGTTTATACAGCAGCAGGAACAGGGTGCCCTGGTCCATGACCGGGCGCTTTGAGAACACTAGAGTTCAGTGTGCCAGGTGCTGTACAAAGGGGGTCTCTATCCCAGAGAGCTGGGAAGGAAGTTAGTCTTTGGACATTTCTAGTGATGAGGAACGTCCAAGCACCGCACTGTTATGGGGCACACACGCGGGGCACAGCAGCTGGGAACAGAGAGAGCCGCTCTGTGTCTTGGTATGACCGCTGCTGTCCTCCCTCCCCTTCCTGCGCCTCGCAGCCGCTGTCTAGAAACGTCATCTTTCTGCTCTGCCTTTCAGGCTGTTTCTAGAGAAGCTGCCGAAGCATCGTGATTACAAAACCGCCGTCCTCCCTGAGAAGAAAGACACGGTGAAGGTGAGTTGCTACCGCTCCCAGTGGTGTTCCCGAGAGGCATGCTCAGTGATTTTTACAGGAAACCATTTAGATCAATGGTTCTTAACCTGGGGTGCACGCACCCTCTGGGGGTGCAAGACATGCCAGATTTTTATGATCTATCTTCGGTTTAAAGAGCTGACCTACTTCAACGATTTTTAATAAGGGGTGTGAGAACCAAAGGAATGCAGGCTGCAGTAAGGTTAAGAACCACTGATTTAGATCCTAGATGTTGGAGCTAAAAAAGCACCTGGAAGGTCACATGACCTGTCACCCTCCCACTGCTGGGTTATTCCCTGTTCGCTGGTCAGGGAAAGGGAGAGGTGGTTTCTGTGGAAAACTGCCATTTATTTTGGTCGAAAACTTCACTACTGAAAAGCCCCAAACGGGAAATGATTAGGGAGCTAGAATATCTTCTGTGTGATTTGGAAATCCTCCCCCAGTGCCTTATGGGAGTTGTAGTTCACATACTGTTCCCTCATTGTTGGCCAGACTTGCAACCCTGTTCCCTGTGCTACACTCTGGGGTTGTCCTGCCTGCCCCTTGCTTGCTGACGGAATGGGGCTTCCACCCCTCCCTGTGGGAGGTGATCTCAGTTGGGCAGGGCTTGTTAGAAAGGGTCTTTCTGGACATTCAGCCTAGGTCTACCGGTGTTGTGGTCCGTGGGTTGCCATGCTCTCCTCTTGCTCCTCGGTATTCATTGGCCCGTGTTCTTACATCAGTGCCTGTTCATCCTCCCAAGGCCTTGTCCACGCTTGGGGCCAGCGCCCAACAGAGGGGTCACGGCACCAGCACTGGGGGAGGGGTTTCCCTGTGCTTTAGGAAAACGTGAGGGTGTCGCTCTCAGGGCTGGGAACTCATCTACACTGGCAGGTGACGGCACCGAAACGCTCTCGCTAAGGGGGTGTGTGGGGAAAAATCACCCCCGGAGCGCAGCAGAGAGTTTCTGCGCAGTCACTTGCCAGTGGAAACCAGCCCTGATCGGCACCTGAGTATTATTGGCTGTTGTGAAGCCTGCGCTCACCTTGGCTCGATGAGTCTTGAGCACAGATGTACCTACATTTTGGCTCTGAGGCGGGGGGAAGGAACGGCCGACTCGGTTATCCCCGCAGCTCGTGTTGAATTCAGAGCATGCAGCACCGTGGTCGGCCTGCAGGCGGCCAGCGGGGTCCTATGTGAGGCCACATGTTTTGTTTACCGTTGCCGAGGTGCCAGATTTCACTGGTTTCCGTCTGCATCATTTTTTTCCGACCTGTGACACGCGTGAAGCCGGGCCCGGGGAGTGGGGCGCGTGCGGATTGCTCACCGTGACTGCGAGCGCTTCCTCTGCGTCCAATCACAGTGCTGCCGCGGGTCAGTGGGCCCAGCCCGCTAATTCCAGCTCTGCAAGCGCAGTGAGTGCAGCTGCCCGGTCCCAGGAGACCGTCCTGGTGACAGCCATCGTGCGGCCGCCGAGATGGAGGAGGCCCCTCATGCAGCCCACCCACTAGCCCAGGTTGCCCATCACTGGCTTTGCACCGCTCAGCATAGGGCCCCAACGACAAGTCTCCGCAATGGCCCAGCAGTGCAGCCAGGGCTAGCACACGGGACTTTCCGAGTGTCGGTCTTGTGCTCAGGCCACAGCACCTATGGATAGAGACCCTCGAATCGGGGCCTGTCCCCCCCCCCAACTCCGTGCAGCTCTTTGGGGGTGCAGCTGCGCAGGTCTGGTTCTCACTGCGCCCATTGGGGCCAGGAAGCGTGGATGCCCCCTCCCCACCCAGCAGCTAGGGGGTGGGAAATGAGGCCCCTGCATCCTCGCTCTGCCAGCATGTGATCCCGCTGGGCCGTGGGAGGATGCACCAGCAGGATGCTGCTGCTCCAGTCACTTGTCTCTGGGTTGAATGCTCCTTTCGCAGACTCCTGTCCCAGTCTGTAGCTTCACCTCTCCCAACGCCCCTTCCTGCAGCGCGGCCGGGAGCAGAATGTGCTTTGGCTCGGGGCCGGGCACCTGCCCCCATCTAGGCCGGCTGCCCTCGTGACCTCACCCTCCTTTCCCGTCCCTCCAGAAACTCAAGGAAGTGGCGTTCCCCCGCGCGGAGGAGCTGAAGAAGGAGCTGCTGCAGAGGTACAGCCGGGAGTACGCGGAGTACAGCGAGCGAAAGGCGAGTGACGAAACGTCTGCGCCACCAGTAAAAGCGCCAGGGAGAGCCGGGGGCTGGGAGCCGGGTTGCGCGAGATCACGTTGTCCCGACGCTGGGAGCGCACTTGCCTTGTGCGCGTTGCGGCTGCCTCGTCCTGGGAGACTCGCCAGCTTCTTCCAACGTCACCTCTGTGTCCTCCCTGCCAGGCCCGTACGCCGGGAGGAAAAACTCCCTTGCGGAGTCCGTCAGGCCAACCGCCTTCTCCTGCAGGTTGCTCCTCGAGCCCCCTCTTGGCTGGGAGGCAGGGAGAAAGCTGCCAGGTGACGGCCGTTAAGAATTGCGCCCATCCGATTTTTTGTTACCCCATCTGCCCCCCAGCCTCATTGTCTGATCGGTGTGTTCAGACCGAAACCGCTCAGCTCAGACAAGGGATGTAAAATCCCGTTGAAGCGGTTAACCAGTTAAACATATTATTTAACCCGTTAACTAATTAAAGGGGAGCAGGCAGGGGGACGGAGCAGCCCCCACCTATGGGGAGCCCAGGCCCCCTGTGTTGCTGGAGCAGCCGTCTGCCCACGGCAGGCAGGGAGCTGCTCCAGCCTCCGTCCGTTAACCAGTTAAACGTTCGCATCCCTAGTCCAGATGCGCTTCACGCAACGGGAATCAGAGCCGGCTTGAAGCTGGATGTGGTAGCCAGCTGGGATCCATGGGCCGAAACTCGAGTGGCTTTCTGCACTTGTTGAGCATGGCTGGCCCCTGCGGGGTGTGGCTGTGTTTCGGCAGCTCATGTAGAAGGAAAGCTCATGTGCGGGGGATTCCTTCTGGGGGAGGGATAATCCAAGGCAGGGGTGGGAACTTAGCCCAGCTTGCTTTGATCCGGCCGTGGCAAGTCTCTGCACCCCTGCTCTCCCCTCTGAATCTTCCCCTGCACGGTTGCGTGAGAGTTTTGTTTTGGGGTGTGTCTGTAGGTTAGTGGTCCCCGGCTGGAGAAAGGTTCCCCACCTGTGGTCTATGGGATTGACTGCACCTTGCTTAGTTATCCTGTCAGTGCCACAAGCCCCGGTGACCTGTCCCTTGTCCCTGCCTGTCTCCCCTTGCAGAAGAAGGAGCAGGAGGAGTTTGCCCGTAACCTGGCTCTGCAGCAGCAGCTGGAGGAGGAGAGGCAAAGAGTCGCCCAGATGAAGCAGCAGCAGACGGAGCAGGAGCAATTTCATGCCTTCGAGGAGCTGATCCGACGCAAGGAGCTGGAGAAAGAACGGCTGAGAATCCTGCAGGAGTTCGGGAAGCCTGACCTAACTCCTGAGTCTCTGGGGGGGCCTCTGATACCAGGGGTGGAAAAGCCCCCCACTGACTTAACCCCAAAGATTCCGCCCGCTGGCCCAGTCGCAGAGGCGGTGCTGCCAAAGCTGCCGGTGGTGGACAGATCTCTGAAACCCGGAGCTTTGGGGAGCCCGGAAACGAGTTAGTACATTTGGAATTAACCCCCTGTTGGTGTCGCGGGCATTAACCTTCCCTCCCACCCCCGTCGGGTGTCCCTGGTGGCTGAATTCTGGCTGGAAGCTGGAATTAGAGATGCCACAAATGGTGTCAGACTCAAGAAATTAATCAAACACACGTGCACGTAATGTATTCAGAACCCGTCACCTTTGCTTCTGCCCCACCTGCCCTGGAAGAGCAGCTGGTAATGGTGGTGGCTGCTTGCGCTGCCCAAGAGGGTCTCTAGAGTAACCCTAAATAGCTTCTTCCCTTTTAAGAGGCCTCGGCATTTGAACCTGGAAGTGGCTGAGCCCTCTGGCCCCTGCTCCAGCACAGCCCGTCAATAGGACTGTTCTGCTTCAAGCTAAGGACTGAAACTCCTCACGGGACTGAGCTCTAGCTGCGCCCACCTAAAGTCCGTAGCCATGCTCTGATCGAGGGCTGGAGTCTCCTCTCAGGCACTGGTGGGAATCCCCAGTGACGAGAGATCAAACTTTGGAGCCAAGTCGGTGCTGCTTTGCCGTTTCATTGAGTTTCCCTTTGGCTTCTCCCTCCATCTGTGCCCTAAAACATCAGTACCTGCCTGAGAGCCTTTCTGGGGATGGTGTCAAGATGGGGGAAAATGTTACCGAGCCTTCTTGTGCCTGCGAAGTGGGAGGCACTTCAGTGGAGTCATGCGAGTGTGAGGTGGCAGTGGGGCCCAACGTGCTGTTGTCTAGATGGTGTTAACCCTGTTGGTCGCGGCTGTGGGGCGTTGCTCTTGTTACCAGAGCAGCAGGGAAACCCAGGACATTTTTAATTAATTTTTTTTGTAACTTTCCATTTTAAAGAGAGTCAATTTGAGACTTACTGGGCTGCCCGACCTGCTCCTGGAGCGATGGCAATTAGCCGCCACTCCTTCACGACAACGTGATTTACCCAATTCACCGATAGTTAGAGAACTGGACTGTAAATCCACACTCCTGCCTTCTGTTCCTGGCTCCATCGCTGTAGGAAGGCCTCTCCCCATCTCTGTGCCCTTCTTACCCATCTCCAAAGTGGGGAGGAGAACGTTGATCTGCCTTTGGAAAGCCCTGTGAGAGAGGGCTCAGCAGGGCTGTGCAGGCGCTAAGGAACAGCCATGCTTCGCGTGCTCGTTAGGAATGCAGAGAGCAGCGCTGTGACCCTGGCTTTATTTTTAAACCTTGGCCCTGAGCATTTGGGGCCTAGATGATTTCTCCTCCTCCTGGGGTATTTTAACCTTTCCTGATGCACGTGGCGGTAAATCTTGCCTTGTGTTCGCAGCTGGCCTTCCTGTCCCCGCAGACATGACCATTGAGGGCCTTCGCCATGTCGTCATCCCCAAGGAGCTGTGCACCAAATTCCTCCAGGTAGCCGATGCTAACACAGCCAGGGGCGTGGAGACGTGTGGCATCCTCTGCGGGAAGCTGGTAAGGTGGCATCCGATGGCAAAGCCATGTCGATACCGTGTTGCTCTTTGCCTCAGGGGCCCCTTTGGCCCCTTGGTCTCCCAAACAAACCGCTGTGGCTTTGTCCGGCGCTGGCTCTAAAGCCGGCTCCTACGTTGCTTTTGAAATTGTCATTGCACGGGACTGAAGTTGGCCCTGCTCACTCGTGTCCTGGACGGCGCAGGCCGCGGCTTTCCAGTCATTCCACCGGCGCTGGGAGCTCAGCCCCGCCCAGTCAGTCCCTGAGCGGGGTGGCGCTCGGTCATGCCTCGTGTGGGCTAGAGTCAAACTGACAACCTCAAAATGACAAGGTTTCTGGGGGACCCGGGAGTGGCCGGTCCCTCCTGGAGCATCGGGTGCAGACCCTTGGTGACCCCTTCTCCTCATCCCGTTGATAATTTCGTCCAGCTTAACGTCCAGGCGTTCTGGTGAGGTGCGACCGGAAGGTTTTTACACTAGGGTGCGTGCCGAAGCTTTCTGGCTGCCTAGCGCTCTGGCAAAAGGACACACGGCCTCTGCTGTGGGGTCGGACACGTCCGAAGGACTGGGGCCTTGTGCAACCTCATGGAAACCTGCTGGGTTGCTCTGTCCAGCATAGACTGCCCTGTCGGACCAGACACGGAATCACAGAAATGCCAGGCTGGAAGCCTCCTAGCCCAGCCCTCTGCACTGAGGCGGGACCGAGTCAGCCTAGACCAGTGTTTCTTAAAGTGTGTTCTGTGGCAGTCGGAGGTGTGCCGCAGAGAACAACAGTTCAAAATGGCCGCCCTTAAAGGGGCAGGTGACTTTTTTGGCTCAACAAAAAAAAAATCCCCATTTAAAAAAAAAATTGTTTGGTGTTCCTCGGTCTTAAAAAGTTTAAGCAACACTGCCCTAGACCATCATGTTCTTAAAAAGTCACGGCCTTCCTTGGTAACCTCTTTCAGAGCTTACCCATGCAGCGTAAATGTCTCTGGCTGCCGATTAAGCCCATTATGACGTCTCCTGCCTTCAGCAGCCATGGAGAGCAGTTGAGCCCTGTCCTCTGGTGACCACCCTGCCCTGTAAACCCCCCTCCCCCGCTGTCTTCCAGCTGAGGAACGCATTCACGATCACGCACGTCATTGTCCCCAAACAACACGGAGGCCCCGATTACTGCAACACGGAGAATGAGGAGGAACTATTCCTGATTCAGGACCAGGCCGACCTCATCACGCTGGGCTGGATCCACGTAAGTGCTGCCGGGAGCCAGCTAAATGTGCTGGGACCTGGGCTGGCACATGTGCTGGAGAGGGGATAGGGTGGTGGGAAAGTATCCTTTGTGGGGTTTCTTCTTGTGCCACAGCTGGAGGCGAGATGCTGGCCCAGGTGGTTCGTGCTCTGATCCCAGCCCCAAATGGACTGTGCACAGAAACAAAATCTTGGGCAAGTTCCTTCTCTTCTCTGGGCCTTGCCCTGCTCCCCTTCAGGGATCTGGGCGCTGCCCCCTTTAACATTCAGTCTTGAGTGGAAGCTTCCCCTTCCCACGGCGTGCTTAAGCCGCATGTTCTGTCCCAGATGCTCAACTTCCCTGCGAAAGCTCCAGCTCTGAGCCGGGTGCCTCTGCATAACCCGGCTGGCGGTTCCCCAGGATGGTGCTTTCCTCAGCGTTGCTTCCAGGCATCTGTGTGCTGCCCCCGCCCCGGCGAGCCAGCTCCAGATCTCCGTCCTGGACAGCCCCGTCCCGACTTCGCCTCGGGAGCGGTGCCCAACGCCAAGCAAAACACATTGAGCTGCGGGATGCTGTTTCCAATGAGGCAGCTGCCTTGCCAACTCTGGCAACTACTGGAGAGGGATGGGCAGTCCCCAGGGCACTAGCTTCCCAGCGTCCTCCTTCTCTCTCTCCCCAAGAGCCAGGGGACCAGCAGAGAGCACCTGCCTTTTCCTCTAGGGGAGAGCGAGCGTTGGGAGATTTGTTCTCCTGTGAAGGGTTCTAATCCCATTCAGTCCACCTGACGCCAACCGATTTTCATTGTCTTAGACGTTCCAATTAAGGATGCCAGGATGCGACACAAAACCAAAGGTCCTGACGGACCCCAGGATTGTTTTGAAAGAGCCGAGGGGCCAAATCCAAGGCTTGGGCCAAATTCTAACTGACCCATTTCTTTGTGCGGCCGTAATCCCCTGCGGTCGTGTCTGGATCCTAGAGTCTCACCCCTTTTACTATGGCTGCTGAGTTAAACAGCTAACCCGTGCCACCCTAGAAGGGGCTGCATTTTGTTAATGTGTAAGGGGATTCCCGTGTGAAGGTGCGAAGTTACAGCTTGTAGTTGTACTTCAGTGAGCTCTGAGACGCAGGGTTTCCTCGGCAGCCTACCCCCTTCTCTGTGTCTTTCTCAGTCTACCATCAGACAAAGAAGGGGGGCTTAGTTTGAAGTGGGTGTTTGGCCGGTCAGCTATTCTAAAGGTTTAGCGTGGTCCTGCTCTGCTGATCGGCATCATGGAACAGAAAACCTGCCCTTTCTTAGTAGCTGCTGCCGGTTGATCTGTGGCCTGGCTTCTTACCCCGTTCCTTTGTCTGTGTCCGTTTAGACTCACCCGACGCAAACAGCTTTTCTTTCCAGCGTGGACCTGCACACGCACTGCTCCTACCAGATGATGCTAGCCGAGTCCATAGCCATCGTGTGCTCACCAAAATACCAGGAGTAAGTACTTTGCTCCCCGGGCATTATGTTCCTGGGCAGCATTACGGGAAGATGACGAGAGGGGCTTTTCCCAAGTGCTGTTTATTAGGTATATTACGGTAGTGCCTCAGAGCCGCCAGCACGGAGCAGGACCCAGTTGTGCTGGGGGCTGTACAAAGATGGTCCTCGCCGGCAGTCCTGGTAGGCCATGTCTCCGCACCCAAGCTGGGCTGCTATCGCAGGGTCAGTTAAAATAGCCACAGTCCCCTATGTGGATTCAGTTAGAGAAACCTTCCTAATCCTATAACAGTATCTACACTAGATCCAGCTGTATCAGTCCAATCACGTCCTCTTCCCCTCTCCCCCCCCCC
>JANRFK010000351.1:1762473-1787018 GCA_030068395.1 Apalone spinifera
TGGGCTAGATGGACCTTTGGTCTGACCTGGTATGGCCGTTCTTATGTTCTTATGCAGAATCGCCACCGAAGTCAATGGGACCCCCCACATACCGTGCTTGGGTCTGAAATCTGATACCTGTGCATTGCACATTCATTTTCAACACTCACACCCCCACCTGGTGATGGCATGTCCTTTTGTTCTATATCTGGTTGTGATACTCTGGTGTACTGGTGGATTCGGCAAGTGCACAAGGAGGCCCAGGGGAATCAGGAACTCTGAGTGTGATGCACTCGAGCTGTGAGAGTTCATAGGCTCAGCCCTGTTTGACTGGCAGGGGGGGAATTTTGTTCTTTAACATGTGGCTGAATCTCAGGCCAGCTCCCAGGGGATGCTAATCTGCCCACCCCTTTGCTGGAGCTATGCCGCCGGCTTACACCAGCTGAGCGTCTACTATGGCAATTAGTGTAATCCTGCTTCTGCTGATGTCACTGCGATTTTTACTACTATTTTTTTTCTTTTTTTATAGCAGAAAAAAGGCCTGGGGATTACAGTGGATGAGAAGCTGGACATGAATCAACAGGGCAGCCAAAAAGGCTAATGGAATATTAGGTTGTATTAGGAGGAGCATTGCAAGCACATCTAGAGAAGTGATCATTCCCCTTTATTCAGCACTAGTGAGGCCGCATCTGGAGTATTATGTCCAATTCTGAGCCCCCCCATTACAGAAAGGATGTGGCCGCATTGGAGAGAGTCCAGCGGAGGGCAACCAAAATGATGAGGGGACTGGAGCAAATGATTTATAAGGAGAGGCTGAGGGATTTGGGCTTATTTGGTCTACAGAAGAGTGAGGGGGGATTTGATCGCAGCCTTCAGCTATCTGAAAGGGGGTTCCAAAGATGGAGAGAGGCTGTTCTCAGTGGTGATGGATGGCAGAACAAGGAGCAATGGTCTCAAGTTGCAGTGGGGATGTGGGGGGGGAGGATCTAGAATGGATATTAGGAAAAACTGTTTCCTTAGGCGGGTGGAGAAGCACTGGGATGGGTTCCCTAGGGAGGGGGTGGAATCTCCATCCCCTGAAGTTTTTTAAATCCTGGCTTGACAAAGCCCTGGCTGGGATGATAAAGTTGGGATTGGCCCTGCCTTGGGCAGGGGGCTGGACTCGATGCCTCCTCAGGTCTCTTCCAACCCTGTGATTCCATGATGTCAAGAGCAGCAGGATCGGGGCCATTGTGTGGGATGGGCAAACCATGTTCTGCTCTCATGTAGAGCTGGTGGAAAGCCAGTCACCTCAGGGCAATAACTCTAGAACGGGCCCGCTGCAATAGCAGAATGCTGGAATTCAGCTGGCGCTAATAGAAGGGAGAATAATTTTACAATATTGCTGACATGCTGGTCTCTCCTTCAAACTCTGGGCCAGAGTCAGCTCTTTTCTCCCAGGGTAAATCCAGAGGGTGATTCAGACATCCATGGAGATGCTCCGGATTTGTACCACACAGGTGGGTCAAATTCAGTTCGTTTACACAACGCTAAAGAATTGATCCTGCAACAGGCTCATAGCAGGCAGGGCCTCGGTGACATCAATGGAATGTCATGCATGTGCTGCAGTCTTATTCCAGGATCAGGCCCTCCATCATTTCCACTGCTGTAAATCTGGAGTGACTCTGGATTCACACTGGGTTTTAACTGATGGCTTACACCCCTCATTTACATAACCAAATAAATCACCAGACCTACCCAAGAGCTGCAGACAGCACCAAATTCCAATCATTGCTTGCAATGACTTACTTCCACTTTCCCAGCATTCCCCCTTTACTCTGAATTTTGAAGAAAGAGCGAGACTTGCAGGCCAGACGGTCGAGGTCCCAATGCCATTCTTGGTATATTTCTCTCTCCAGGAATTGTAGGTGACTCCACTTCCTTTTTGAATGTAGCTTATAAGGGCTTGTGTCAAACTTGTTTATCGAAGTGTAGCATAAAAGGAACAGATTCATAAGGGGGTGTTGCCTCCCAAATACTCTTGCATACATTTTTCTTACAATAATTAACTGTGCTTGGTTCTACCATGAGTCCGAGGTCAATATAATGAAATAAAACACCTTATATGGCCATATGGCTAACACACCATCAGTTAGCCTTTTTAGGGTCTCTCTTTAAGGAGGATCCGCCTCTGAGGTTTCATCGTCTCACTGGTATTTATACCAAAGGCACATCAGAACGCAGTCCCAGAGGAAAGGAACTCTTGTGTACTTGGTGAGTACTGCGAAAGTTCTGTTCTCTATTTGCTACCGCAGGCATTGCTGAGGTTCAGAAGGTCCATCTAGGGGCAACATAGGAATCCTACAAGAGTAACGCTGTTTTAATTGGGCTGCTGCTAGGTCACTGGCTCCAACTGCACCTGCAAATTGCTCCCAGCTGGTTCCTTTCGGGGGGACTGGTGAGGAGACTGCAGCAGCAAAAGGGGGAGCAGCTGCAAGGTCTCTTTCTTTGACCCTTTTAGATATGCACCATGCAAAGAGAGACAGAGAGAGAAAAACTCTGGGATGCTGCAAAGTCAGCCTCAGCAGCTTTAAGAGCTTTAAACTTTGCTGCCATTTTCCTAGCATGCCTGGGGAAGCCGGGCTGCCGGTACACGTTGGGCGGCTCTGATTTCAACGCTGACTCTGTTATCGTTCTGGTTTTGCAAGCGGGAAGTCAACACGGCAGTGAAGTGGGCTGCTGTTATGTTGTGTTGTTTTGCGGCATGTGTGCAGGGCCCTGACAAACTGATGAAAAGACAAGCTGCAACGTGCTGAGTCCCCTGGATGGCACCGGCTTGTCAGAGGGCAGTCAGCCCTAGGCACAGGCATGGGCCAGAGGGAAGGGTGAACAACCCAGAACTTGGTGGGTGGGGATGCTGAGTGGAACAGTCCCAGTTGTGGGGCAGTTATTGATCTTGCACACAACAGATCATTTGAGTCGCTCAGTTTTGCATGTTTCTTATTGGTGACTTAGGTCCTTAATTGCTCTTACTAATGCCATGTTCTCCTCCATGGGAAGTGAAGTTGCTCACTGGTTCATGCTGACAGCTTTGTCTCCCCCCTGTTCTGGGCTGCTTCTGACTGCAGGAGCTCCACTTTCTCTCCCAATCCGGAAGGGAAATGCTGGGAGTGGCCTTTTGCAAACCAGGAGTTGGGGAAAATTATTTCCATTTTTGGGAAAGCCCGTGATGTAGCCTCGTGTTTGTGTTTACTCTAGCCTCAGTGTGGTTTGTCTCAGGCTCTGATTCATGCTGATAAAGGATTACGGACAACAGGGGCCGTTGCAAACGGGATACAAGGAAAACTGCCTGGCTGTGTCTAGACTGGCCAGTTTTTCCGGAAAATCAGCCGCTTTTCCGGAAAAACTTGCCAGCTGTCTACACTGGCCACTTGAATTTCCGCAAAAGCCCTGACTTCCTACTGTAAGAAATCAGTGCTTCTTGCGGAAATACTATTCTGCTCCAGTTCGGGCAAAAGTCCCTTTTGCGCAAAGCTTTTGCGCAAAAGGGCCAGTGTAGACAGCTCAGATTTGTTTTCCGCAAAAAAGCCCCGATGGCTAAAATGGCGATCGGGGCTTTTTTACGGAAAAGTGCGTCTAGATTGGCACGGACGCTTTTGCACAAAAAGTCCTTTTGCGGAAAAGTGTCCGTGCCAATCTAGATGCTCTGTTCCGAAAATGCTTTTAACGGAAAACTTTTCCGTTAAAAGCATTTCCGGAAAATCATGCCAATCTAGACGCAGCCCCTGTGTTTTTCAGAGCACCGATACCTGCCTTCATGCCTAGGCGGGCTCTTACAACAGAATTTGTTTCAAAGGGAGTTTGCAATCTCCTCCAGGGAGAAACCATATGATAGTGGAGGAGAAGTGGAGAAGTTAACCTCAGGAATGCAGGCTAGACTGCTTCTGGGTTCTATTAGGCTTCCTCTAGACTGTCACCAGTGTAAGTGAGATCCGAATCTAGCCCTCTGTCTTCCAATGTGCTGAAGGGACAGATGCACGGTGCTGCTTCCGAGGGGGATGATCATGTTCCCCCCCCCCCGCCCCCCCCCGATGCTGTCGGGAAGCTGAGGCATTGAATGCCAACATGAGCCATAAAGGAGAAATAATCTTCCTTCCCAGCAGATTTGCCAATGCTTTTCTTTCTGCATTTGAGCTTCTCGAGAGAGACGTACGGTTAAAGGAAAGACAAGCAATCAGGCGGTGTCTGATTTACAGCCCGCTGACTATGGATTGGACCGGATTCTAATCCCAATTCCAGCCACATCAATCTAGCACAGCTCCCAGCTCGGTGGGGTAACTGGAGAGGAGCTGACTGACGAGAAAAATATTTTCCACGTTTCAGGTGATTCCAGACCACACAACATGCACAAATGTCTCTCGGGGCGTGGCCGAGGCTGCCAGTTGCACTTGAGTGTAGACCTCGCACGGACTGGGCCCGGGGCCCTGACTCTGATCACACTCACACTAGCACGAGTCAGGAGGAAGTGCTCTGGGACTGGCACAGGTAGAGCAGACCCTGGGCTTGCCTTCCACCAGCTCTGTTAAATTCCTCGTGCCACAAAATTCACAGTGTATTTTCCATTGGACGCTGGGTGGTAAAATATCCTGCTTATTTCACAGGCAGGCCTCCTCCATTGGGGTCAGATTTAAAGCAAACTCTCCCTGACGTTAATGGGAGATCTGCATGAGTAAGGACTGCGAGAGCCGTTATTATTTCTATTCCTGTAACATCCCACAGGGATTGACTATGTTGGAGAAAGAGGCAGCCCTTGCGTTAGAGAGCGTATTCACTTTGCCACTCTTGGCTTTGAATAAGGACTGCTGGGAAGGTGGCGTGGCCTAGTGGGCAGAGCAGGGGTGGGGAACCTTTTTTTGGGTCAGGGGCCACAGACCAAGTGCGAACCAAAAAAAAAAAAAATCCCCAAACCCAAAAAACCTCTCAGAAGAACGGCCATACCGGGTCAGACCAAAGGTCCATCTAGCCCAGTATCTTGTCTGCCTACAGTGACCAATGCCAGATGTCCCAGAGGAAGGGAACACAACAGGTAATTCTCATGTGATCCCTCCTGACATCCATTTCCAGACAAACAGAGGCTAGGGACACCATTCCTACCCATCCTAGCTAATAGCCATTGATGGACCTAACCTCCATGAATCTATATAGCTCTTTTTGGAACCCTGTTGAAGTCCTAGTCTTCACCACATCCTCTGGCAAGGAGTTCCACAGGTTGAAGAAAAACGTCCTTTTGTTTGTTTTAAACCTGCTGCCTATTACTTTCATTTGGTGACCCCTAGTTCTTCTATTGTGCGAATAAGTAAATAACTTTTCCTTATTCACTTTTTTCCACACCTCTCATTGATGTGGTCCGCAACTAAGAGCAGAAAGACACTCCCCACATTTCCCTTGCACACCACAGCCTCGTGGGGCCCAGGCTAGCGGATTTTGTGTGCTCCAGCTCCACAGAGGGGCTGGAGCACCAGCACAGGCTCCCCAATGCTCTGGGGGAGGGGGGGAGAACCCTGAGCCTCGAGGGCCGAATCCAGGCAAGCCGGATGCACTGGATGCATTTGCTGGACCTTGAGTTCCCTACCCCTGGGACTCAGGACTGTAAATTGCTTTGGGATGGATGGGGGGAAAGCACTAGACAAGACTGACCATGGCATTATTGCTATTAACTTTGCAGTCAAGCTGGTCCCAAATTAAATACACTGAATTGATGCGTCCTGGCAGTTAAGATGACTGATGAGCCTTCTGCTTTAGGAAAGGACGAGCCTCGTAAAACAACGAGGACTCTGGCTGGATTTCATCTCTTTCGATACAGAGATTCTAAGGCCAGGAGGAACCATTAGTTCATCTCCTCTGAGGCTCCTGCGTGACATTGGCCAGAGGGCTTCATACAGCTTGTGTTGAATAGTCTCCAAAAGAGCTTAGCCGGGGGGATCCTTAGCCTGCCACTAGATCTCAGTCATTCCTGGAACGACTGTTTTCCAGCAGCGGGCAAAGGGTCATGGGTGGAGAAATCCTCGGCTGGTGTAAATGGACATTTCTCCGTTACAGCTGAGGGTCTGACCTGGGGGTTTGAAAAGGGTCTGAGGGAAGCAGTGAAATTGGCAAGATTTTCCCCAGTTACCCAGAAATGCTGCGTAGGCAGCCGGTCACCTCCCCTCCCTCATGGGCGACGCTGCAATGCCAGTGGCTGGGCAGGAATCCCCTCCTGTTGCATCGTCTTGCGACGTGGGCTGTGCGGGCGACAGATCTGGTCCTGGCACCAAGCACGGGTAACTGCTCTGAGGCCAGTGCCGCCAGAGGAGACCCAAGCCCTTGGTTTCTAATGTGCAGCTGCTCCCAGCTGCTGGAGCAGCAACATGTTCAGAGCAGGCCTCTCCAATCTCACTGCACTGGCTGTGCATGAGGGCTCGGCGGTACCAAGCAGAGGGTGAACAGCTCTTAAAAGGCAACGGGCCATTTGTTATTTATCAGCAAGGGACCGATTCTGCTTTCACTCCCTACCCCGCAAGCAACTCCTCTGCCAGAAGCGAAGTTCTCCGGCTCCTAGCAGGAGCCCCGTCTCCCTGCACCTGTGGTTGGGGAATTTGTCTCTCCTGGGGTGCACATCTGGCCAGGTGGGTTTGTACAAATGAAGGAGCGTGCAAACAAAACACAAATCCCTGGGCTGCACCCTGAATGGGGGACAGGGAGTGTCTCGGGCCCATCTCTGGTTATACTGATGCCAATAGGGATGTTACTATGCCGGTTGTGTCCGTGTTAACATCTACCACTGAGCTGTAGTGAAGAGTCAGGTAGGGTTGGAGACTTCCTGTCCACTGCATATTTGAGAGAGTTTGTCTATTTGTTCAGGAATTCCTCCTAAACGGTAAAAGCAAGGACCACCAAATTCGGCAGGCAGCTTCCTCTTATCCTAACTTAAAGCAAGGCCAGGGTTTGGTTGTGCCAGGAAAACAGGATGTGCCTGGAATGGGATTGTTCTCATAAACTATACAGAAAAGAGACAGAATCACCAGGAAGGTGAAAGGGGCTGGCTGGGGGCAGGGCGGGTTAGGGCCAGGGAGGGATGCAGCTTCCTCCCCTGATTCATAGGGGGACTTTGCTGGCTCTTCGCCTTCATCAGGGAGTGAGGGGAAAGTGCCCAGTTTGCTGCATTCCTCACTCTGGCTGGGGAGTGCAGGAGGCAGCTGAATCTGGACCTGCCCCATTCATGGGACATGTGCCTCTCCCTCGGCTGCACCCACTGGAGCTGCAGGGACCATGGAGAGGCGCTTCTGACCTGGCCCTGAGCTGCTACGGTGAGAGAGGGCTGGGGGTGTCCTCTCTCCCTAGGGCAGCCTGCACCCTGAACCCCTCGTCTCCAGCCCCAGCCCAGAGCAATGATTCAAATGAAGCCTGGGCATTTTCACTGTATTTTCCAAAAAACAAAAATTAATTGAGTTAAGGACCTTAGCAATGCCGGGTAACTGTGCTAGTAAATGAATATTTATGCCTCATCTTCTTGAATCAAAGGAAGCTCCTTCCAACCCAGGGAGCTGGACAGGGTCTAAAATGTATATCCAGCTCTGCGGTGGATTATCCCCCTCTGAACCCCTGACTTGTTTTTTCCCCTCTTGCCATCTAGGTGCATGACGTTAAAACCCCCCCTTCAGCGGTTTCATTTCTCACGTCTCTCTGATTCCCAGCCATCCTGTGGGCCTGGTCTGTCAGGCCAAGGCTGTTCTCTCGTCCCAGCTGTGCTGAGTCTTTGCTTTAAATAAGATGCTTCCATCCATGACATCCTCACACCCTTGATTCCCTGCAGAGCCGCCACCAGCCACGAGGTTTGTACCTCTTCAACCTACGCTCCTCTGGCAAAACTCCCACTGAATTCTGTAGTGCAGGCCCCGTCTGTGCAGGGCAGCGATGGGCAACCGAGGCTAGTGAGCGGACTGCATGAGTGACCCTCATCTCAGTGGGCCTCAAGGTTGTCCTAGCCAAGACGGTCTCCTGGGACAGGGCAGTTCTGCTAACGCCGGCGTCCCTAGAATGCGTGGGCAGTGCCGACTGAACCGTAGCAGCGCTGCGACTGGCTGCAGGAGGAGCACATGGCTCTCAGTCGTGTGCAATCCGCCCGCACCTCCCTTCACAGGACCTGGCTTGACATGTGTGTCGCTTTAGTCATACTGGTAGGGAAAAAACCTGTGCAGATGGAAACCAGCAGAATCTGGCAACCCTGTGTGTGGGCAATGGTGAATGAAATGTCTCGTGGGCCGCACATAGAACCCTGGTGGGCCATTTGTGGCCCCAGGGCTGCAGGTGGCCTATTACTGCCGTATAATGTTGCAGGCACCTGTTTAGCGGGGGCCTGTTATATCTGCACTCTGGACAAGGTTCAGGCACCCAATCTACTTCCAATGTGTTGGCTGTGAGGTTTGAGGGCTGACCACTTTACAGAGGCCTCTCTCCCCATACTCCATCTCAGTGGCTGAGTCTCACAGAGGTGCTTCTCCTCACAGCTCTTAGACATGAGCTGCCGAGAACTGGAGGGAGGCTGACTGCCATGGAAAACTCTAGAATGCTCTAGAACGCTCTGGTTGTCATCAGATCCAGAGTGGAAATAAGGTTAAAAATGGTAAACATGAGGGTAATTAACCACAGGCTGTGATGAATACTCCATCACCCGGAGTCAAGAGCGGGTCTCTTTCTAGAGGACCTAGAAGGTTCTAGGCTGAACCGGAGTTATAGGCTGGATGAAGGACTCCCTGGGTGAGGCTCTCTGGCCTTGTTCTGTAGGAGATCAGGCTAGGTGGTCTTAATGGTTCCTTTATGACTTGAAAATGTACCCTCTGAAGCTTCTGGGGCGTGGCATTTCATTTGGCTGAGCCTTTGTCAGGTGGTTCCAGCCACCAATGTTGCCTTTTCATGACTGAATTTTCTGACTGATGAACAGTCATTTGTTTGAGGTTCCAAGGGGGCCCTGAAGTAGTCATCTGAGTGAAAACAGACCCAGCGACCTGAATCGCTTATCTGACTTGCCTCAAGTCCACAGGGATCGAGAGAGGTTCGTGGCATTCACTAGACTGGACCCGTAGCTGAGGAAAATTGTAACTCCACTGAGCTCAGCAGAGCTACACTGATTCACACAAGCGGAAGCTCCGGCCCATTGCTTCTTGGCCGGGTGCAGGCAACTTTTATGAACTCACTTTCTCAGTCGGACCCCTTGAAAACGTGGGGTTGGAGCCCGCTTTTCCCCGTAGCACTCTGCTGACTCTTTGGCAGTCAGATGGGTGTAGCCAGGCATGGCCTTTGGTCCAGTCCTTGACCAGCCCTTTAGAGCCGCGTGCCGCGTTTTTAACCTTTGTCTTCATGTCTGCCTCTTCCAGGCGCCTCTGAATTCCAGCGTCTCTCGGCTCCACCATGTGCGAAGAGGAGACCACCGCCTTGGTCTGTGACAATGGCTCCGGGCTGTGCAAGGCTGGCTTTGCCGGCGATGATGCCCCACGTGCTGTCTTCCCATCCATAGTGGGTCGCCCGCGTCACCAGGTTAGTGCCGCAACTCAACCTTCCCCCGTAAGAAAAGACTGCCGGCCTGAGCTACGAAGCCTGGGGCAGGCCCTGGAATCCAGGAAGACACTTGCATAATCGGGGCTGGTGACCCAGCCGGTCCATCCTAATCGGACCCTAAAATCTGACGAATTGTGGGTCAACTTTTATATTACAGTTCTGTGTCTGAGGGATTCATGTAGGGTTACGAGGGTTTGATAAGCGGCTGATGAATTGTTTGTGGAGCCCAAGAGGTCAGTCAGTCAGTTTCTTACAGCCAAGTATAACACGTTCTGCTGACAACCATAGACTTATAGACTTTAAGGTCAGAAGGGACCATTATGATCATCTAGTCTGACCCCCTGCACAATGCAGGCCACAGAATCTCACCCACCCACTACTCACCTATATCTCAGATACTGAAGTCCTCAAACAATGGTTTAAAGACCCCAAGATGCAGAGAATCCTCCTGCAAATGACCCGTGCCCCATGCTACGGAGGAAGGCGAAAAACCTCCAGGGCCTCTGCCAATCTACCCTGGAGGAAAATTGCTTCCTGACCCCAAATATGGCGATCAGCTAAACCCTGAGCATGTGGGCAAGACTCACCAGCCAGACATCACTAGCTCGTGCCTAGGACAGGTTGTGACATCTCTGAGTCATGTGTCAATCCTGTATAAATGGAATCTTAACATAAAGGTGGATAAACCCACCAGGTGTTTGTGCAGCAATTCGCACATCCGGGGCCGGGATCATGACTCAGGCTCCTTGGTGCTAAGGAGACATGGGAATGGGACTCAGGACCCCTGGGTTCCCAGGACTGTGGCAGACAGGTTTGTGCTTGCTCCTGGAGCGCTGAATCTGAGACAACCTGGGGTCCATCTGTAGAGATTCTGAGCACCCACAACTTCCATTGGCTTCGGGCAGAGCAGTGGCTAATCAGCACTTTGGGACAACCAGGCTTAAAGGGCTGCGGGTTGGGCCTCCAAAATGGGTGGGAGGCTTCTGAAAACGTCTGTAACTGCTTTTCCGAAGAGAGAACTAGGGTCAGTTTACACCACACTCTCAGCTCCGGCTCTGACTCAGGTTGGAACCCAAACCCTCCCTCTTCCATCCACGCACAGATCAGTTTGATTTGGCTCAGCAGGCACTCAGAATCCACGCCCTCGGCCTCTGCCGGCGGGTGGGTCAGAGGCCACTGGACTTTGCTGCCGCTGTGTCATTCTGTCATCACCATGGAAGGTTCTTAATACCGTTTCATTCCCTACACGTGTAAAAAACATCAAGGTTGCTGCAAAAGAGGGGTGATCTCAGGGCCAAATGCATACCTGGTGTAAATCCATGGCTGGCCAAGGGATGAATTTGTCCATAAAAATGATTATTGATTGGGCCTCGTTCACCACAGCTGTGTGGAGTCATGCAAACTGGAGAGCGGAATCTGGCCTTAAACCATTTCTGGGGGCCTGATTCTGATACTGTTCTACTCAATGGAAGGGGACCTGCCTACACTACCAGTTCCAGCCACCGGTTCAGCTACATCAGTGTAGACAGCCTACATGCAATTTACACCACTGCGACTCACTCCTGCTTCAAGCAAGAATAAACTCCCCCGGTGCAAATAGTGGTTGAGTAATAGCTTCATCTGGTTACAGTCTAATTCATAGGCTCATAGAATCCCAGGGCGGGAGGAGACCTCAGGAGTCATCAAGTCCAGCCCCCCTGCCCAAAGCAGGACCAACCCAACTCAATGATCCCAGCCAGGGCTTGGTCAAGCTGGGACTTAAAACCTCTAGGGATGGAGATTCCATCCCTTCCCTAGGGAAGCCTAGGGGGGAGGGATAGCTCAGTGGTTTGAGCACTGGCCTATTAAACCCAGGGTTGTGAGTTCAATCCTTGTGGAGGCTGTTTAGGGATTTGGGGCAAAAATTTGTCAGGGGTGGTACTTGGTCCTGCTGTGAAGGCAGGGGACTGGACTTGATGACCTTCAAGGTCCCTTCCAGTTCTAGGAGATAGGCAATCTCCATTAATTTAATTTAACCCATTCCAATTAGAATCCATTAGTTTGGCCCTCAGGAAGGACTGAGTGAAAACTGAGCAAGAACCTCAGGTGCTGACCCAGTATTGATGCTGCCAAGGATGGCATGAGAGACAGGTGTATGGCTCAGTGTGCCTGTTCTGAGTTACCAGGTCCTTTTCTTCTGCCCCCGGCAGGTGAGCTTGGCTGTTAACGTCTCCCTTGCTGTTTTCTAGGGTGTGATGGTGGGTATGGGCCAGAAAGACAGCTACGTAGGGGACGAGGCTCAAAGCAAGAGAGGAATCCTTACTCTCAAGTACCCCATCGAACATGGCATCATCACCAACTGGGACGACATGGAGAAGGTAGGGCAGGGGGCTCTTGTTCTTCTTTGGATTCAATCAGGAAAAAAACCTTTCTTCAATGTGATTTTTCAAGTGGTTTTGATCATTTGCGTTTAATAATTACACTCCTCTGGGGAGCTCAATAGAAAAACCAGTGGGCCAGTCCAGGTTCATCTTGATTTATTTTAACTTTCCTTTCCTAATTTCAAAATGTCCCTTCCCGGAGATTGTATTCCAAGTCCCCCTTCTGTGCCTGCTCTCAGGGAGTGAGTCTCACAGTCCCCGCTAGGGAGTCTGGCTCGTTGGCTGAAGCTGTAGCGTAGCAGCTCACACTTTTAGCTCGAGCACTTCCCAGTGTGCTGGCCACATGACACTTGCATGAATGTTTTGATTGTTAGGTCGCACACTGAAATGCTTACGCTGTGCAGCTGCGGTGGGCCAAAGCAGGGCTCTGTTCTACAGTATGAAAATCATTTCCGTAGCAATGTCCTCAGCAAAGGACTGAAATCTCAACCCTTCATCTCCAAACCATGGTCTCTACTAGGGATGTAACAGTGGAGTCGATTAACCGATAAGCAAAAGCTTATAGGTTAATGCCACAGACTACACACGTTTCCCTCCCCCCACCCTTGCCAGTACATTTTTTAGCAGGCTGGCCAGCAGCCCAACTCAGTTCTGGCTTGCACCAGGTCCAGAACCTACCCCTGCTGTGGCTCTGCATTTAAAGTGTATTAGGAGCCAGGCAGCCTGGCTCAGTTCTGGCTCGCAAGAGGGCCGGGAGCACAGACCCACTGTAGACAGGGGCTGCTGCTACCCGTTCTTCTGCCTCTTTATCAGAGGCTGCTGCACCGGGCAACAGCAAAACTCCACAAGGGGAGTGGCAAAACTCCACAAGGGGAGTTTTTAAACTGGCTCCCCTCGTGGACGAGCTCCCGCCTGACACCCTGCGCTGTTGCCTCTGAGACACTGGCTACTGGCCCCGCCTTGGGGACTATAGAATAGTCGACTAACCAATAAGAATTCATGAGATTACTCGACTATTCAATTAACTGATATTTAGTCTCCACCATGTGAGCTAAAGGAATGACTCCATCAACTGCTGGCAGTAGCGGGCTGTTATCCACTGGGGGGGCCCAGCCATTAAAGGGGGACATGGTGCACTTACAAAGATGCTATAATGATGGAAGTTATAGAAACATCTCTTTGTTTAATTTTTGGGACTTAGTCTCACGTAATGAAGCTGCTGCCCCATTCCTGGGGGGGAGGTGACTTCCCAGCCTAATAGTTCTCACTCAGGAAGTGGCTCCTGACCTACAGCCAGTACTGCCCTTTGCTTAACATCCTCTTTTCTCTCCTATATCATCCTGAGCCACCTACTCCAGCCCTCTCATCCCCGGTGGCTCACACACCTGATAGATGGTCACTTCCTTCCCTTTGCACTGCTGATGCCAAGTTGTATTTTAGCCTCGCAGCACAAATTCAGTTTTTACCATAAATCAGTGTTAACCTAAGATGTGGATGGAAATAGGACTTGGCCCAAAGATCTGAGCCCCGTGGACTCTTTGCTTCACTTCCAGTGCCAGAGTATTATGGCTGCACTCTAGCGGCGGGTTAATTCTAGGCTGAAGAGGTGAATGCAGGTGAGTCAGGCCCATTTCTAGAGTGAAGTTGGGCCCGTGCTGTGGCTTTACCCCGATTCCAGCCACCAGCATAGCTACGCTGCTGCCAGCCCACGTGTAAACCGGGCAAAGCTATCACCTGCACCAGCGGCATGAACATCTGCTTTCAGCTGCACCAGTGCTAATTTCAGTTTAGCCATTGCACACGAAGGGTGTGTGCCTGCTGCAGCTGCACTGATGGCTGAAAGTGGTGCAAATCCTCAGCATAGACAGGCCCCCTATCTGTTCCCACCAGGGAGCCGGATAGACAAACCGACCATTCAGCACGGAGTCCGAGCGATCACTGTCCTTTTGTCTCCTCTGGCCTAGATCTGGCACCACTCTTTCTACAACGAATTGCGAGTCGCTCCGGAAGAACACCCCACCCTTCTCACAGAAGCGCCCCTGAACCCCAAGGCGAACCGTGAGAAGATGACCCAGGTAAAGCATCAACTTCCTGGACCATTCCCTACACTAGTCCCACGTTAGGGATAGTCCCGTCTGGGGGGGAATCCAACCAGCGAGCTGGGATCTGAGAAACTAGATCCATGGTTGAAGAGCTTTGCTTTAGCTGCCTGATGTCCAGCCTTTGCTGCTATCATTGGCACAGAAAAATGGTCCACAACTGGATAAAGTTGGTGTTTGCCTTCTAACCCCTCTTGGGAGCTGTCTGGAGAAATAGAGCTGACAGAGGTGTGGGTTGATCTGTAGAATGGGATGCCCTTAAATTTTACTCTCAGCTGTGGGTGATGTCCCCTGTCCCCCCAGAGAGAGGGTACCCATCAGGAGCACACTTGTGGAGGCAGATCAGGAGCCCAGAGGTTCTGCTCTTGCAATGGACAATGTAATTCTCTATTTCCCCAGATGAGCCTCCCCCCCCACCCTGCAGCTGGTGGTAGATGAGTTTGGATACCGAATACCCAACCTCTGCTCACTGGGCTATGGGGTACATTGTAGAACCCAACTGCCCCCGGTGTTTCTGTGCTAGTAGCAGCACGTCTTGCATTTCAGCCCCCTCCCACCTCCAGACTGGAGCGCGTGTGCATGCACGCATCGGACTTTGCACAGTGTCGGCCATGCACTTGGGAATGCATCGCCCCGAACTGCGCTGTGTGCATTCCACTGGCCTTGACACTTGGACTCGGAATTCTTTTCAGATCATGTTTGAAACCTTTAACGTCCCTGCCATGTACGTTGCAATCCAAGCTGTGTTGTCCCTCTATGCCTCTGGCCGCACCACGGGTGAGTCGTTCTCTTTTCTTCCACTGATGGCGTGTGTTTGCTGTTGGCTTGATTTTTGCAGAAGTGCCGGGCACCCGCAATTCCCACTGAACTCACTGGGACCTGCGTTTTCTCAGGAGCTTTTAAATCCACGATTGGGTAGCCACCCAAACCGTTGGCCCGCCTAAATCCTGCTCTTTTGAGAAGCAACTCAGAGACGGAGCAGGGATGCTAGCAACTGCAAGGATGGAGTATCCGTGCACACCAGGATGCGGCTTGCTTCTCTTCCTGTTCCCCGGACTATCAGGGAGCGAGGAGAAAGTACTTGCATTCTGTGATTTACTCCTCTGCCCCCTCCCTTCACCAGCCAGGAGCGAGAGGCATGCACAGATGCAAGTACTTTCCCCCACTCCCTGACAGGCTGGGGAACGGGATGAAAAGCAAGCCGTGTCCTGGTGTGCATGGCTGCTGCCCCTGAAACTCCGCCCTTCGATGCTAGCAGCTGTGTCCCCTATAACAGGCCTCTGGTTGACACAACAAACTTTCTCCTAGGAGACCAGGGGCCTCCTAGCATATATTGCTGCCCCCGGACAGAACACAATGTGGCCTAAGATGCTGCTGGCTAGAACTTGGTCGTGACGGCAGCCTCTGTGCTAACCACCACGGAGGGCAGAGGCAGGCAATCCCTTCCATTTAAACATGGTCCCTGAGTGCAGGCTGACCCTCTCGCCAGGTAAATCTATCCATGAACATCAGAGGGGCCAGACCAAAGGTCCATCTCGCCCAGTGGCCTGGCTGCCGACAGTGGCCAAGGCCAGGTGCCCCAGAGGGAGCGAACAGAACAGGGAATCCTCCAGTGATCCCTCCCCCGTTGCCTATTCCCAGCTTCTGACAAAGAGGGACACCCTCCCTGCCCAGCCTGGCTAATGGACCTATCCTCCATGAATATATCTGGCTTTTTTCTGTTATAGCCCCTGGGGAATGTGAACTTGGGTTTCCCACGTCCTATGCTCGGGCCCCAAACACTGGGCCACACTCCCTCTTGTTGTGAGAAGCGGAATTACGATGTTAACGGTGGAGGCGCGCGTTCCTCTTTCCTCGCGGCACGTATGAGAAAGCAGGCCCAGAGCATCCACACGCCACCTTTTAACGCCGCTCCTTCCGTCGTCTCCAGGTATCGTTCTGGACTCCGGGGACGGAGTCACTCACAACGTCCCCATCTATGAAGGATACGCTCTACCCCACGCAATCATGCGTCTCGACCTGGCTGGTCGCGATCTTACCGACTACCTCATGAAGATCCTCACGGAGAGAGGCTACTCTTTCGTCACCACTGGTAGGAAACAGGAGATTGTGGTGTGGTTGTGGTGGGTTCAGCTCAGTGACTTGGGGGGGGGCTGGCTAGTGTGGATACTGGCAACAGAATATTGGGCTAGATGTCCCAAGTGGGGGGAAACAGCTTTTTTTGAGTCAATAGATTCCTTGGAGCCCTCCAGAGAGAAGGGACTTTTAGTGCCTAGAGAGGGGGGGAAGATTTGGATCAGATCATGGCCACTTTTGTTGTCTCATCACCTTCTAGTCCTGCATTCGATGCCACCCTGATGAGACAACAGGGTGGCATTTACTGAGGTGCTGGAGGGTAACGTGACTGGGGGACAAAAAATGCTCATAGACGGGATGATATTTAATGATGAGAGTTGTCTGCAGGCAAGGTCACGACTCAAGGCGACAGGCCAGACTAAATTCAGAGTTTAAGGCCAGAAGGAACTGTTCAGTCTGACCGTCTGTATCACAGACCTTTCAGCTGCCTCCAGTATCGAACCCAATAACTTGTGTTTGGCTAAAGCAGGGGTGGGCAAAAGGGCCTCTGCAGGCCGGATGTGGCCTGCCAAGCGAGTTGATCTGGCCCATGGAGGCCCTGCCGCTCCCTCCACTCCCAGGCCAATCAGGGCTTGGAGACAGGGGAGCGCGCAAAGTCTACCGCTCTGCAAGGGGCTCAGCACTTAAAGTCAACCGCCAGATGCTGCTCAGCTGGCGGCTGATTCTAAGCATGGTGCTCCCTTGCAGGGCAGGGGCAGACTTCACATGCTTCCCGTCCCCAGGACCTGATTGATGTGGCGATAGCAGGGGGAGCACGCAAAGTCTCCTCCCACCCACTAGGGACATGGGTACCTAGAGGCAACTGCCAGCTGTTCTGAACAGCTGGCGGTTCTCTCTGGGGGGGCAAAGACTTTGCAGCTCCCCCACCCCCAGACCAATCAGGGTCTGTGGGTGGGGATGCACGGAAGTGTCCTAGCCCCGCCCCTTCCGCATGAGGTCCTGCCCCTTCTGGGTCAGCCCGGGGCCACTCCAAAAATTTCTGAAGTGGCCCCCCATCAAAAATGATTGCCCAGCCCTGGACTAAAGCATCTTCCAGAAAGGGGCCTAAACTTGCTTGGAGCCCCCAAGAGATTTGTGCCCCACCCTTGGCCCAGAGGACTAGAGACTGGATCTGAGCTATGAAGCTAACAGCGCTTGCTCCTGCCTTCCACAGCCGAACGGGAGATCGTGCGCGACATCAAGGAGAAGCTGTGCTACGTGGCCCTGGACTTTGAAAACGAGATGGCCACAGCTGCCTCTTCCTCCTCCCTGGAGAAAAGCTACGAGCTGCCTGATGGTCAGGTGATCACCATTGGCAACGAGCGTTTCCGTTGCCCGGAAACCCTCTTCCAACCATCCTTCATCGGTGAGGATCCAGTCCATCCTGTGCCCCCCCTTTCACTTACAGATTCTTCAACTTTCTGATTTGGATCCAGAGTGGGAGGGCGTTTGGATCTCAGGGGCTGGTTAGAGCCCATTTCTAAATATATTAACAGATAGGGCGTGGTTGGTTTATTTTTTCATCAGTTTAAATACTGGGACAATCGAGAGGGGGATATACTAGTAATTTAACATTTTCCGCTGCCCGTCTACATTCCATTTTTTCTACAGCGGGATTCTCCCTTGTAAATGTTTGAGACAATGTTACGATGGTGCAATTCCTTAGGTTCAGTGGTTTGTTTTCTCTTCTAATTCCCACCAAGAGGAGAAAAGGAGGAGGGCCAGACTCTGCGTAGTTACACGGGTTCAAGGCAAATGTCGCTGAAAGCTTTGGTGTCAACGAGAGCAGCAGTTGGCCTTTGGATTTAATGAGCACTCTCAGCGTGGGCACAGAAGAAGTAGCCATTACTACACAATAGACCATGCATAGATGTATTTGTATTGCTAGGCAATCCCACTGTGCACGGAGCTGTACAAATGCAAAACAAAATGACAGGCCCTAAAGAGTTCACAATCTAAATCCAAAGGCAGGATTTGCTGCTGGACCCTGAGTCAGACTGTCACTTGTATAAAGTACTGATCATTGTCGTAATTCATAGACCTGTGCAAAGCAACCACCCCAGGAGCTAGGTCTGTTCCTGGGAGGTTATAAGGGAAGAAGGTTATTTATACACTGGTGTCCTGATGCATCTCCCATTGCAATCAGTGGAGCAACTCCCCTGGATTCCAGTGGGAGACGGCTCAGGCTTTGAAGGAGGAAAGGTGCTGGTGAGCCATCTCTGCCTGTGTAATACCCTGATTTTGTGCCACTTCCCCCAGGCATGGAGTCTGCTGGAATTCACGAGACTACCTACAACTCCATCATGAAGTGCGACATCGACATCCGTAAGGATCTGTATGCCAACAACGTCCTTTCCGGAGGGACCACCATGTACCCTGGGATTGCGGACAGGATGCAAAAGGAAATCACAGCCTTGGCTCCCAGCACAATGAAGATTAAAGTACGGCTTGGTTATTGGTTGCTATGCAGTGGGTTGGGCTTTTCTCTCCTACACCAGCGGTTCTGAAACTCTGCCAGGACCCCAAAGTGGGTTGTGATTCTGTTTTAATGGGGTTGCCAGGGCTGGGTGGTGACTGGCGCCGAAGTCTGAGCCCCATTGCCTGGTGCCAAAGCCGAGGGTTTCAGCCCTGGCTGATGGGGCGCAGGTTACAAGTCCCCCATCCAGGGCTGAAGTCCTTGGGCTTTGGCTTTGCTCCTACCCCACCCCTGCTCGAGGCTTTAGATCCCCCTCCTGGGGTCGTGTAGTAATTTTTGTTGTCATGAAGTTTGAGATCCCCTGCCCTGCACGCATCATCCATACCCTGATCCCACAGAGTTACTTCAATAAAAGTTTGGCAGTAAAACTTTCCCTGTGAGATTAAATGAAAATGTCCTTGTAGATCCTTTGTTTCCCCACATTTAGAAGGTTGTCTGGGTGTCCATTTGACAGCCATAGTTGGATCCCCTTTTGTCCCCTTAACTTTCACAACTGAGCATGACCCTCTGCTCCTTAGGCAGGGGCCATCTTTTAATCACAAAGGAGGACTGTTCTGCAACTCTCATTCTCACGCAAGCTTTCCACAGAGCACAGGGCCATGCAGTGCATGGCTTCGCCCTAACGTTTCTAACTCCAGGAAACTGCTTATTAATACTACGGCGGAAGATTTCACACAAAGACAATAAGGATTTTCAGTGGGGTTTTGTTGTTGTTCATGAATTGTCCTACCCCAGTCACGTGGTCTAATCTTGGTTGTTGGGATTAGTGTGTGAGCTCTGGGTGGTGGTGGTAGCCTGTAACAGTCAAGGTATCTGATGGTTCCTTTTTGCCTTAAGCTCTGTGGACCAGGACCATAAGTGACTCATGCTAGCACCCGGGAGGTGCACTGTGCCCCTCCAAAAATTTTAATTGCCAACAGGGGTGCCTCCTCATGCCCCCCTCTTCCTCTGAGGCTACATCTACACTGCAAGGTTTTTGTGCAAAAACCTGCGTCACGTCCATATCTCAAATGCGCTTTTCCACAAGTAAATCAGCAGTAAAACGGCAGAACAGAGGGCTTTCACCGGTGTAGGTAAACCTCCTTCTACGAGGCATAACTCCCTTTTGCGCTACAGCTATTGCGCAAAAAGGCAAGTTTGGACATTCCAGAGGGGTTTATTGTGCAAGAAACCCTTATGGAAAAAGCACAGGTGAATGGCCATCAGAGCTTTCTTGCACAAGAGCGTCCATGCAGTGTGGACACTCTCTTGTGCAAAAGCACATCACTTTTGCAATGCACTTTGAGGTGTGGATGTCCTCTTGCACAAGGAGTTTTGCCACCGGGAGTGAGTGGAAAGACTCCCACTGATTTCTGTGACCTTTGGGTCAGGCTCTCCCCTTGCACTCAGCTCAATGGGAATGGAGGGTGCTCGGCACTTAGCAGGTCAGACCTGTCTGTCTAAGGCTCTGTCTAGGCTACACCTGCGGTTGCAGCTGTGCTACTGTAGTGTAGCTGTTTCCTGCATCACCAGAAGGGCTCTTCTCTCACTGCAGTTAATCCAGCTCGCGGAGAAGCTGTGGGTAGTTGAGGGAAGAATCGTTCCGGCAACTTAGTCGTATCTACATTGGGGATTAGTTTGACCTAACGGTGGTGCCGAGGGTGTGAAATTTTTCACAGCCGTGCACGACATAGCTAGGTCAATCTAATTTTTAAGTGTAGACCAGCTCTCAGTCTGTGTACCAAGATGTCCATTAGGGAGGTTAAAAATTGTATATTAAGGTAACGGTGTAACCACTGAAAATCTCAGTGGTTACATGGTTACCCGCACTGCGGGCTCTGCACTATAAAGCTTAGCTTTGTATTTCAGAGTCTGCAGCGAAACCTCCCCAAGAGCAGGGCCGCCAGCTTGGCTCCTGGGGAGCAGACTTCACAGCCTTCTCCCCAGGAACCTCCTTTCAGGAAGTGGCGTGGGCAGTTCATGGGGAGGAGGCTCGCTGAGTGTAAACGACACCGTTAACCATCCACGTATCAGTTAAACGGTTAGTCATTTACACTCAGACATCCTCTGTGTCGATGCCGTCCTCCAGAACTCTGACTTCTGGAAACATGCCACTTTGTTTCCCCGGTAACCGTGCGTTGTCTGCAATTCTTCCTACAGATCATCGCCCCTCCTGAACGCAAATACTCCGTCTGGATCGGAGGCTCCATCCTGGCCTCTCTCTCCACCTTCCAGCAGATGTGGATCAGCAAACCGGAATACGACGAAGCTGGCCCTTCCATTGTCCACAGGAAGTGCTTCTAAGTACAGAGCACGTTCTTCAGGCCCTTGGGCACCTCCCAGTCCCTTCTCTCCCTATGCAACTATTTCTAACCATTTAAAAAGCATTAAAACTTTTTTTTTCATGCCTTCCCTGTGTGTGGGGCTTTGTTCCTGGTAGGCTGTGGAGCAGCAGTTCAATGGGTGATCATCTTCTCTGTAGGCAGGGGGGGAGGGGGGATTTAAAGCTGCGATCAGAGAATAAGAATGGGAGAACAGCTGCAGGGTCTAGCATCCTTAGCCCAGGCCAGAGCCCCAATTCAGCTGTACACAATTGCCTTATAGGGTTGTTTGCCTACTCCTTTGATGAATCACCTGTTTATCATGATAATGCGCCTTTCAAAACTGGCCCATGTACCCATTCCACCTCTTTCTGATCAGGGTGTGATTTCCATATCAAAGTTTGCATAGGGGAGGGAAGGACTTGAAAGGATTCTTCTGGGGCAGTGTTCCTCAATGAGTGGGGCAGGCCCACCTAGGAAGGAGGACAGAGACCAGTTTAGGAGGGAGGTGGGCCAAAAGAAATAGGAAGAGGGGAAAACTGAGTTATTCTACCCCTATCTTTCCCTCCCTCAGCAAACTTACTGTTGCCACAGCAACAAGTAAAACAAACTGCAGTTCCTTAGAAGGATGTAGGAGAGCTACCAGGGAAGGGGATGAAGGAAAGATGGGGAAGGGAAGGTTTGACACCAGGAAATTGGATAGGATTGGTGGGGAGGGACCAAGGAAAGGGGGTACAAGAAAGAAATACGAGTGAAAGGGAATTTAAAATATAGCAGGTGAATTTGAATGTTGATAAGTGCAAAGTAATGCATATTGGAAAAACATACTCCCCACTGTATGTATAAAATGGTGGAGACTAAATTAGCTGTTAGCACTGAAGAGAAAGACAGCTTGGAGTGTCATTGTTGATCCTTCTCTGAAAACATCCACTTAATGTGCAGCAGCAGTCAAAGACGCAAACAGACTGCTGGGAATCATTAAGAACAGGATAGAGAACAAGACAAAGAATGTTATTGCCTCTATATAAATCCATGGTACACCCACATCTTGAATAAGAACATAAGAATGGCCATACTGGGTCAGACCAAAGGTCCATCTAGCCCAGTATCCTGTCTGCTGACAGTGGCCAATACCAGATGCCCCAGAGGGAGGGAACACAACAGGTAATCCTCACGTGATCCCTCCCCTATCATCCATTTCCAGACAAACAGAGGCTAAGTACACCATTCCTCTGGCTGTCTGGAATACTGCATTCCCTGGAAGCTGAGTATTTGAGCGGCCACCCAGGAAGATTCAAATACTGCGCAGCTAATCACCAGATCACCCACAGCTGGAGGTTTCATCATATGACATAACCTTTAATTAAAGATCAAGTTTAAGTCCTGGAGACTCAGCAACCCTACTAGAGAGCAGTATTTGGAAGCAGAATCTGTCTGAACTGCCTAGGCTAGTTCTTGAGCTAGTGTAAATGGAAACTGCTCCATTACCTTGCCCAGAGCACAAAAGATCTTCAGGTAGGAAGTCTTGGAAAAGATGCAAGCAGGGGAACAAGCAAAAGGGACTGTAAAGCTTTGCAGGCAGTCCTGGGAGCAGGGTCATCCCAAATAGGGCACAGGTCTGAGGCAACCCCCTGTTCCAGGTGTGGGGCCCAGAGCAAATCCCCCTGCCACAGGCCCTTCCTCACCCCATCCTTTCTCCAAACTGTGCTCCTGCTCCATCCCTCTACCCCTTCCTCTGAACAACATGTCCCAGGGAATTACGGGTGTCTGGCTGCAGGATCGCCCTTTCCCCCCAGCACTCATCATGCAGGTGGTGGGAGCCAAAGTGGCCTGGAGTGCTTTGTCCTGCTTCCCTAGGGTTGGAGTGGTCTGCTTCCAGCCAGCATGGAGAAGCTGAGAGCAGAAGGGCAGTGGAGTGTGGTGGAGCACTTTGCTGGGCCACTCTAGCGCCCACCGCTTGCATGTGTGTAAGGGTAACCCTTGCTTTTGCCCAGCGCCAGGCCTCTATAATCCCGATAGGATAGTTGGGGCGGCCACCCCAACCTGTCCTATGGACAGGACAGCACTGCCTGGGAGAGCCTTGAACAAGCTGGGGAAAGCCTACTCCAGGCAGAAAGCCCTGGGAGAAGGAAGAGAGATGCATGTTTTGGGCTTTAATTAGAGACTTTGAAGAAATTTTGTGTGAATAATCCCAGACTGGCTTTGTTACAGATGGTAATACCTTGGTTCCTGTTAATATACTGCTATGCAGTTGGGATCAAGTCGGTAACATTGTCCCATGAGGAACACCAGACCAGATACGATAGCCATAGAATTAAGGTGTGGGCACTCTTAAATTGATTTAATTTACATTGGTAAGGAACTAGTTTACACTTCATGATATAATTCCAAGATAGGTTAAAACTGATACTGACATCTTGTCTGGATTAGGAAAAAGTCTGAATTTAGATAGCACATCCTACCTGAACCCAAGCTAAATTTAGGCCTTGTCTTGACTTGGAAGAAGTGTCAAGGGCTTGTCTACACAGGAAATTCTACTTATGCTGGCAGAATTATACCAGTATACTGGAATTACAGGGAAGCAGCATAATTTAAACTGGAATAAGTGTCCACCTGGAGAGTTATACTCATAATTATGCTGGTAAAATTGTAATGGAAAAGTGCACAAATTAGCACATCATTCTAATAACATCTAGCTGTATCAGCATAGCAGTATAACAGAAATAATATCTAATAATAGTATGGTATCTAATACTGATCTAAAGCAATGTTTCTCAACCAGTGGTACGAGTACCCTTAGGGTACTCGAGAGAAGTCTGAGGGTACGCCAACACAAGTGAAATTTGGAGACAGCTGAAATTTTGTGTTAAGTTTTATAGCATTTTATTATTTTTGTATGTGTTACACCCAAAAATGTCATTGCCCGCCTGACTACGATTAAGTTGTTTTTTTTAAAAAAGTATTGCAATGGTAGAAAAAAATGTTGTGTGTCTGAAAACTGTAGGTACTGGAGGTATTCTAATTTTTTTGTTAAAGGGGAGTACTTTAGTGTTTCCTCAACCTTTTTTTAATAATCTAAAGCATAGTTTTCACACAGCAAGATCTGCTATTCTGCCTAGATTGGCTAGATGCTGCAAAATCAGCACAGTACTGTATTATAATAAATGCTACGTAGGCAGATTTATGCATATCTTATAGTGATATCCTGACCTATCATAATAATACCAACCAGCATAAATCTGCATATCAAAGAATCTATATAATATTATTACCGTGAACATCTGCATAAATCAGCATACGGGCATTGGGCTCTCGTCAGCACAGGCCTGCAACGGCAATCCGTCATACTACGTCAGCACATTATAATAGTCCTCTGCATAAATCAGCATATCGCAAATAAAACCGGCCTCCGTCATCATGTCAAAAGCAAAGCGCGTCAGAGCCCCGCCAGCACAACACGGACCCGCGCGGCGGCGCAGGGGAGGCGCATATATTAGCATGTGATTTGCATCTCATTGCGGCAGAGCGCGGGGCCCCGCGATGAAGCCGCTGTTCCCCCAGGGGCTCGTGCGCGGCTTCGCCATGGCCCGGCGCGGGGGGCCCGCCAGGCGGCTCGCCATCGAGGGCAACATCGGTACGGGGG
>JANRFK010000351.1:1791413-1812526 GCA_030068395.1 Apalone spinifera
AAAGGATGTGGACGCATTGGAGAGGGTCCAGCAGAGGGCAACAAAAATGATTAGAGGGCTGGAGCATATGACTTAGGAGAAGAGGCTGAGGGATTTGGGTGTGGTTAATCTGCAGAAGCGAAGAGCGAGGGGGGGATTTGATAGTAGCCTTCAACTTCCTGAAGGGAGGTTCCAAAGAGGATGGAGAGAGGCTGTTCTCAGTAGTGACAGATGGCAGAACAAGGAGCAATGGTCTCAAGCTGTGGTGGGAGAGGTCCAGGAGAGGTTGGATATTAGGAAAAATTATTTCCCTAGGAGGGTAGTGAAGCACTGGAATGGGTTACCTAGGGAAGTAGTGGAGTCTCCATCCCTAGAGGTGTTTAAGTCTCGGCTTGACCAAGCCTTGGCTGGGTTGATTTAGGTGGGATTGGTCTTGCCTAGAGCAGGGGGCTGGACTTGATGACCTTCTGAGGTCTCTTCCAGTTCTATGATTCTATGATAAGAAAAAAGATTATTGCAGAGTTTTCTGCTGTACTGCTGTGTCCAGGTCTGGTGTCAATATTTGTTTTAAAAGGACGTTGGAAAAACTGGAGAAGATTCAGTTACACAAATAATTTCAGAACTGAAAGACATGCAATAAGAAATTTAAGGAGCTTACTCTATTTAGTTGATCGAGGAGGTTAAGAAGTGACTTGATTATGGTCTAGAAATTCCTATACAGTGAGTCAAGCTATCAAAGGCGAAAGAAGATCCAGTGGCTTATAGCTGAAGGTATAAAAAACTCAAACTGAAAATAAAAAGTTGAACCTTAACAGTGAAGGTAGCTAACCATTGTAACAATTTAACAAGGTAAATTCCTCATCACTTGAAGTCTTTAAATCGAGAATATCTATAAAATGCTGTTGTTCAATGGCTCTCCACTTTTCTAGACTACTGTATCTCTTTCAGGAGTCAGTTGTGTCTTGTGTGCCCTCAAGTTCCGTCTTACTTAAAAACCACTTGCTTACAAAATCGGACATAAAAATACAAAAGTGTCACAGCACACCATTACTGAAAATTTTCTTGCTTTCTTATTTTCACAATATAATTATACAATCAGTTGGAATATAACTATTGTACTTACATTTCACTGCAGGGCATACAGAGGTTATAAATAGGTCATTGTATGAAATTTTAATTTGTACTGATTTTGCTATGTAGTCTGTTGTAAAAGTAGGCAAGTATCTAGATGAGCTGATGTACCTCCCTGGAAGATCCCTGCATGCCTACATGGGTATGTGTACCCTTGTTTGAGAATTACTGCTGTAGTTCAGATACAAGTTATTGGGCTCAAATACCATAACTTACATAGAGAGTAATCTCCTCCTCTGCAGGAATCCTGGGGGAAATTCCCTGGCCTGTGTAATGCAGGAAAACAGACTAGAGGATGGTCATAATTATTCATTCTGATGTTCAAATCTGAGTCTTGTACCAGTTCTACATTGAGAATATCCTACCTCTCACCATAGGGATGGATGGCCTGAAAAACTCTTTCAGTGAAACTTCCTTCTTAAAAGTACTTTTTTGCATTTCTTAAAAGGCCTCGTCTTCTCAGAATGTTGGTAACCTACTTCAAATGGTTTATCAGGAGCCTTCTCGGTGGTCCTATACATTCCAGACGTGTTCCTGCATGAGTCGACTTAGGGCCCAGCTGGAGCCCCTATCGGAGGAGCTGTTGAAGACCCAGGAGCCAGTGCAGATTTTTGAAAGATCTGTATACAGTGATAGGTACAGTGCTAAAAATCTCCAAACCCCTGTCTGCTCCAGCTAAACTAAGGTGCTTTCTGTTAGTCAGTATGTGTGGAGAAACATGGCAATGCCGTTTAAGTTACAGGTTGAACCTCTCTAGTTCAGTACTCTTGGGACCTGACTGGTGCTGAGCCAAAGAATTTGCTGGACCACAGGTGGTCAATATTTTCTAGCAGCATTACCAACCGTTACACTGCTTACTGAGCTGTTAGAGGACATTTAGGGGTAAATAGCAGCACAGAACACTGAGAGCCAGGACTGGTGGCTGTAAACAAACTTTATGGCACCACAGGAAACTTGGCCGCTCCCATGATAAAGTAGGCATCCGGCTAACTAAAATCATGTCCTACCACAGATGTTGCCAGACCAGGGAGTGCCGGAGTAGAGGGGTTCAACCTATACCATGTTTCTTTAATAAAAAATAATGCATGTTTAGTGCCTACCTGATAAATACTGTTTGTTTTCTAGAGGTGAGTTTCTGATACACACCCCTTTAACATCGAGAAACTGATCAGGAAATCCTAACATCGATGTCAACAGGCACTTTTCTGATCCTTTCACCATAGTATTGGAGCATGTCACAAACATTTCTTATCCCAGGACCTCTGCAATGCAGAGAGTATTACCCCTGTTTGATGGGTGGGGAAATAGTTCTATGCTGCTCTGCATGTTGTGTTGTCATTCACAACAGTGTTAAATAAATATTACCACCAAAACAGAAGGGTAAAATTTCATGTGGCCATGCCCCAGTGTAAATGACTGCACAGAGTGCAAGGTATCTGTACTGAACCCAAGGTTGTGGCAGATCTGAGATTGAATCCAGGTCTCCTGAATCCTAGTTAAATGCCTTAACAGAAAGATCATCCTTCCTTAAACTGCTCCAGGTTATGTGTCTTTTGGCACCTACAGGGGCAGCAGAAATCAAGCACACACTCGGGGTGTTGTATTCTGGTCTAGTGGTGAGAGAACACAATCCCTCTTGCATTTGGATGGGCTCAATTCCTACTGTCAATGTGAACTTGAAACTGATACTTAAAAGAAGAAAATCACATATGTTACAATAAGTCCAATGGAAATTGGTAGCCTATAAATACGTGAGAGAGAACATATGAGGTGGTTGAATTTTCAGAATCAGATTTGTGTTTTATTATTTTTTTTCTTGCTTCCAATTTACAAAGCCCTTGATTCAGGGAATGAAAGTAGCCTGTCAGTTTCACTGATAGGTATACAGTAGAGTCTGGATTATCTGACCTAAAAGGGACCGAAGAATGGTCGGATAATCGAAATGTCGGATGATACGGAAAATACCTTGCGGGGTCCAAGGTATTTTCCCTGTCAGCTGCTGCTCTGCAGACGCTTGGCTGCTTTATGGGGAGCCGCGCTTCCCCCGAACTCTCCTATTTCTCCCGTCCATTCGCGCTACCCCACGGCTGGCCGGGGGAGGTCGGGGGCAGCGCAGCTGGCTGGAATGCGTGGGGGAGGTCAGGGCGCCCCGCAACCTTCAGGGGGCAGGGGAGACTGGGCTCCGGCATCCTGCCGCATGGCACTGCTCCCTCCTCCTTCTCTCACTGCCTTTGTCTCTGCACTGCCAGGCGCCTTCCCTTCCATACTCCGCTCTGCTGCCCGCACAGTTGCCTTGGGCAGCCACAGGCAGGTTGGATAACACGGAATGTCGGATAAAGGAAGGTCGGATAATCGAGACTCTACTGTACATGGAACTCTGCCTTAGGAATCATTCAGGTGAACAATAAAAATGGTTGCGTGATTCATTTAGGTTGAAAAGATCAAACAAAATGATCTTCCTAACACTTCAAGGGTCATGGGTACATTTAATATGCCCCCAAGGGGCCTGGAGCCACCAGCCCCATGAGGCCTGGGGCTGTCCCAGCCAGGCTGGAGAGACCCTCAGCCTATGGGATTCTGCTTAATCAGTTAGCTGATTAAACAAAATGTTTAACTGATTAAATGGGATTTTACATTCCTTCTGGAAGGAGCTTGAGGATATATTTTGTAACTTGCGTCTGATAGTGGGATTTGCAGTGTTTAAACAGATGTTGACTTGAAAAATGGGAATTACAAGATTTTCTGTGCACCGTTATATGAAGTGGAGCATGTGGTATACTGAAAGTGTTTGTTTTCCAAAGAAGCGTCTCCTATGATGTAATGCCTTCCAGGCTATTTGGATTATGTTGGCTAAAAGGTCACTTTTTCCAGATTCCTTGGTAAAGTGGATTGGTGGTGAGATAATGAAAAATATCTTATATGCATACTCTGAAAGTGAGGGAAGTGTGAACATTACATGAGAGAAAAACGGTGTATTTGAATCAAACTGTTTGGGCTGAAACTTGTGAAAGAGGGAAGGAATTTATGGTGTGTGGCCGGGGGGGGGAACCCCTGGTGATAATTCGCTAATTTAAAAAAAAAATTGTGGCTGGCTGTTTTAGTAGCACCTTTGTAGTTCAAGGCCTACATTGCAGCAAGGGGTCCTGCAGTAGAGGGTTTTCCTTGGGACTACTCCAAAGACTCAACCAAAACTTTTTAATTTGAGGCCATGCTCCAAGACCCATTTCCACTAGGGATGTAAACGGGTAATGCATTAACCGGCTGGAGCAGCCCCCGCCCACAGTGCAACGTTGCAGGCTGGTTAGCCAGTTAACATTTTAAACAGGATTTTACATTCCTAATTTCCACAGCTTTTGCCTGCAGGCAGCGTGGGAGGGAGTTAACATCTTTTTGGTTCTGTGGATTAAGCTCTTCTAGAAGGGTAAGTTAGTGTATGAAACTAATCACACACAAAATCGTAGGACTGGCATTAGCTATGTTGGTAGGAGAGCGTCTCACTGACATAGCGATACAATTTGTATCAACCACACGATTAGTCAGTAAGAACCACGGTGTAGAACTGCAGTTGGGGTAGCTCCAGGAGCCAGCTCAAGCTGGGACTGAGCAGTCCTGGCTCTGGGAGCTGCAGTTCTGCATTTTAAAGGTAGTAAGAGCCACTGAGCTTTTAAAATGCAGAGGTGCAGCATCCTGGACCAGCATGAGCATTGTCATTGCATTGGCAGGGCAGTGTAAGATCCCTCTACTACTGCCTATTCTATCCCTGTCCTGTAGGTAAACATGCACACATCCTCCAGGGCTGACAGTCCAATATCCTGTTACAACATCGTTTTAGACCAGGCACTGCAGTTGTAACAAAGACAATTAACAATAGAAGAATTGTTGAATGACTGTTCTATTATCAAGTGTGAAACTGTCCAAACTAGAGATGTGAATGGTTAACTGGTTACCCACTAAGCATCACCCTTAGTGGGTGATGCTTATGGTAACTGGTTTAACTGGTGCCTGGGAGCAGCCCTAGTGGCCCACTGCATTGTCTGTGTTAAATCTCTGCTGTTGAAATGACCTCTTGGAGCTTTGCCTTCTTGTGTGTCTGTGCAGCACCTGGTGCACTGTGGATCCTATTGAAATGCCCTGCAAGCTGTGCAGCCACATAGCTGCCTACTTAGTAATGCGCAGGGGCTCAATGAAGCTGCATAAGTCTGGGACCTGCAGCAGGTGGGGGAGAGCTGCTTTGGCCCCATTCTCAACGTACCCTGCCCTCCAACCTGTTGTGAGTGACCCAGCTCTGACTTGCACTTGACACAGCAGGCCTAGCCCCTACCTGCTACCCAGTCCAGCTGGTGACTGGGGGCCCAGCCCCAGTCTGGCTGCAGAGGTCTGGCCCTGGCAACCTGGCCTCTGCCTGCGTCCCCTATCTGTCTCCAGTCTTGTCCCCAATCTGGCCCTGGTTCTTATCCAGCCCCACCAGGATGGGGAGAGGTGCAGTCCACAACACACTCTGGTGCTGCTACGAGGAGAGAGAGCTGCAGGAGTTCTCTCTCCTCGAAGTAGCCTAGGAGCACCCTCCTTCACCCCAAAGCTCCCCAAATCTGACCTAACCCCATAGTCTGTATCCCTGTCTGCAGCTCTCACACCCCTGCACTCCAGTCCTGAGACCCTTATCCCTGGCCCCACCCCAGATCACACACATGTAGCTGGAGCCTTCACACCCTTGTACCCCAACTCTCTGCCTTCTCCAAAACTACAAACCCCTTGTGCACCAATATGGAGGGGATGTGTTGCACAACTCCTCCATATTGGTGCACATAACAAAATTCATTCCATTCAGGGGTGAGAGAAATTAGAGGGAACACTGGTCATATCACAGTAGAAATGCACTTTGTCATTCTAAAACTACAGGGAGTTTGTTTGGCAGGTTTAATTTACTCGGTATTCTTCTCTTGTTCTCTCTTTTTCCTTAGGTATATCTTTGCTAAGAATCAATTTGAGATTGGCTACCTGGCTGAAATTGAATGGACAATTTACCAAGACTGGCACACCTTCCTCCTCGAAGAGTTTGGGGACCGAATTGCTCTGCATGGCTTTCTGTATCTCCAGGCAACTCCAGAGGTAACTGAGAGCGTGACTGGGAACTAACTAAAGCCATCTTTAGTGGCTGCATTAAGGGTGGTCTTGCTTTCCTTGAGAGGCAAGGGAACTCTAGACCATATCAGATCAGAAACTGACTAGGACTGAAGACCAATACATCTAATGACCGAGATTGAGGCCCCAGCATGCAAGGCACTATACATCTCTGAAGAGCTTAGGCTAAGCAGATAAGACAAAGGGGAGGAAGGGGAAACAGAGGTACAAAGAGGTGAAATTACTTACCTGAACTTACATCATAGATCAGTAGCAGAACCAGGTATAGAACCCAAGTCTCTTAAGTGCTAATCCAGGGGTCTGTGAACTGGACCACGTCTCTTCAATTAGGGTCATTTTGTCTAAGCATTTATTCTGTAATAGAGGAAAAATTAGTTCCCTCTGTAATGTAGTGCTGCTGACTGTGCAGCCTTAGTTCCAAGCAGCTACTTGTTGGTCTTGTTTTTTAAAGGCTTAGCTTCAATATATGGGAAACTTTTTGGAGGAGTGGGGAACTATGATTGTGTTTGTGTGCATGACTTCTCTGTGCATCATGCTGACCCTTTCTCTAGCTGAGGGTGGTTGGATTCAACTTCTTGCAGAGCTTTCTATCAGCACTGACACAGGTTGCTGCCCTTCCAAGTATAGGGCCCAGTTATACTCATAATGAAGTTTTGCCTCTGATTTCTGTGGATGAAAGATCATGTCCTTACATGCCCACTAAACGTCTTGCCCTAGACAGGTGATATGACTTCTAACTTGTGTGTCATGTGACGCTGTTCCTATTTTGTGTAACTGTGCCCCAAAGAAAATGGAGAGAGGCTGTTCTCAGTGGTGACAGATGACAGAATGAGGAGTAGTGGTCTCAAGTTGCCGGGGGGGAGGAGGGAGGTCTGTGTTGGTTATTAGGAAAAAAACTATTTCACTAGAAGAGTGGGGATGCACTGGAATGGGTTACCTAGGGTGGTGGTGGAATTTCCATCCCTAGAGGTTTTAAGTCCCGGCTTGACAAAGCCCTGGCTGCGATGATTTATTTGGGGTTGGTCCTGCTTTGGGCAGGGGGTTGGACTTGATGACTCCTGAGGTCTCTTCCAACCCTATGGTACCAACTGCATCTCTCCAGCTGCTGTTGTCTGAAGTGCCCTATAACTCTTGGCCCATCCAAATGTAAAACATACCTCATTGAGTCTTATGGGATAAATGAGTGGGTCATACTAATGAAGGAGCTGTCATTTCCTCTCATCAGAAATGTCTGGAGCGGTTGCACCAACGGGGGAGGCCTGAGGAGAAGGACATCCAGCTGGAGTATCTGGAGCAGCTTCACACTCAGCATGAGAACTGGCTTGTAAAGAAAACCACCGAGTAAGTGACAATAGAAATGGCTTCCAGATTCTCAGCCATGCAAGCCTAGCTCCTTAAATGGTTGAATAATATGTCCTCTGCTGTGTAAGGGTGGCTGTCCGCCACCCTTCTTCATCTCTTGCTTAGTCCTCCCACTACATAGCCAACTTTCTGCCATTAATCTTAACACTGAACACAGTCTTCTAAGAACATATCAGCAATCTCCTCCCTTTCAGCAGTAGGCTCCCCTTTGTTACTTTTGCTTCTCTCCATTATGGCAAATCCTGTAACTCCAGATACCAAAAGGGTATAACAAAATTCATGATGGGCCTCAGAAGAGGAAGGAAGCTCATCTACCTCATAAAAATCTAAGGTGATCCCTTCCTTTCCATACTCTTTTACCTTGGTTTCACATGTATAATGTGCTGGTAGTCTACTGACCCTTGGAGTCCAAACACAGTGTAGGTATCATGCTTCATAGCAAGTAGAGGGCTCTGCTGTCTTAGGCACTGATGCCAGTGGGAGTAGAGGGTTCCAGGAATCTCTCAGCATAAAGCCCTTAGCTTGGAAATCTCTTTTGATGGGGAAGGAGGGAAGGGACTTGTTTTCTGCAGCTGGAGGAATCTTTTATTTTCTCTCTATGGTGGTGAATTTGTATATGCAGCATATATCCTTCTTATGATAAAATAAACTTTTGTTGGAGCAGTGTTGGTGTGACACATCTCTTCCCGTATCTGGGCATATTGTCTGTGTACCTCTTCCCAGAGGTACACTAATAAGATGATTGTTCAGATCCCTTCTTGCTGTTTTTTTCAGGGTCCACTTTGAAAACCCAAAGAATGCTCCTGTCTTGGTGCTTGATGTCAATAGTGATTTTGAAGATGACCCAGCTGAACAAGAACAACTCATTAGGAAGGTAAGCAGTAATGACACCAGTTCATTTTTGCTATTCATGTAAAATACAGAATTAGACATATGTGGGACTGAGGAATATTTTTTCTCTTTTGCATGTCTTTCTCCTTCTAATAGTAATCTGTTATGTTGTGTTCTATCAGCTTGGCCTGTCCCTGCAGCAATACCATCTTATGTTCTGATCCCATTCCATCCCACAAGCTAATCAGGTGTGATCAGCAATTGGACAAAGAGACTTCCAGGTGCTGCATGAAGTAGGTGGCATGCTTCACTGTATGCTAGCTACTGTCTCCAGCATCCAGACTTGGTATTAAGAGATGCTGTGCTGCTACAGATGATGACTTATAGTCAAGCCTTTAGTTTTATGTCTTATGTATGACCCTAAAGATCTCCTAGCATTTCTTGAAAGGCATACTTTTCTCCCGTTGACCAAATGGTAATTATATACTATCTGTGTACATTTCTCCTGAAGTTGCTATTGGATAAGATTTTCCAGTTTTCTACCCTAAACCGTAGCATTTTTGTATTCTGCATTTCAATACTGGATAAAAATTATCCTTCTGAATAGATTTTAAAACTTCAGACTCCTCAAGGATGAGAAGTGCTATATAAATAGAAGACGACTATTACGCCTCTGATCAGTGAAAATACAGCGTGAATTCTACCATAGTGGGGGCTTATTTGTTTAAGAGTAGGATGTTTGTCCATTTTTATTACTATTTATATTGTGACAGGTGTCTAGGAACCACAATTGTGGACCAGGAATCCATTGTGCTAGGTGCTATGCAAACACAGAAGAGAATTTTGGTATTATCTATAAATTTGACACTGTTTCCCTGGGCTTGAACAAAGATTAACTGGATGTCACATTATAAAGTCAGTCTCCCCTGCCTCTAAACTGCATTTTCACATCAAAAGCCAAGAATGGGACACTTGCAGCTCACTTAATTACCCTCATTAGCACTGGTCCTACAGTTGACAGATACTCCCCTCCTCTTCTCATGCCCTTCCCCTCCCCGGTCTCCAGCTCATCATCTGATGAAGTGGATTTTGCCCATGGAAGCTCATGATACTCTCTATATATTTGTTAGTCTCTAAGATGCCACAGGACTACTCATTTTTGAAAGTTACAGAAGATAGTAGTATTCTTCCTTTTGTGGGAATGGGAATAGCTTACATTTTCAGGTAAGTTGCATTGATGAGGTGGCTGGCTTTCTAAAGGGGGAATGCTGATACTCTCCCAGGGAACACTTTGGTGGGATTGTGTTCTACCATTATTTTGTGTGTTGAACAAGTTACATTTCACAGACTTATTAAATGTGAGTACAGGGCAGTGTTATTACCTGCTCTCTAAAATATATATGAAACATTTTATGCTTGATTGTAATCTTCATGTGTGTTTGTATAGTGCCTGTCACAATGGGAGCCTTGACCTTGATGGTGAATTTTGAGCACTACTACAGTAAAAATAGTGATATCTTCTTCATTGATCCTGTCCAGGTTAAAAAATTTTAAGACCAGCTAAAGTTGGTTGATTTATCAGTATTCCTAAGAAAATAATCTAACTTTGAAGTCCTTGTGATAAATCCTTAACAAATAACTTTTTTTTAATGAAATCTAGAACTGCTTAGGTTTTCGTTGCATGCTTTTTGTGCAGTGTGATAAATTGCACTTTTATAAAAGGGTGCTCTCTTTCTCTCACAGGTAAAGGCTTTTATAAAGACTCTGTGACGCGAAGCTTTGCCATCTCTCTCCACTACTAGTTCAGGATTTCTTATTTATTTGCGACCAGCTTTCACCTGGTTATGCTCCTGGCCATTGAAAGATAAAACAATCTGTGTCAAATTTGGAAGGCCAAAAATATAACTGAGGTATTTTAGTGAATTACACTTGAATCCTGTGTTTCTCTTCCAAAACAAATGTTACTCTTCCAGGGAGGGAGAAGTCTTGCATAATCACCCATGAGCAACCTGACAGTAGCCACCCATGTACATGGGTCTAATGGAAAGAAGATTAACTTTCTAATCTTCCAAAGATCAATAGGGAGAAGTGATTTTAGATGTTATGAAGAATCCCTTCCATTTATGCAACACCTTAAGTATTTCAAATTTGCTTTCCTTTCATTGCTGAAGGAGATCTGCAGAAACTCTTCTATTCCATTACATGCTAAACGCAGCCATTGGTGAAAATGAGTGATATCAAGAATTACAGGAAACAATGGTCCTGGTTCACCACTGCACTGCACCTGTACAAAGTGAATGTAATATGCTACCAATTCAATGTCAGCATTTCACACCCATTTTGCGCAAGTGGTATTTTCATGTCAATGGAGAACAAAGACCCAACATACCCATTTTTGGCTCTTCTAATCCATTCATTGTAGTAGAAGGCAATGTCTTATTTAATGTTAAGCCAGCGTCTCTTACTAAGTTTGCAGTTTACTTGGGGTATTTTTCTACATCTTGGGCCTAATAATGAATTACACTAGTATCATCTCATAAGCTAGACAGCTGCTGGACCATTAAGAGGAGTAGAGAGAAAATAAGACGTGAATTTTAGTGGAAGTTGGCTGCCTTGTAAGTCCCTTTTGAAAACCTCATCTGAAATGCAGCTAGTTCAGCAGGGCACACATTTGGCTTTGTCCATCTAGCTCCCACTTTCCTCTGAGTAAAACCTTTCCTTGCTGAAACATAGCTGAATGTATTTGTTAGAAGGTGCAGCATGTCCTTCTAAAACCGTAAACCCTCAAGTGTTCAATAAACATGAAGAGACAAAGGTGAAGCAGGAATGGTCTGAAGACAGGCAGTTTAGAAATACCAGAGAGAGAGATCGCCTGTTAACACACTAGTAAAGATCTTTCCAACTGTGTGTGTATTGAGGTGCACTTCATAATCCAGCTATTGGGGTCTATTTTGTATTGCATGAAATCTTGGCCCCACTGAAGTCAATGGGACTCCTGCTGACTTCAGCAGGGCCAGGAGTTTAGCCATTGGTAAATCAGATGGAATTTTGTGACATGATTATCTGGTCACTTTTAAGTTCTAGACATACATGTTACTGTAATTAGGTTACACTGCAACACTTAATGGCTCTTACGACAAAGAAGGACTAAAATCAAGCAAATTTGTATGTATAGTTAGTTTTGGACTGTTTAGTCTAAAGGTAAATAGTGAACTGTACGTACTTATCCAACTATCACTTTGTGCTCCCGGGGAAACACAAATGCATGTCTAGGGATGTCTGCAAAGTGAATATTTGAGGAACAGCCACTCCATAATATAAATTTGATGGAAAGGTTAAATTCTGAAGGACAATTCTATGTGTATTTAGCTTGTGTTTAAATTAAAAGGTATGTCACTTTTCAACTGTCTTGTTCGTGTTTTGACTATCCTCCAGTGAAAGGAGCTAGGTGGTGGTGAATTACATCAGTCATGCAAATCAGTGTTGGGGATGATTAGTGACTGTTGGCAGGATCATCTTGTGGCTAAAGAAGTGCACTGGGAGACCTTGGTCAGTTCCTGGCTATGCCACAGACTCCCTGTGATTGGGGGGGAGCAGTCACTTGGAATTAGATATTCAGAATGGCCCAGCACACTGGGTGCTGAGCTCATTAAACCTTCTTTCCCTTTGCTTCTGTAGTGAGCCTTCTGCAGTTGGCTTCCCATCAGGCCATGAGTTCTGTTGTGCCCACTACAGTCTCAGGTGGGACACTAGGTGGCGCATGACCTCTAAGCTCCTGTTCCCTGATTTATTTATTTTAAAATGCTTTAAATGGGTTATTTGCCTGAAATAATAATAAAGTGTGGATGCTCTGAGGTAGTCACAAAGGCTGTAAAATAAATGAGGGTTTTTTTATGCATGGTGAGTTCACGGTAAATGGGGAAACAAAGAAACCAATGTTCCAAGGGTGGGCAATCAATTTTCAGACTTGCTTTTAAATAACCGTAGCTGAGTATTACCCTAACACGTATTCTTAATCAGTTACTTAGTAGTAAAGATCTTTCCAACAGGAATTCTGGATAAAAAAATCACCTGCCAAGAAAGCTGTTTTTGTCTCCCGTGTGGTTTTAGATCTCAGCTGTGCAGCTTCTGTTATCAGGAAACAGAACATAAGTTTGCATGTTGTAATTTCAACACAAAATAGTTCTTTTGTTCTCACAGACTTGCTTCTCTTCCCTAGTTATGCAGTCCCCTTCTTTCTGTAGAATATGATTAAGTGCTCTTTCCTACAGATAGATGGGCACACATTTTGCTATATTTCTTAATTCCTGAAAATAATTTTTTTTTACCATACTTTGCATTTTCACTCTTCAGCCCTGGATCTCAAAGTGCTCTACAGTTGTGGGTTAGTATCTTCATCCCCATTGTACAGATGAGGAAACTGAGGTATGCGAAGATGAACTGACTAGCTAAAGGTACGCCAGTGAGTCAGTGGCAGAGTGGAGTATAGGAAGCCAGGTAATCCTGAATCTGTCTTCTAACCATTTTGTGAGCAGACTGCTTAGTATTTATATCTAACTTACTGCACTCTCTGTGATACTTGTGCTCCCTGGAACTACAGATTGGAATCTAAACAAAATCAACTCAACTTTCCAAGGAAGATGAACTTAGATCTGTGTAACTTGTGTTCAAAGGTTTCCTTTGAACATTACCCAACTCCTATGAAAAGTGTATTTCCCTATCGCTAACATGTCCTACCTCCAACATTTGTAGCGCATGCTGTGTGCATCAGCAACCCTCCTCTTCACCATACACTTCATTTCAATGGTTGTGTAGATATAGATATAAACCACTTGAGGTTCCTTCAGAATAAAAGGTGCTACAGAAATATAAAGGGTATTGAGTCGGGTTTTTATTGCTGTAAGCTAGTGCATCTCCACTGACTTCAGTAAAATTGTGCCAATTTATACTAGCAGAGAATTTTGGCCTGTTATCTGCATATGATTTAAGGTGTATGGATTGCCAGATAGGAATCTTGTCTCTGCTAGTGGCTGATAGCAGGTGCTTCAGAGGAAAGTGTAAGAATCACCGTTGTCCTGATCTGCACTGAAGTTTGCTGCTTCTACAACAAATGGATGACACACATCCTGCAAGGAATAGGAAATGAAATTTTCTTTTGAGGGTGTGCCTACACTGCACCATTATTTTGAGATAACTAGCGTTATTTTGAAATAACAGTGCAAGTGTCTACACAGCCATTCTGTTATTTCGAAATAATTTTGAAATAAGAGAGCTTATTCTGAAATCTGTTAACTTCATTCTATGAGGAATAACACCTGTTCTGAAATAGCTATTTTGAAATAAGGCGTGTGTAGACCGCTCCACTGCTGCTATTTCAAAATAGCCCCTCACCAGGGCCTCCTTAGGCTCTAAATCAAGATAGCACCTCTACATTAGGGAAGCCTAGCATGTCTACATTAGGGAAGCCTGCCTTGGACTAATTTTGAGGTTTCCCTGCACCGTAGATGTGCTATTTTGAAATAAGCTGTTTCAGACTAACTCTGGAATAGCTTATTTTGAAATAAGCATGCAGTGTAGATGTACCCTAAGTAGGAGGAGAGATTTTTTTTCTTTTCCTAGTGACGTTGTCTCTGGAAAGCCTCCAAGTTGAGTAAGATACACACTTCACTACTTGTTCTGCTGTAGTGGGCCAACCTGCCTTTACACCATTCCCCACTGGAGTGCCTCTTTAGCATTGCCTAGTGGTGGGGGTCATTGGCCTTTAGGAGTCATTTCATTCCTTGTTTGTGGCTACTTGAAATGGCGCTGTAGATTGACTGTTTGAAAAACTGATCTATCCTTGCTGAGTTGTGACTGCCACAGAACAATCCTTCTGCAGTTGTTTGCGCATTGGGATGATCTCAAGTGATAGAGATGATGTAGAAAGACCTTAGTCCTGGTCTACACTAGACCAGGAAGGTTGGCTTAAAGTATGCAACTCCAGCTACATAAAATGCTGGAGTCTTGGCGACATCCTAAGCCAAGGCTGGGCAACGTCCATAAGTTCTATCAGCTTTCCTTGCTCCTCACAAAAGGAGGAGTATCGGATACTGGCAGCACCTGCCCACAGCATTAGATTTACGGGTCTATACTAGATCCACTAAATCAAATGCCAAAAAATCGACCTCTGGAACGTCGATCTTCCGATAAATATAGACATGCCCTTAGTCTCATCACATTCAGAAGCCATAATTGTGGTGTTTGAGCATCACTGTTGACTTTGCTTTCAGACAACAAACACGGAAAGTTGCATTGTAAATATGCAATCGGTGATTGTCGAATCACCTTAATCCTGTTTTCACAAAGCCTGACATCTTTTTGTTCGACCCCAAATCGCTTTTAGGAAGCTGGAAAGACGAGGCTTCAAATTAGGCCAAACACTTATATGCTTTAGTTTGTGCATTAACAATAAAGGACAGATGATTTCCTAAGGTCTGTCATGTGTGGAGCTAAAGTAGTGAGGCCTGTAAACAGAACTTGTACAGGAGCCCAGTCACAGCCAGCATCTGGATAAATAGTGCTCAGAACCTGGTATGCTGGCTGTGTGAAGTGAGGCTCTCCAATTCCAGTGGAGTCATACCACCATAACTTGAGTCATGGAGGAGCTAGTCATTTGATTCTTGCTAGCTACTCTGGGAGCCTGATTGTCGACTCCGTTACATTGGATTAACTGGGTTGAGGTGGAAGCCAAACTCCATCAGTCGTCTTTAGAAAATCCCATGGCTACATAAATTGCCCCAGTGCATACAGTATGTCTTTCTTGCCATGTTGTTTATTCCAAGTCACTCAAAGCAATGGGATAAAGAGCTCTTTGCTGACGTGCTACTGGTGTGAATTCAGCCCTAGTCAGTACCATGAGCGCTGTTTGGTGCCTGATGTGAGGTAACTTTCTTTTTAATGATCAGTTGTCAGACATTATTTACACTCTGATGGGGTGTAAAAAAAAGCAGGCAAGTGCAAAGACACAGGACTTAAGGTAATTTGATTTTCTGCATCCTAAATCTCTGCAAACTATAAAATTCTCACGGTCAGACGCTTTTATAAAACAAAAGAACTGATTCTCCTCTCTCTTACCCCTGTGTAAATCTATTTGAATCAAGTACACCAGTGTAAGAGGAGAAGCAGACCCAATGATTTTTTACAGTGCTGGTACTCCTGAGTGTTTCACTAAGGGCTCCCTCTATTCTTACTCTGGTGAGTGGTAACTACTATCATCCATGTAACTAAATCCATGGTCAGGAACACGATCCCTGATGATGCCACTGCACACCTCATTACTCTGTGACTTTATCCTCACCCACAACTGTTTCCAACTTGGGGACAATTTATATCTTCAAGGCAGCAGCACAGCTATGGGCACCTGCATGGCCCCATAATATGCCAACATCTTTATGACTGACCTCTAACAACGTTTCCTCAGGTCTCGCCCCATAGTATCCTTATGCTACATTGGCAACATCATCATATGGACCCATGGGATGGAGACTCTTGAAAAATTCCACAGGGATTTCAACAACTTCCATCCCACCATCAAACTTAGCCTGGACCAGTCCAAACAAAGAGATCCTTGACCCTATAATAGAATTAAATGTTGGCTGCATTTTCACCATATGATACTGGAAACCTACCAACGGTTATACTTACCTACGTGCCTCTAGCTTCCATCCAAGTCACCATTTTCCAATAAATTGTTTATAGCCAGGCCCTAGGATACAACCGGATTTGCTCCAGTCCTACAGACAGAGACAAACACCTACAGGATCTCTATCAGGTGTTCTTAAAACTTAAGTACCCAGCTGGGGAGGTGAAAAAACAGATCGACAGAGCCAGACAAATACTCAGGCATCAGCTTCTTCGAGATAGGCCAAACAAAGTAACAGAACACTCTAGTCATCACCTACAGGCCCCAACTTAAACCCCTCCAGCGCATCATTAACAATCTACAACCTCTCCTGGAAAATAGCCCCTCACTCTCACAGGCGTTGGGGGACAGGCCAGTCCTCGCCTACATACAACCCCCTAACTTGAAACAAATTATTTCCAGCAACCACATAGCACACCTCAATCATACTCTCCCAGGAACCCATCCCTGCTGTAAACTCCAGTGCCAACTCTGTCCACACATTTATACAAGTGATATCATCACAGGATCTAAGCACATAAGCCACCACATCAGACGCTCATACTACTGCACATCCTCTAATGTGATCTATGCCATCAAGTGCCAGCAATGCCCCTCTGCTGTGGATATTGGCCAAGCTGGACCGTCTCTATGGCAAAGGACGAATGGACACAAATCAGATATTCAAAATTGTAACACATAGAAATGATTTTGACCTGCCCAGGCACTCATTAATGGATCTCAAAGTGACTTGACTCTTACAGAGCAATTTCAAAAACCAGTTGGAAAGAGAAGCTGTGGAACTTAGCCTTCATCTGCAAATTTGACACCTTTAATCAAGGTTTGAACCAAGACCTGAACTGGATGGGCTGCTACATTCAACATCCTAATGACCTCAAACATTAAGTATCAGACACAGCCCACTTTATTAGCCTCATTTAGCACAGACACTCTAATTGATTATTTTTTTTCTCCCTCTTCCCCCCCCCCTTTTCTGCTATTTATTTGTATCTTTTTCTACTATTTATTTGTACCTTTGGACCCCTTGCTCCATTCATCTGAAGAAGTGGGTTGTGCCCACGGAAGCTCCTGATCCCATCTACATTTGTTGTTAGTCTCTAAGGTGCTGCAGGACCTTTTGTCGTTTAAGTTTTTTCAGTTATAGACTAACACAGCTCCCCCTCTAAGACTTTTAAATCCATAGTGTCACTTTGGATTTACACTGGAAGAGCAGAATTTTCCTGCTTCAGTAACAATTCTCAAATGAGAGGGCCTCATTTTGAGGCATAGGTTATACACATGTCCACGTTATGTCTCTATTCATACCAGGAGAGGTCCAGTGACTTCCCTTGAGTAAATGAAGACAGAATTTGGCCCATAGCAAGAAGCTGTGTTTTTGTTTGTTTTTTTTCTCTCCCTCCCTCTCCCCCTCCTCCCCATTTGTTCCATTGTTGGTTCTGGGTGTATCCGTTTTTATAGGGAGTTACCATGCACATTTGGATTAGTTTTACATTTGTTCAAACAACACTGACAGATGCACAAACATGATTATGTTGTTCTGCAAAGTGGAAGGGTAGGGTTCGCAATACCACTGGCCCAGCAATTATTTGGAACTTTGTACCTTCCCCACTCCCCCGCAGAAATATATCTGACCCCAATTATCCAGTGCTGTGCTTAGGTGAAGAACAGAATCCCTAAATGACCCTGCCTTGATCAGCTTATGTATAGTAGTAAGAGACAATCTATCCTTTCTAAAAATTGTCTCTACAGCAGATGCATTGTTGTTCTCATTTGTACAAAGGCTTTACATAGTGACTAAAGTTATAGGGCTGTATTTTCCTTTCATGCTGATTTTACATGTCTCTAACTTGATTGATTTCAACAGAGTTACTGCTAATTTATGCTGGTGCCAGCAAGATCAGAATCAAGACCACAGGCCCTGTGCCCGAAAGGTTTGCAATCTAAATTGATTGTGACAGGCTGCTGGAGAGCAGGGCTATTCCATTAGACCAGAGGGGTGGGAGGGACAGAAGATGCAGAATAGTGTTATGAGACTGTTAATTCTCTGCCTTCTGCGTGCTCAGGAATCTCTTCATCACCTCAGCTTTGCAAACCTATCGCCAAATACATTCAAGGGTGAATACCTCTCTCTCTTCCTCTGCTGTGTGAATTTACACAAACACATCAGCTTGAGAAGTATGTGGACTATCCAGATTATGAACACATGAAAATACCAGACTGGACAGAGAGAGCTGGGTTTGAGCCCTTATCAGTGCTGGGGTGGACTCTTGCTAGACATAGCAGAGAGATAACTTGTTCTTTATCTGGGGTTTGGCTTATTAAAGGAGTCCAGATTCTTTTTTAAATGGACTCCATTCCACTTATTTAAAAATAAATAAGTGAATGAATTTGGTGTTGCTGAAAGGTGCTGTCTTAAGAGCCCAGCTGGAAAACTGAACTAATTCTCATTGACACTAAGGCCTTTTTATTCTTCTCTGGCCATGTGAAATGGTCAGAGAGCTACCTTCCACTTTAAAACTTTTTATTCGGTCAGGACAGGGTTAGGATAGTGTAATTGAGAATTCAGGCCTAAAATAATCTGTTGATCCAAGTGCATCATTGCAAGCCTATGTACCCCACATGTTTATACTGCTTTTGCTAATCCCGTTTTATCCTAGTACTAAATGTGAGGTGGGGGTGAGAACACATGGGCCCTGTGTCTACTGTAAATTTAGCAAATGAAATGAGACAATATGTGTTAAAACAGGGCTAGCAAATGTAATGCAGACTAAGTCACTGGCCAAGATTTTCAAAAAGTAACTAGTAATTTTGGGTGCCCAACTGCAGTGACCATAAAGGGGCCTGGATGCTTAGCATTTACTGAAAATCAGGGACCTTGCCTTCAAGCTAGGCATCCGGAATGCTTAGTGGCTTTTGAAAATTTCAACCATTGTTTGTAATCTCTGACTTGGAAGGCCCATAACTCAGTGGAACCTTAGTGGCCCATTTATTCATGAGTGTCAATGGAACTGCCCACTAAAGGTGCCATTTTGTGAGTGGGTTTTGTAATGCTCATATTTATGGTGGGCCCCTAGTCCTAACTCCTTGAGGTGCCTCTGGAAATTCCAGGTCTGCTGCAAAAGTGGACTTGCCACTTTGCAAAGAAATTGATAAGGGCCTTCCCCAAGGAATTGAGTCTCCTCTCGCGATTCTGCCAGCTGGCTGTGCTCTGCAAGTTCTTGACATTAAAGCTGCAAACAACTAGGGATCGAACAACACCAGTTTGTGTCCTTGCACATCATCCCATGTGCCAGCATCCAGGCATTCCCTAGAACGGCTTGCCTGTGTAGTCTTTTAAATGACTGATCTTGGTTCCAGCGCCATGTGTGCATGTCATTCAAGCAGCTGCTTACATGAATATGGATGTGAGAAATTCTTACAAGCATAGAATGACACTGGACTTAGATTTTTTTTTTAAATATTTGGTCCCTGATGGATGAAGCAAGGAAAGAGAAATGTGTAGCTAGAACAGCAAATAAAGTGTTTAGTCTCTCTCTCCTGTGCATCTCTCAACTGAAAACATTTCTTCACCTTGCCTTATATTTCTCAGTACATAGTATCACAGAGATGATTCTCTGTGAGGTCTTCTCAGGAGGTCATGAAGTCCAGCTCCCTGCCCAAGGCAGGACCAATCCCAACTAAATCAACACAGCCAGGGCTTTATCAAGCCGAGACTTAAAAACCTCTAGGGATGGAGATTGCACCACCTCCCTAGGTAACCCATTCCAGTGCTTCACCACCCTCCTAATGAAATAGTTTTTCCTAATATCCAACCTCTCCCACTGTAACTTGAGACCATTGCTCCTTGTTCAGCCATCCGTCACTACTGTGAACAGCCTTTCTCCAGCCTCTTTGGAACCTCCCTTCAGGAAGTTGAAGGCTGCTATCAAATCCCCCCTCACTCTACTCTTCTGTAGACTAAACAAACCCAAATCCTTCAGTCTCTCCTCATAGGTCATATGCTCCAGCCCCCTAATCATTTTGGTCACTCTCCACTGGACTCTCTCCAATGCGTCCACATCCTTTCTATAGTGGGAGGCGCAGAACTGGACATAATATTCTAGATGTGGCCTCACCAGAGCTGAATAAAGGGGAATAATCACTTCTCTGGATCTGCTGGCAATGCTCCTTTTAATGCACTCCAATATGCTATTAGCCTTCTTGGCTACAAGAGCACAACGTTGGCTCATACCCAGCTTCTCATCCACTGTAATCCCCAGGTCCTTTTCTGCAGAACTGCTATTTAGCCATTCAGTCCCCAGCCTGTAACAATGCTTGGGATTTTTCTGTCCCAGGGGCAGGACTTTACACTTGTCCTTGTTGAACTTCATGAGATTTCTTTTGGCCCAATCCTCTAATCTGTCCAGGTCACTCTGGACCCTATCCCTGCCCTCCAGTGTATCTACCTCTCTCCCTAGCTTAGTATCATCTGCGAACTTGCTGAGGGTGCAATCCATCCCCTCATCCAGGTCATTAATAAAGATGTTGAACAAAACTGGTCCAAGAACAGATCCTTGGGGCACTCCACTAGAAACAAACCGCCAACCTGACATTGAGCCGTTGATCACTACCCGCTGGGCCTGACAGTCTAGCCAGCTTTCTATCCATTTTGCAGTCCATTTATCCAATCCATTCTCCCTTAACTTGCTGGCAAGAATATTGTGGGAGACTATATCAAAAGCTTTGCTAAAGTCCAGTTATATCACATCCACTGACTTTCCGATATCTACAGAGCCAGTTACCTCATCATAGAAGCTAATCAGATTGGTCAGGCACGACTTGCCCTTTGTGAATCCATGTTGACTATTCCTGATCACTTTCCCCTCTTCCAAGTGCTTCAAAATGGATTCTTTGAGGCTCCCCTCCATGATTTTTCGAGGGACTGAGGTAAGCATGACTGGTCTGTAGTTCCCTGGATTATCCTCCTTCCCTTTTTTAAAGATGGGCA
>JANRFK010000351.1:1823316-1846771 GCA_030068395.1 Apalone spinifera
GTTCCTGATGGTGCCGGACCATCAGGAGTGCCAGACAAATGGAGTTTTACTGTATTTGGATTAAGACTTGGAGCCTCTGGGAACAGGCTACTGGGTGAGATGTGATGAGACTATTAGGCTATTCTGGGGGGAGGTTTGCGGGGCAAGGAGGGATTTCTCAGGGTATTTGCATGAAAAATGGAATCTTTAAAGAAATAAAAGCTGGCCCCACTTCCTGTCTCCACCTGGGAAACCTCAGCAGTGCCCACCAGCTCCTCTTCGATTGCTGTGGAGTTGGTTGGGGTGCCATGTGCAGAGGTTCTGATCCCATGGGAGCCAGATATAACAAAGGTAAATGGGCAAACCTGTTCCCAAGCCCTGGTAAGAAACAATGTGGAAATGATCCATCTATGCCAGTGCTCATAAAGGGAGTTTTTCCCCTTGGAAGAGATTGGAGAGGGGAAGATAATGTGGAAGTGTTTGGGCTGATGTGTGGTTGGGGCGCTCTTGTCGCTCAGTGTGCATGTTATCTCATGCCGCTCTTAAGCCAAACTGGCTTGCGACAGCAAAGAAAATATTTATCCAACTCTGCGGGCTGCGGGGGGAGCGGGGCCTTTGGAAGTGGCATGAGTCAATCGTTGTGCAGCAAGGCTGGCACTGGCTGGGAGAAGAACCTTTCTGTGAGTGCTGGGTGCTGTAGTGATGTGCACAACTCGGGGTGGTGTTTCAACCTGCCGAGCAAGGTTTTTGGTGGGAGAAATGTGCCCCAACCCCAAAGGACCCTCATTTTATTATTTACTTAAATCATGGTCCAGATTGGTGCCTCCATCGCGCTAGGGGCTACACAGTCCCATAAGCAGATGGGGGATTCAGGCCCCCAAAGAACTTACAATCTATATCTCATCTCATCTCATCACATCATGTTGAACCTGGCTCAAGGATCCCTCCGCTCCCTTCTTGTGTGAGATCCCAAAACTTCCCTGTCAGCGGCAGTTGCTTGCATGGGAAAGTGTCATTAAGGGCGGTAGCGTTCAACAGAGCATTAGCTACTTCTAATGCAGTTCAGCAGCTGGAACAAAAGTGGAGAGGCAGCACTGTGGAAGCGCTCTCCAGACTGCCTGAGCAGACTTCTTACTGCACAGTGGGATTGTTTGAAATCCAAAGAGAGGACCACTGTGATCATCTCTGTCCTCCTGTATAACACGCACCAGACCCAGAGACTGCCCCCAAAACAATTCCTAGAGCTGGTTGTTTAGAAAAAACCATCCAACTTGATTTAAAAATGGTCAGTGATAGAGAATCCATCATAACCTTTGGCAAGTTGTTTTAGTGGTTAATTATCATTGTCAAAAATGTCTGCTTTACTCCCAGGCTGAATTTGTCTTGCTTCTGTTAGATCTTTCTGTGCTAGATTGTAGAGCTCATTATGAAAAATTTGTTCCACTGTAGATACTGAGGGCGCAACCAAGTAACCCCTTACCCTTTTCTTCGTTAAGCTATATAGATTGAAACCATCCCAGATAAGGAGACCTTCCTTGGGGATGAGGCAAAGAGCTTAGAAGGGATGGACAATGTATGTCCATCTTCCTACTAGGGATGTCAATATATAGTTGACCATACTATATCGACTATACCAGTGTTTCTCAAACTGTGCTCTGCTCCGTGAGACATCTTCAGGGGCTCCGCGAGGTTGACAAACTGGAAACATTGATAGGTACAGCACATAGTCAGTGGACCGCTGGGGCTCTGCATAAATTTTTACGCATGTAAAGGGCTCCGGAGCCCAAAAAGTTTGAGAACCACTGGACTATACTATACAATAAGCCTCAGCTTATCGGTTATTCTTGTTGACCACACGCATTCTCCCCCCCGCCCTTGCTGCCTCTTTATCAGAGACAGAAAGGGGGGGATCAGGAGCCGGTGGTTCCCCCCAGCACCGGCTCTGCGGTGCTGCCTCTCCCCTTCCCCCCCATTGCTGCCTTTATTAGAGGCAGCAGCACGAGCGGGGACAGGGGAGGCTGCTGCGAAGCAGCCTCTGTCTGCAGCAGGTCTGAGCTTCTCAGGAACAGAGGCTGCTCTGCCTCTCACAGAGGCCCCTGTCCACGGGGAGTCCAAACTCCCTGCAGAAAGATGCTGGCCTCTCTCCGCAAGGAGCTAGGATCCTCACAGGCAGAGGCTGCTGCTGGAGCAGCCTCTGTCCATAGCGAGCCTGGGCCCGCCACGGACAGAATCTGCTCCAGCAGCAGCCCCTGTCCACGAGGTCCGAGCTCCCTGCAGACAGAGATTGTTCTGCCTTCCCTGTCCACGGAGAGCTTGGAGCTGTATCAGAGGCAGGAGCGCGGTCTGTGCGGGAAGCTATTTTTTAAACTGGCTTCCCTTATGGACTGTCTCTCGCCTGGCACCTCACACTGCTGCCTCTGATACAGAGGCAACAGTGTAAGGTGGCAGGGGGCTCCCTGGGAGTGGGCTGGAGCACACTGGCTTCTAGCCCCACCCCTGGGGACTGTAAAATAGTTGAGTAACTGATACGAATTCATGCGGTTACTCAGCTATTCAATTACGCGATACCTACCGTCCCTACTTTCTACGTTCTGATCCTGTGTAAAACTCAACCTAGGAAAACCAGGAAACCTGCTTCATTCTGTAGGAAAAGATCCTATCAATAAAGCATCTCTGAGGAAAAGCTATAAAACAAGATTTGCAGCATTATATAGGACAAAGATTACAAATTTCTGGTTTTACCGGCTGGGGTGGTTGCTCCATTCTGGTTAAAAATGTTGCGCATGTAATTCTTAAAGAGACAGAGAGATTGGGAAGTAACAGCACATTTCTTTCCCTTTGAAGCATACCAAGCTGAAATACTTCTCTTTGCACATTGCTGCATTTTAACTGTTTTTATGAAGGCTTGCTAAGGGTGTGGTTTTTCTGTTTATTTTTAAATCAGTATATTTATTCTGGTTCAACCTGACAAGTTGATGCAGTTACATGCAGGATTAAGGTGCTTTATGCTCTGGGTGGATACAAATCAGTGATCTTTCTAAAAAGGATTTTTAAAAATTTAAGTTTTTAAATCGGATTGAGGAACCTTTTTTGGGTCAGGGGTTGCTGACCCACAGCAAAATCAGTTGGGGGCCGCACCGGAGTGATAAGCTCCTGACTGAGAAGGAGAAAGATACTCCCCACATTCCCTTTGCACACCAGAGCTTAAAGGGGCCCAGATTTTGTGGGCTTCAGCCCAGCGGGTGGGTGGTTGGGGGAGCTGGAGCACCAATGCAGGCTCCCCAATGCTGAGCCTCAGGGGCTGGATTCAGGCAAGCCTTGGGCCGGTGGCCCCTGGGCCTGAGGTTCTCCACCCGTTTTAAATAAACCTACTACATTTGAAAATATGACAACTTGTGCTTATTAAAGGAAGAACAAGATTGTGTGAGCTTATTCTAAATCTTCAAAAGCGACTTGATTTTTAGGCGGGGAGGCACCTAATAACTTGGTTTTTCAGCATGTGCCGTGCACTTGTCCTCTGAAAACCAGATTTCTTTAAGGTGTAATCTCAAGGTGGATACTTTCAAAATGTTGGTGTGGGGTTGGGGAGACTCAAAACTATTGATCCGGGGTGACATACTTGAGTGTTGTATGGCATGAAAATAAAGACATCGCTGCATTTTTTTAAATCACGTTCTTGAGCTTTCACTTGAAATTATTGGACAAGGGAGTGGAAAGATGCCATCAAATAAACGATCTCAGCATAGCTCCTAGAAGTGGAGGAAATGTGACAATGTATAAGAGAGTGGGTTATTTTTGGGAAGATGCTAGCCCTTCTCATCATCTTCAAATTAATCTTTCTGGGGATGGAACGTGGTAGTTGTATAACGCTTTAGGCTTCCAGGGGAAAGCAGGGTGTCACTAACTTCTAGCTATTGGGGGTCAGGAGGCAATTTTCCTTAGAGACAGATTATTCCAGACCTGCCACATGCAGGATTTCGTGCACCTTGTTTTGAATCACCTGGTGCTGGCCATCATTTGTGTTGGCCATTGCATTAGATTGACATGCCTGGATCAGAGCAGTGGTCACTTCCTATGATGTTCTTACTGTAGGCTGGATTCTGCAACCTGCACTCGTGCAAGATGTCTCATTGTGAAGTCAACAGAGCTAGGTGCCTACTCAGTATGATTGAGAGTGGCAGACTTAGGCTCCTTTGTCCTCTGCCTTATGTCTTGTGGTTCTGGAGAACAGACTGAGATCTGTCTGGGACTGAACTTTGTCTGGATTCCAAGGAATCGCTCTGTCTTTAGCCTGGAAACATTGCTTCATTTCTAAATGGCTGCACCTCCTGGCTGAGCTGTCTGTCAGTGGATCCATTAGGCCTTTTGGGATATCAGGGTGGAAACTCGCTTTCTGACCCTCTCAAATAGGGATGGATTACTGCTATTGCACAAGCCAGAGACCTCCTCTAGACTAGAGTATTGCGTTCAATTCTAGTTACTCATGTTGAAGAAAGATGAATTCAGACTAGAAGAGAGGGAGGAAGGGTGCTAGGTCGATCAGCCGGAGAGAACTGTGAGAAGAGATTGGCTTGTTTCGCCTGGCAAAGCAATGACTGTAGGGGATGTGATTGCTCTCTGAAAATACATCAGGAGGGTAACACACCAGGGAAGGGAAAGAGCTCTCCAAACTAGAGGACAGGAATAAATAGTCATGAACAACTGTCGGCTGGAAGTTGGAAAGTTTCTAATAATCAGAAGGTTTGGGTTCTGACCCAGCTGCCAATAGCAGCTGCAGGGGCAAACACTCTTGAATAGGACCAGTTGACGGGATTGTCTGTGATAGCTGGATATTGAACTTGGTGACTCCCTACCTCACTGTATGTCACATTGTGAAAACAACACGTGTGCAGTTACAACACCTGTCAGAATATCTGAAATTCTAATTTCATTGTAGGCTGCCGGGTGGGGGATCTGTCTGTGCCTTGGAGGACTACTCGGGAGGCGGTAGAGAGCATTTCAGGGGTGAGGTTTTAGGCGTCTTGATTGTTGAGAGAACACCCATTCTGCATAAGCACCCAGATACTGTCTCTGTCTTTTCTTTCTCCCTGCAAATTACTCACTTGCACTTAACAAGTACCAGAGGAGTTATGTTAGTCTGTGATTGCGGAAACAACTAGGAGTCCTGTGGCACCTTAAGGACGAACAGATTTATTTGGGCATTCGCTTTTGTGGGCAGAGACCCACTTTGTCAGATGTACACTTTAGCGCTTGCGCTCATTCTCTTTTCACGATTCGCTTTCTCCCTCAAGTGCCTCCAGCAGAAAACGGGTACTTTCCGACAGCACAGTGACAGGCACTCATAATTCCTGCGCAGCCAGGTTTTCCGCACCATGCTGGCAACAGCCTGAAACTGACGAAGCGTTAGCAGTAAATATCTCAGCACCCCTGCTGGGTGAGGGCTCAGGTGGGGTTATGCTGGAGGAAGATGGGATTCTGCTGCTAGAGGGATGGTGGGGAGAGGAGCTGCTGTATTGGCAGAAGGAGGAATCCTGCTGTTCTGCACCAATCTTAATTTCTGGATCTTTATGCAGGGTGAATTGCCTAAGGATGAATTGATCTTGAATGAGCAATGAGAGGAACTCAGATGATTTCTGCTGTGAAAAACAGCTGCCTCTGGGCATTATAAATTCTTTGCTAGTTCCATGGCCTTTTGGGCAGCAGGCCAGATTAGATTGTGGTCCCTTCTGAAAAGCAAAGCCATTAGGTGCCTCGGGATTTGGACTCTCCTCCTCTTCCCTTACAAAAATCAAGTCACCTTTGAAGATTTAGAATGAGCTCCCCCCAGTGTTGGTCTTCCTTTTGAAATCAGTAGCCTACATTTCCTAAAGGGACTAGTGAAATTTTAAGGTGCCAAACTTTGGACCTCTTAAAGGAACCTGATCCCTGTTTCCCATGAACTACTGGGCTCTTGGCCTCTGCATCTCAGACCTCTTTTAATGTGGCTGTTGAGGCATCCTAAGCCACTTTTGAAAATCGTGGCCAATTAATCCATGGAAAACGGGGCTGTTAAATGGTTAATTGGTAAGCATGAGGCTTACCAGTGTGCTTACGGGTTAACTGGCCTTAGCTGGTGAACTCCAAAAGTGACCAGCCAGGTCAGAGCAGTCCTGGCCGCAGAGGGGCCAGCGGGTCAGGTGGCAGGACCCTGCAGCCATAGGTTTGGCAGGGCTGGGTGGCTGGCCAGGTGTCAGGTCCTGAATCAAAGTAGTTAGCCGTTTAACATCCCTAACAGAAGATTTGACTCTGGATGTGACAGGTTTAAAATAAATAAAGCCCTAGCAAAAGCCAAACTTACCTGCAGTGGGGCATACAATGTCAAATAAAGGCTGCCCCCTTTAATCTACTTCACAGCCAGGAACAGGTTTTTGACCCGAATCCTGTCGGCAGTATGTTTGCTCAGGTCCTTTGACGTGCACTCTCAGTGCGGGCAATGCAAGGCTTAGACATGTCTGATAAGTTTCACTAATGAAAGTTTCTCTGGGGCTTGCCTCTCCCCACTTCCTGCCCCTCCCTATTCTCTCTTCATGCCTTCCACTCCACTGTACATCTCATCAAGGCAGTCCCCTCCCTGATCTTTTTTTTTTTTCCCTTCTCTTCTCTCCTCTTCCTCAGGGTGTCTTGCTGATGGCTAGAGTCAGGGCATGTCAATATGGGGAAATTTGATGGCATAGCTAAGGTGGAGTAGTGATTCTGCCGTTGCTGTTCTAAAATAATTCCCCCCTGTGGACATTCTCTTCCAAAATAAGTTAACTTTTTTAGTCTGGATTAGTTACTTGGCTTTGGAAATGGAAGAGCTATCCTGGAATTCCCATTACAACCACTCCATTCTGGGCATTCTCACCACCACAGCGCCTCCTGATGGGGGAATCAGCTCTTGTCCACCAGGGTACCTTCATCTAGCGGTGTCTTTCCCGCCTTCACTTCTGTCTCCATCTGTAGGACCTGCATCGCTCCCCGGACACACCATCTGGCTAGGCCTTACTCCGGTCTCTCCCGCCTTCCAACGGGCTGACAGTCCTCAGTCCAGCAACTTGCCTCTGTGGCAAACTGCAGTCCATGCTCTGGTCACTCCCCTCAGCAATAAAGAGGGAGGAGAGAGACCAAGGCCCAACCACTACTCTGGGTCCCAAACCAGGAACCCTGTAGCTGGCAGCCACATACTGCTGCTCCTTCAACTTCTGCCACCTGTTTCCCTGGGTAACTTCCCCGTAGCCCTAGCATTCTCCTCTGCCCTTCAGTCTGGCAGCCAGACAGGGTGGAGCTCCCAGTTGCTCCCCGATCCTTCCCAGCACAACTTTCTCTGAGGTGCTTCTCTCAGCAGCCAGTCCTTCTCCCTTGTACTCCAAGGAGAGACTCACTCTGCTCTGTTGAGCAGCCCTTTTTATATGGCCCTGATTGGCTGCTCCAACAAGCCTTCTCCTGATTGGATCTCTCTAAGCTCTCCTCCCATTGGTTGAGTTTTGGGCAGCCTCCCTATGGACTGCTTTGACCCTTTGTCTACCGATGTGGAACTGCTACCCTGCCACAGTGCCCTGTATTTAAATAGCTATAGCAGAACAATAAAACTGTGTCTGTCGTTTCCCCTGTAGACAAAACGCCTGAGTTAAGAGCCTCACTGGATCCCAAATGTCCCCTGTCAGGGCCAGTGTCCCCAACAGCTCTGCTTGCACAGCAGGTTTTGCGATTTCCCCTTTCCATGGGTCATAAGCCAGAATGGGGAGAGCAGGGGCTTCTGACGTTGTCCCACCCAGCCATGTAATGTGGCCGTAGGAAAAGCTGATCCACCAGCCCGGTTACCAGTGTGGTCTAGTTATGTGGAAGGTGGGGGTGGCTGCCTCTCCTTCCACCCTTCCTATGCCTGCCAGCATCTCAGAAACCTCTCCAAGTGCAGGAGTGTGTGGGAGCTTTGTGCTTCTCAAGCAGAACCTGCCAGGCCTCGGGTTTGCTAGTTTGATAACCCAGAGCACTCTCCCCGTGTTGACTGGTGGGCGATTTCCTGTCAGTTAATGACTAATTTTCCAGTTTCTATCAAGTTGCTTGGCAGGTGAAGATAGTCAGCATTCGTGGAAGAGCTGGCGGCTGTCGCTGATCAGCTCGTAACAAGATGTGGGAGGGGCAACTGCTTGTTTCTTTGGTGCTGTCCTGGAGAGTTATTTCATCTCTTAACGTCGGTAGGGGCAGGCCATTCTCAGCACTTGTTCCATTAGGGATTGGGAAAGAGCAGCTCGGCCAATAACCGGTGCTGAACATAGCTTTGCCCCGAGGGGGGGAGGGTGATTTGCCTGAGATCTGTGGGAGAGCTGGGAATAAAACCCAGATCTCCTGGTTCCTGGTCTAGTGCTGGCTCCAGTGGAAGGACCATGGAAACCCCAAGAAAATCCCCCCGTGCTTGTAATGTAGTGGTTAGGATCATGTCGACACACGTGCAAGATGAGGAAGTGCTTCAGGCTTCTTTAGGCATTGCAGCTGTTTTCTGTATTTAACCCACAGAAAGGCTTCGAAGCAGCCTCTGATAAATTCCCCACGTTCTTCCAGTCTAAAGAGCCCACTCTTCCTAGGGGGCAGGACTGCAGTTGTGACTCCCATGTGAGCGTCTGGAATCGCGGCCTTCTGAAGCCTCTAGGGATGTGACTGCATTGGGTTGTGGTGTCTGAGGGAGCAAGCCTGCCAGCCTGGGTCAGGAGATTTGGGTAGCAAGCATGAGACTTCTGAACAGCCAGCCCTTTGAAGTTGTGGTTGGCACTGTTGCCAGGCTCTGAACTAAGAACAGCCGTGCTGGGTCAGACCCATGGTCCATCTAGCCCGGTACATTGTCTGCTGACAGTGCCCAGTGCCAGATGCTTCAGAAGGAATGTGCAGAACAGGCAATCATCCATCCAACAGTGGTTTAGAGACAACCAGAGCATGGGGTTGCACCTCTGGCCTACTTGGATTATAGCCATTCGAGGACGTATCCTCCATGGACTTACCTAATTCTTTTTGGAATTCAGTTATACTTTTGGCCCTCACAGCATTCCCCCAGCAATGAGTTCTACAAGTCAATGGTGTGTTGTGTGAAGAAGTAATTCCTTACATTTGTTTTAAATCTGCTGCCTATTATGGATGTGAATGGTTAACTGGTGATGCTTACTGGTTACGATTAATCGGTGGGAGCTGGAGCAGTCCCCCCCCCCACTGCCTGCCGTGTGGCCCACCCTGGGCAGGGGGGGCACTCCAGCCCAGCTAGAGCAGCCCCCGCTCATGTTGGGCCTGGCCTGGCGGACCAGTGTGCTGCAGCCAGAGGCGCTTTAGCTTAGCCGCCCCCTTCAGTTGGTTAATCGGTTAAACGTGTTTAACCGGTTAGCCAATTAAATGGGCTTTTACATCCCTAGGCCAATCAAATCCTGTGGACAAGAACTGCGGGCAGGATCCCTAGCCAGCAGGGATCTGAGCAACTTGGTGAGGTTTCCATCCACATGTGGGTCAGAGTCCCATAGAAAGAAAGCAGTGGGTGACATCCAGGCACTGCTAGGCTCAACCATGCTAAGGCTACAGCTGTGCTGGCAGGCAGCTTCCCTGAATCTCAGACTTCTCTGGGAGTGGAGAAGTTTGCTGATTGCTGTCTGAGGGTGCATACCGCTTAGCCTGGAGGTGATTGCTGGGCTATTGGCAGAAGAATTCTCTTCCTGTCAGTCCCTCCTCCCCCCTCGCTGCTCCCTCCTCCTCTTACTCTGGCTCATGGAGTAGGTGGGGGAAGGGCAGAAGCACACATGAAACAGATGCAGATGGTGGGATTTAAACTTTTCTGGCTGGGGTGCTGCTTGGCTGGGCTCCCCTCCTGTGCTTGTGCGAGTGGCGGCCAGAAAATGTCCAGTTTTGTGGTTTCCCCACCCTTGTATGTTTTCAAATGGAGTAGGATCTGCTGGGGTGACCTCTAGCCCTGAACCAGGGCCTAGATCCTGGCGGGAGATGGGCTTTGGTCCAGGAAGTGCGCTCTGTCTCCTGGCTTGGCAGGTGTGTGGCTTTGATCTTCTTGGGAGTCTAGACTTCTTGGGGTGCATTCCCAACTCTGTCCCGTGCCTCAGTTTCTCCTGTTGCAAAAGTGGGGAGGAGCGATGACTTTTTTAAAAGTGTCTCTACAAAGTGCCTCTCAGCAGCTTAGTAGGAGACTGGCTCTCTCCCCCTCTCCTCCCCTGAGAAACAGGCAAAGTCTAGATTCAGGAGAGGGGGCAAAGCCACATCCCCTCCTCTCCCCTGTGCTCCTGGATGCACTGCCTTGGTGTTGATTGCTGGGGCCACCAGCAAAGGTTGGGCCTTGCCCCTCGCCAGAGATACCTGGAGCACAACCGTGAAGAAGCAGCTGTTGAGTGCCCCATTTTCCTGGGGCTCAGGCTTTGGGCTTCTGCCCTGGAGTGGCTTCTTTCTAGCTCCAGGGCTTTGGGCTCCATCCCTGAGCTTCAGAGTGCAGTCCCTTGCTGCCTCCCCCCACCACCTCTCCCACCCGAATCCCCTCTGGCCCTCACTTCCTCCCCTGATCCCCCATCCAGGGCTTAATTTGTCTCCAGGCTCGCCAGGGCTGAGTAAGTCTGCTGTGAAAAGGGATACTTGTGTGTTTGCTACTATCACCTTTTCATGACTGATTTACTAGCAAGCGATAAATCAATCCCAGAAATCCCAATTCGTCAGTTAGCTGGTTAAACGTTAGGTTGACCTAATGTTTAATTGGTTAACTGGCTAAGTGGGATTTGGGCTGGGGACCACGCCAACCCGGCTGGAGCAGACCGCAACCCACAGAGCTCCTGCCCCCAGTCCTGTGTTGGGGCTGGCTTCTGGCTCCCAGGCCGGAGCTGCTGCTGGCTCTGCTGGCTCCCAGACCCCTCTGCAGCACCCCTGTCCGTGTTGGGCCCGGGTTCCCCACGTACAGAGGCTATTCCAGATGTCAGAGCACCCCCTGCCTGCAGGGTGCCTGGGCTCATCGTGGGCAGGAGCTGCTCCGGACGAGAGCAGTCCCTGTCTGCAGCAGGGCTGGAGCAGCCCCCTGCCCCTAGCCCCCACTGCTTACCACTTAACTTTTCACGTCCCTAATTTTGATGTGCATAGTTGTTTGTTTTTTCCCTAATGTGAATTGTTTTAAGGAAAAGTATGAGACCACCAAATAATTTGTCCGGACAGCCCCGGGTCTAGCCGAAGGATGGAAGATGAGATGGCAGCCAGGCCGTGGTACTGGGAGTTGGCAGACCTGGGTTCTAGTCCCAGTTCTGCCATTACCTGCTGTGGGATTGTGAGTGTGTCACTGCCTCTTTCTCTGCTTGTTTCCCTTCCCACGCACCCAGTCTGTGCCCTGACTGTTGAATTTGGAAGTTCTTCGGGGCAGGAACTCTCGCTCTATATGTAGTGCTCAGTGCAGCAGGGCCTCGCTCTGCATTTCGGAGGTCTCTGGGTTTTACTGTAATACAGCTAGCAAGGCCAGACAAAAAGCTGGCGGTGTTTAGGACAGGGTCTTGTTACCCTCAGACTAGGGTTTATTGGCCTCATATGGAAGAAATGGGGGGGGGGTTGGAGAAAAGGGTTGAAATAGTGCGGAGCTGGTCTAGTTTGGGGCTAGGCTCTGGGAATTAGTCCACAAAACTTGACCCATTTTCATCTGCCTGTCACTAATTTGACTCAGATTCTGATCTCCTGTTTGCACTGTTGTAACTGCAGCGCTGCTCTGTTGACGGAAGTGGAGTGACTCTGGACTACAACCAGAGTGACTGTCTGAGGTCTTGTCTACACTGTGGGTGCGGGGGCACCAGAACTAAGCGGCTGTAGTGCCTTAGTGTAGATGCTTTCAGTGGCAAAGGGACTGTTGCTGTAGGAACTATACCTCCAGGAGTTATAGAGACTGTGCGGATGGAAGCTTTCTTCCACTGATTTAGCTGTGTCTGTGCCAGTTGAGATGAGCATAATTGTGTTCGCATCCCTCCTCCCACATGTCATAGTGAAGTGTAGACCAGCTCTGTGAGCAGAACCAAACCCTTTGCTCTACTCCAAGGCCAGGCTCATTTCAGGCATTGTTGGGGACAACATGGCTCTTCTGAGGAGGAGAATTAGCTTCTCCCTTGGACATGGTTGTTTCTGTTGGACTCTGCTGAAAATGCCTGTGTCTGTCATGCCTGGGCTGGATTCCCCTGCCATGGGGCATTGGCTCACAGAGAAAGGGGGATTTCTGTAGGTGAGTAACTCTTGTAGTGACTCCTTTTCTCCTGCCTCTCACTTAGGAACCTAGCAGGCTTCCCGCTGTGTGTATTCCAGGCCCTGTATAATCACCTGGTCGGAGGCAGGTGTGGGATTTCACAACTCATTAGTGGTCCATCCAGCAGGGAGAGTGGATTTTGCAATTGAAAGAGCCTCTTGCAGTGCCCTCCTCCCAGTTCTACCTGCAGAGCTGTGAGCATGCTGAGGGGTTTGCTTCAGTGCCCTAGTGTCAATCATCCAGGGGTCTAGCTGTGGAGATGGGTCAGGAGAAGTCTAGATCTAGGAGATGTCCACGCAGACTGTCTTTGCGTGGCTGACCCAATATGCTGATTATTTTCAGGCATAATGGCTTTGCGCAAGAGGGTTTTTCTTGCACAAGAAGGGGCAGTGTAGACAGCCCCGTCTTGCGCAAGAGCCTCTTCCATGAAAATGGTGGCTCATTAGCTATGCAAATGAGGCTTGCGATATTCCACCCCCGAGCCTCATTTGCATAGTTCTGGCGCAAGATCGCGCCAGTCTAGACACAGCCAAGGAGTCTCGTGCTGATGGTTGAGGTGTAAAGGGTTAACCGGTTACCTGGTAAACATTGCTTTACCTGCATGCTTACTGGGGTAGCCAGTTAACTGGTGCCTGGCCCAGCCAGAGCAACCTTCGCCCGCGGTGCAGCAGGCTTGCCAGAGCATCCCCCCCATCCGTGGCACGATGTAGCGGAGCAGCCTGCGGCGCAGCGGGCAGGCCTGGTTAACCGGTTAAACATAACGTTTAACTAGTTAACTTTTTAACCAGAAGTTCGCCTCGCTAGCTGATGGGCAGGTGTGTGATTGGCTGGTGAATGACACTGGCTGCCGAGTTGAGTTTGAGTCTGTCGAAGGGCTCTTGGGCCTGGTGTCCTTGCTTCCCTTAGGGTGCTCCGATACTGGCTCCATCCTTTGGCAAAGCGGAACAGTCCACTGCTTTAATGGGGTGCAGAGGGGAAGGGGCTCAGAATCGGGAGACCTGGTTTCTTTTCTCCCAGGCTCTGCCACTCACTGTCTCTGTGTCCTCGGTCAGGTGCCTTCCTGCGTGTGCCTCTGTTTCTCTCTTTGCCCTGGGGCTGTGGGCAGGGCAAAGGGTGCTTCATGAAGCTTGTCGAGATCCTTGGTGCTGCTGAGTGCAGCTCCCCATGATCAGGAGTAGCCTTGTGTGGTAGTTCCATGTAGGATGAGGGGGGTGGCGTTGCTCTTCCATCTTCTAAGGACAGACCCAGCCCTGGGAGAATCTCTGACTCCTGAGGAGTCGTGGGCCCTGCGAGGCTTTTTCAGCCTGCGGGTCCCTCTCCAGCTTGGAGCTTAGGGCTAGGGCAGGGCTGGGGAACCCTTTTTGGGCTGGGGGGCCACTGACCCACAGAAAAATCAGTCGGGGGATGCACAAAAGTGAGAAGGAAAAAACAGTAACAAAAGAACAGCTCACTGACATGGCCCCCAGCTGAAAAGCAGAAAGCTAGTCTCCCACATTCCCCTCAGATGCCACAGCCTGGGGGGCCTGGGCTCGTAGATTTTGGGGGGGAAAAGCCTCCAGGCAGCACTTTACTGCACCAGCCAGGGGGAGCGGGAGTGGCCGTGCACAGAGCCCCTCTCTCTCTCTGCCAGGAAGAGCCCGTGGATCGGATCCGGCTCTGGCTTTCCTGACTCGCGTGTGGAGTGGGAGCTGGTGCTCCAGCCCCATGGGGCAGTGTGGATGGGGGGGATGTGGGACTGGAGTGCCGGTGTGGGCTCCCATTGTGCTGATAGTGGGGGGGGAGCCCTAAGCCTTAGGGGCCAGATCCAGGCAAACCAGGGGCTGGATCCAGCCTCTGGGCATTAGGTTCCCCACCCCTGGCTTATAATTAGGGTTAGGGGCTGCTGGCTGGATCCTCTCATCTTGTGCCCTGCTGGGACTGCTGCAGCTCTTCCCAGGTCACAGTGGCAAAGCTGCTCTGCAGCTTCTTCCTTCCTTCAACCTTCTGGTTGACTTTGGTTGGGGAGGACAGGGAATGGGAGCGAATGCACCCCGAGTGCTGGGCAGGATGGGCTGCACGTGTCCAGAGTCAGCGAGGCGGTTTCTGCGGGCGAGAGAGTGGAACTCCCTAGATCAGGGGTTGGCAGCCTTTTCAAACCAGAGAGCCAAACTATATCAAAGTTCAGAAGTGGTCAACAAAGAGCCGTACAAGAATGCACATTTGCATGACTGAAAATATACAACTTAATGTTATTGATAGTTGACATGATGATTAATAAATAATAAATACAAATGAAACATTGTACTCCCAGACTTTATTCAATGGGACTTCTGCTGCTGCATCTTTTCGCACATTTCTTTGAAGTTTATGTGGTAATTGGTCAAATCCAGCTTCATACAGTCATTCAGACTGTCTTCTGTCAGTCTTATGGCTGGGGATGTGGGGGTGCAGGAGTCTGAGTTGGGGTATAGGAGGGGCTCAGGGCAGGTGGTTCAGGTGTATGATGGACTCAGGGTTGGTGTGTGGTGGGGTGTGTGTGCAGGAGTGTTATGACGCTGTGGCCAGATGGGGGCTGGGCCCCAGATGGGGGCTTGTTGGCCAGGCTTCATTTTTAAATAAAGTAAAATATTATGCTCAACACAAAAGGTTTCAACATTGTCTTTATGGCAGAGGTTGGGAACTTTTTTGGGGGTCAGGAGCCACTGATCCACACACAAATCACACTGGGGAGGACTGAGGCCTAAGGCCAGATTAACTCTTCTGGGGTTTGAGGGATAGTGGATTTTGTGGACTCTCCTAGGCTCTGGGGTGGGCCCAAAAATGAGGGGTCCAGTGTGCAGAACAGAGCGGCCAATGAGTGGGATAGGGATGGGGGTGCAGGATCTGGGTGGGAGGTAGGTTTCAGGAGAGGGCTGGGGAATAGGGTGTCTGGCTGGGGGGAGGGTGCAGGAGCAGGGTGGGGGTGCAGGATCTCAGTGCAGGGGGGTGGGAGGTGCAGGGCCTGGGTGGCAGTTTTTTTCCCAGTGTATGTAATGGGGTTTATTCATTGTAACAGATGCAAGCCACTTCCACGTGGCAGCCAGCCACTGTTCCACATGGGTCACGGAATAAGTTAGCAGCCCAAGGGCTGAGTGTGGAACGGAGGCTTTACCTTGCCAGGAGCACAGGGAGTCTGGCGGCGGGTCCGGGGGCAGACGGGAACCAGTTGGCTCAGTCGCGCTGCTTGTAGCTCTCCAGGCTGGCCAGGATCTAGCCTGCTGGCACCCGGAAGAAGGTGAGGAGACTGATGACAGAGCCCAGTGGTGCCCCACGACTCTCTGGCGGGTGCGAGTGCACGGTGCACGCACGTGGTGAAAGGCAGGGGCAGAGCAGTGTGCTGAGCAGCGGGGGCACGGCCATGGCAGAAGTGGGTCCATTGTGGGCAAGATGGCGGCCAGGTCTGGTTTTTGCTACTGCTGCTGCTCTAAGGCTCCCTGTCCCAGGCATGGCTTCCTGCTGTTCTAGTGGCCAGATTCTGGTCAAGTCTCCAGGCAGTGCGTCTGTTCCTCCAGCTGTGGGAGGGGGTGCATGCACGCGGGGAGCCATTTGTAGCTCCGGCTTCTGCCCCTATCGCGCCGCGAGGCTCGGGGCTTTCTTCACCCTCTCTCCCCTCAGGCAGCTGGTGCTGGCTCCAATTTTGCTGAGGGTGGCTCGCAAGGGAGGTGTGAGAGGGGGCTGAACTCGAGCTGCAAGCCGTATTTGGCTCCTAAGTGAGACATAGGTTGCTGACCCCTGCCCTAGATGGTCTCTGGTCCATTGATCCTGATTTGGTTGTATTCTGTATGGGCAAACTTGGCACAATATTGAAATTTACATGTCGATAAGTAATTACCAAGAGAAATAATTTTGTGTGTGTGTGTGTGGTGAAATCGATGTTTACCAATAAAAGCCAAATCTCCCCCTCCCCCCAATCCCCAAGCCTGTACCTAGGTTTTTATATTATGCCTGTCACTGTGGTATCTGAGTTAGGGGTGTTAGTGTCCACAACTAGTTGTTTAATGGTGAATGGTGTAGGTTACTCTCAGCTGGGAGCTGGGCTGTCAGGGGCTGGTGATCTTGGTCCTGGGGAGGCTGCGCTGCAAGCTCTGTAGCATAAAGCTAAGCGTTATACCGGAAAGCTAGCAGCACATGGAAAATCTCAGCGGTTACACGGTTGCCCTATTACACGATTTTTAACATCCCTAATCTGAATCCCTTCCACAGGACCCTTAGCAGCATGGCAATCGGCTGTCACGTTTGTTCTCCCCCTTTCTCCAGAGGGAGCAGAGTGGGCCGTCAGTGCCAAGTTTTGGTTGTGTTTTCTATTTTGTATAAATATCTGTTGCTCGGGGTTTCTGTTCGTGAAGGCAAGGTCAAAGAAATGCCCTTTGCGCTTGGAACAGAAAACGGTGAGGTGAAAATTGCCACCAGATTTCTAAAGCACACAGCTCTGAGTTACAGAGCCACAAGGAGCCGCTGGTCAGTTACAATACCGGGGCAAGGCTTCTGTATCCCTCCTGCCATCCTTCTCTGGGCATGGCGGGGAGAGAGAGAAAGAGCCCCCGGAAAGCTACTGGTCAGAAAGTTTCATATGGGAGGAGTTCTGTACCTCTGCTCCATAGGGGTGGGGCGATTAGCTGAGGATTCAGAAATGTGGGTCATCCCTGATCTCCTTGGACCTGTCGTTGTGTTCTGTGTGTACCGCACCTAGCTCGGTGGGATCTTGCTCTATAACTAGGGCTCCTGGGCACTATGGCACTCAGATGATAATGATCTCTAATGACCACATGGCAGAAGCTGCTCAGGACCTTGAATTCTGCAGCTCCCTTGTAAGAGGTAAAGGGGAGGGGAGGGGATCGTCCTGCCAGGAATAGCTGAACTCGTGGCTGAGGGAAGGGAGAAGGGCTTTGGAGCTGATATTTAAAATTTCATTAGCGATGGCCTTCTTCATTCCTTTCAAGGGTTAAATTTTCCATGCGGTGGGCGGAGATCTGCGTTTCCTTTCTAGGCAGGAGTTCTCCTTAGTCCGCAGGTCGGAACCAGCCCTCTGAAAGTTGGAGGCACTCCTCCCAGTTTCTCCTCTGGCATCTGTCCGTCCCTGTCCGTGACTCACTGTGGCTTGAATCCGATTGGGCTAATTATTGGGCTAATTATCCCTTTGCCAGCCCTCGCTTGCTGAGCTGTATAGACATGCAGATGTGTGGCCTCCTCCTGCCGTGCGCAGCCAAGAGCCACTGCCCTGGAGACGGGCTTCGCTGTGCCTCTGCTCCTGCACTTGCCACTACCTCGCACCCTTCAGCACTGTTAGCAGTGATTCTCGAAGCCCATCACTGCTAACTTATTACGTGAGTTACAGGACTGTCTGGGGGTCCCTGTCAGTTTTGGGTTCCTGCTCTGTGAGGTGCCGTGCAAACAAGTGGTTTGTTGCAGTTAGGAGCAAAGGTGGGAGAGAGGAAATCATCTTTCTGTGGAGATAGATCTGCGGTGCTGAGGCTCAGGAAGTGTGTGGCATTTATAGACACCAGTTGGGCTCCAGAAAAGCCTGGATCACTTGGGGATTGCCTGTTCTGTGTGTTTCCTCTGGAGCACCAGGCTTTGGCTGCTGTCGGAAGACAGGATGTTGAACTAGATGGACCTTTGGTCTGACCCAGTGTGGCTGTTTTTATGTTCTGCAAATGTTCAGTGCTTGATTTTGTGGTGGTCTGCTCCTAGGGTGTCCGTTTACACCAGACTGTTCAGGATGGCCGTCCTTTGGCCCAGAGTTCATGATAAGTGTGGATGTTAGAGCTGCCCTTTTCAGGTGTGTAACCTGTTCCTCGCAGGAGGGAGTGTTTTCAGCCCTAGATAGCTACCCGCTGTCAGAGAGGGCATGTGTCCGCACAGTTCAGAACTCGCACTACATGCTGGGAGATTTAACTTGGTCGCTTGGACAGGACAAGAAGCAGCCTCCTCTGAAATCCCCCCCGCGCTGCCTGCGTCCATTAATTTGCATAAGTAATTGACGTTTCGTTAATGGCTCATTACAGATACTGAAAAACCTGAAAAGTGTGGCAGAAACTTCCATTCAACTTTGGGAAATTTTTTACAGGCAAATTATACTTGTGGTGAGGGGAAACACTGCCCAGGCATAAAATTACAGCTCAGAAAACAAGTGGAAATCCACCCTGTACTGATCGCTCATTTTTAGACCTGCAGATAAAATTCAGAGGTTTTATAAAAGCAATCAAGAGGTTAATCCCCTCCAGCCTCTGATGAAATTAAATCCTGCAAAGGAAGATTTCATCCCTGAATCTTATTTGTTCTCTTTCCTTCATCGCCTCACAAGTGTTTTACCAGTTTTGTGTCTCCTCCCTCGTAAAGCCTTGCCTTAGAATGCCAGATTGCTCCTTTGGCTAGACTGTCCGTGAGAGAAATATATTCTTTCCTATTAATGAGAGGCGATTGAATGCTTGAAGCCTTCTACTGTATCTCTCTCTCAGCTGTTCTGTGTGCCTAATCTGGTTCTTGGGCTAGCTTGTGTGGGAAAAGGTTTACCCTTTCTTCCTGAAAGGGCTTTGAGAGTGTATCACAGACGTTAGAGTGGAGGTGAAGAAGGTTCATTATTTGATATCTATAACTAACACACCCCACCCTTTAAAGGGATGCTGTCGAGGTAGAAATAATTGCCAGACGGCTAGTGATTGAGTGCCTTGGTGTTTTCTTTTGCTTTGTTTCGTTTTGTTTTGTGCTCAACGTGAGATTTGTTTAAAGGGGTCTGACTCTTTCTGCGGTGCCCAGTAGGTTCTGCAAACTAGGATTCTTTTAAAGGTCTCTTAAATTGGGTGCTTAAAATTGCTAGTCACTCCCCTCCCTTCCCCAACCTTTTTTAAGTGCAAATCTGCTTGGCAAAGTGATGTACAAACAGCATCTGATCTCCTTCTCTTCTGGGTAGTACAGTGGTTCTCAAAGTATGGCCTGCGACCATCTTGCAGGTGGGCCTCAGGCTCGGGGCTCAGCCCCCTCCCCTCCATAGTGGGGAGTCTGTGCTGGTGCTCCAGACTGCGCCCCCTGCCCCCCGTGTGGTTGGAATGCCAGCACTGGCTTCCCACTGTGTGTGTGTGGGGGGGAGACTCGAGCCTCACTGGCCGGATCTGGCTCGGTGGGGAAGGAAGCGACTCCATGCGCTGCCACTCCCTCTTCCCCCCCTAGCTGAGGGAATGGCAGCGCAGGAAATGGCTCACCTGGAGACTTTCCCTGCTGCTCCCATTGGCCAGAATCATGGCCAGTGTGAGCAGTGGAGGGGCGGGGGGCAGTTGTGTGGAGCCAGGTAAGTGCCCTCATCTCCCTCAAGCCCAAGCCCCAGATCCCTACTGCCCTCACACATGCACACCCTCCCACTGAGTCCCCCACCCTGCTCTTGCACCTTTCCTGCTGCCCAGGCTTCAAACCCCCACCTGCACACACTCTCCTCCCGCCCAGTCCACCCCACCCTCAGCCCGCTTCTGAACCCTACCCCCTGCCAAGATCTCCCACCCTCAGCCCGCTCCTGAACTCTGGCTCCTGCTCCTGCACCCAACTTCCTGCCCAGATTCCCTGCCCCCTAGCCTGCTTCTGCACCCTACCTCCCACCCAGACCTTGCACTCTCCTGAACCCTACCTCATGCCCAGGACCCCCGCTTTCCATCCTGCTCCTGCATCAAACCTCCTGGCCACATCCCCACCCCCTAGTCTGCTTCTGCACCCTACCTCCCACCCAGACCTGAGACCTTGCACCCTCACCCCACTCCTGAACCCTCCCTCCTGACCAGACCCTGCATCCCCATCCCTGTCTTGCTCCCTGGCAGTCCCCTCCCTCACACTGAACCCCTTCATTTTTTGGCTCCACCTCACAGCCTAGGGGCACCACAAAATCTACTAGTCCTGGGACCCCAAAAGAGTTAATCTGGACTGTGGGAAGTCCTGAACCTTTGTCCTCCCCTCTCTCCCCTACTGGGGGCTGGAGCACAAGAGGAGAGAAGTGTCTGAATCAGAGGCCACATCCGGGAGAGTTGTTTTGTTGGGATTTTTTCTTCTAACTTTTGTGTGGCCCCGACTGATTTTTCTGTGGGTCAGTGGCCCCCAACCTAGAAGAGGTTCCCTAAACCTGCCATAAATAAGGTCAGTATTGAAACCTTTTGTTTTGGACATAATTAATATTTTACTTTATTTTCAACAAAGTTTGGTAAAGTAATATGATAAAATGAGAGCGCTTAATCTTTTCATAGTGATAGAGATGCAGCCGTGTTAGTCTGGTGTAGCTGAAACAAAAGACAGAACTATGTAGCACTTTAAAGACTAACAAGATGGTTTATTAGGTGATGAGCTTTCGTGGGCCAGACCCACTTCCTCAGATCAATATGTGGAAAAAAATCGGCACAACCATATATACCAAAGTGATACAATCAAAAAAATGAATGCATGTTCATGAAATTGTCAACTTCACATGCGTTCATTTTTTTGATTGTATCACTTTGGTATATATGGTTGTGCCGATTTTTTTCCACATATTGATCTGAGGAAGTGGGTCTGGCCCACGAAAGCTCATCACCTAATAAAACCATCTTGTTAGTCTTTAAAGTGCTACATAGTTCTGTCTTTTGTTTAATCTGTTTCATGATTTTGTTTTGGATTAATAATGTTTTCTTTCTTACCAGTTCTATACGCTCCCTTATCTTATCGCTGTGTATTTGTTTTTATGCTCCAGGAGCCTAATATAAATAATTTAAGGTATTTAGAGATAAGCAAAGGCATTTTGTCATCATGGATAGTTGGCTGGTGGTCCGCAAAAAGGTTTGCCTTGAGCAAGGTGAGCCACAGGCCAAAAAGTTTGAGAACCACTGATCTAGGGCCAGGAACAGGTGACTTTTCATTGTAGCTGTCCTGCCTGCTTGCTAGCCCAACCGAGCTCTGGGGGGCTGAGTTCTCCATGTGCGTCAGCTTCAGAATTGTTGATCCCAGTCAGCCTGGGCAATTCCACTGACAGCAGCGCAGTTGGAGAGTTATCCCTTAGGCCTACAGAACCTGTAGCACTGGTGACCACGTGTGAGCAGGGAAAACACGTGGGAGATGTCTTCCAAAGCACCCAGGTCACTGGGACTTAAGCACCTGCATTGCTTAAGTATTTTGGAAAAGTTCATTTCTCTCTCCCCTCCCCCATTTCCACTGCAGTCTACGAGCCAATGTGAGTTTGCAGGGTGGGCAGCTTTTATGGGGCAGACACCCCCCCTTCTTGATTTACTTGCAAACTGACCTACATTTTAGACTCCAGGAATCCACCTTGGCACTTTGCTTTTCACAGTAGCTATGTGTGTTGTGGGGCTAAACTTCCCCGTCTCCTGCACCCCACGTGGTCTCTTATCCCCAGGGCAAACTGGAGGGAGTGTGCTATCAGCTCGGGGAGGCGGGGCATCACAGTAACGCCACATCTGCACTAGGAGCATTGCAGCTGCACCTCTGTAGCGTATCTGCTACAGCCGATGTCAGGCATCCTTCCCTTGCTGGTGCAAATCCACGGCTCTGAGACACGGGAACTGGGCTGCTGGATGGATTCTGCATTCCCGCCGTTGTGAGAGTCAAGCTCCTGTGTGAATCCGACGTCCCAGCTCTGTGCCAAATGCTGCCAGGATTGGGGATGCTTGTTTAAAGCATTAACGATAAAAAAAAAGTTACTAAATTTGTCAGCCCTCGGGAGCCAGCTGGCTGCTATTTCTTTAGGCTTGGGTCTGTTTGCAGGCGCTGCATCAGGAGGGGGCTTTGAATCCCTTTGCCAGGGCGGCCCTGAATCTGCTGCTTGCCAGCTTGCCAGGGCGGTTTGAGTTGCCAGTACGAAGCGGTTGGTGAAAACTCAGGGACTAAGCAGATATATCGGAAGACACCTGCTAAAAAGCGACGCTTTGCACCTGCTTTCCTCTTGGTGTGTGTGCTGGAGCTGTAGGGAGTCCGTAGCGGGATTGCTGCGGGGGGGCGTTGGTGTATGCAGCGGAGGAGGATGGGTCATGGGGAGAGCACTACTTCAGCTGTTGGGGTATTTGCTCCTGCGAGTTCCCTGCTGTGCCTCAGACTCTTTCTATGACCTTGTCCAAGCCATGTCGTGTGTGTCTGTACGCTGAGTGCTTGAGTGGCCATCCAGGAGAGATTCAAATGCTACCCAGCTAGAAGCTGGTGTTGCTACTGGTGGTGCACATCTGCACATGCCTTGGTGCTCATAACAAAATTTATTCCACACAAGGATGGAAAGAATTAGTGGGAATATTGCATTAGTTCCTCTGTGCTTCAGTTGCCCGTCTGTAAAATGGGATAATAGCTCTGCCCTCTCTCCTAGGATAAATGCATTAGAGTGTGAACTGCTGTAGTAAAGGGGGTCAGATCAGGACTGTACCTGTCTGCTGAACTGGAACAGGACTTTATGACCGAGCCTCAGAGCCATGGTTTCTTGAACTGCTGTGTTAAAGGAAGCGGCAGCTGCTGTCTGTTCTGTTCTGTTCTGACTTCATGGGACTGCGCCAGCTGCTGCTGCAGTCATCAGCTGTGCAGACTCCAGGTACACCCGTCCTATGGCTTAGATGGCATCTCACCCCTTTCAATGCTGCATAGGACTTTGTCTTAGCGGAGAGTCTATGCCTAGCTCCTCCAGGTCGCTCCCCTCAACTTGCAGATGTGCTGGGAGTTTGGTCTGCTCACTGCTCCTGTGGGGTCCTCATCAGTAGCTCCAGGCAGGATAAGCCTCCTGCTTCACCTCTGCCGTCTCCTGTGGCTGTTCCTTTCCTGCACACACCCCTTGCCCCCTGCAGAGGGGACCTAGCCCCTCATTCTTCTGCCCGCAGAATCCCTCTTTCCTCCTTTTTGCTGCCGACGTCCGTGGCTGATTGAGAATGATGCTCAGCCTGCAAAGGCGAGGGATGTTACCATGCCTACAGCGGAGATCTTTCAAATCTAGGCTGTGATGTTATCAGCTAAAAATGACTTTGGAACAAGTGTGAGAGAGAGAGAGAGAGAGAGAGAGAGAGAGAGAGAGAAAAAACACCCAGTCTGTGCAGTTTAGTTGCATACAGTGAAGCAGGGGCAAGAATAAAATGCATTTGCGTTCTTTTTCTTTTTAAACAATAGTTGCTTAATTAACTGTCTTGGTGATTGTGGCAGGTTTGTCCTGGACGCGAGCATGGGGTCGCCCTGTCGGCGCGCCCCCGGCCCAGCGAGCCCTCTGCC
>JANRFK010000351.1:1846871-1872895 GCA_030068395.1 Apalone spinifera
ACAGTAACAAGTCACCAGGACCAGATGGCATTCACCCAAGAGTTCTGAAAGAACACACATGTGAAATTGCGGAACTATTGTCTGTAGTTTGCAACCTATCCTTTAAATCAGCTTCTGTACTAGGAATGTAATAGGGTAGTTGATTAACTGATTAACCGATAAGCAAAAGCTTATCGGTTAATGCTATAGACTACATGCATTTCCCTCTCCCCTCCCGCCCACTTTGCCAGTAATGTTTTTAGCAGGCTGGCCAGCAGCCCGGCTCAGTCCTGGCTTACGACGGGTCTGGGACCTACCCCTGCTGTGGCTCTGCATTTAAAGTGTATTAGGAGCCGGGTAGGCAGGCAGCCTGTCTCAATTCCGGCTCACTCTGGGTCCAGGAGCTCAGCCCCTCCACTGGACAGGGTCTGCTGCCACCCCCTGCTGCTGCTTCTGGTTTTTAAACTGGCTCCCCTTACCGACCAGCTTCCGCCTGGCTCCTGCATCAGAGTCAGCAGCGTAGAGTGGCGGGGGCTCCTCGGGAGTGGGGCTGGAGCTCACAGGTTGCTGGCCCCGCCCTCGGGGACTATAGAATAGTCAAGTAACCGATAAGAATTCATGAGGTTAATTGACTATTCTGTTAATTGATATTTAGCATCCCTATTTTGTACCTAATGACTGGAAGATCGCTAACGTGATGCCAATATTTAAAAAGAGCTCTAGAGGTGATCCTGGCCATTACGGACCAGTAAGTCTAATGTCAGTACCAGGCAAATTAGTTGAAGCTATAGTCAAAAATAACATTGTCAGACACATAGATGAACATAATTTGTTGGGGGAAAGTCAGCATGGTTTCTGTAAAGGGCAATCATGCTTTACTAATCTGCTAGAGTTCTTTGAGGGGGTCAGCAAACGTGGACATGGGGGAACCAGTGGATATAGTATACCTAGATTTCCAGAAAGCCTTTGACAAGGTCCCTCACCACAGGCTCTTAAGTGAAGTAAGTTGTCATAGGATAAGAGGGGGAAGGGCCTTTCATGATAACTGATTAAAAGACAGGAAACAAAGGGTATGAATAAATGGTAAGTTTTCAAAATGGAGAGAGGTAACCAGAGGGTTTGTACTGGGACCAATCCTAAGCTCATCCAGATGGATGTCAATTTTGTTAGCACAAGGCTGGTTCCAAGAGGGATGGTGAGGGCCGACTGCACACAGGTAGCTTATACACAAGGCAGGGATGGGCAGGGGGAACTTAGTGACTGGATAGTGTACTCCTAACACTGACCGATGCAACCCCAGGTGACTGGCAGCTAGAATGTAACAAGACCTTTGCTGCTGAGGGATGGGCAGCGGATTCTGATCCTGGTTAATTGGTGCTACTCAACTGATTTAGACAGTGATGCGTATGCTAACATGCTTGAGTACTGAATCTTCTGAATCTGGCCTGTGCATTTCTGCTCTGGACTGACACTGCTTAGCTGTTTGGGGTCTGAACCTGGCCAGCTCCTGTGTCGCTCCCAGATGGGGTGGATGGATGGTTTGATCAGCGATGGTTTATACCTCTGCATGTAAAAGAAGGCGCACAGCAAAAACGAATTGCGCACCTGGAGGTTGGTTCCCTGCCTACCCATATGTGCTGCTGCAGCCACTGCTAGTGTTCCCAGTTAGGGGAAGGTGAGAAGCTAGAGGTGATGGGGTCTCATGCAGTCAAATGCACCGTCCTCGGTGGCAGGCAGATTCCTTCCTGTGCAGCATCCCCCAGTGGCTGCCTTCAAAGATAAGATCCTCTCCGAGCTGGAAGGACAGTTCATTATCCCTGCGCTGCTGTATAGATTAAGTGGATGTAAATGGTTCTGTGCAGACCTCGACCTAAAGAGAGCCATTTGCCTCGTCTGGGACCCGAACAGATGGAGAGCATGGTCTCATGCCCCTGCTAATAAGTGGGGTGGGGGCGTGCTGCCCCACTAGCTGTTTGTCCGGAGGGGCGGGGCTGGGCTGTCAGTAGCCTCTCTGCCTGGGGCTGGTAATGCATTGTTACGCCATGTCATTGTGAATTAATGCAACCCCCGCCACAGGTTGCACAACCAGCATTGTGCAAGGTTACAACACCCAAAATAATAATAGCCATGTATTCCTTTCGCTCACAGATCTCTCAAGTGCTTTATGGGTGTTCACCAGACAGGCCTTGCAACCGTGTGCTAATATTGCCTTTGACAGATGGGAAAACTGAGGCATGCGGGGGAGGGAGGGGCAAGGGGGAAGAAAAACTGGGAGAGTGATTTGACCAAACATCACCCACCAAGTCAGCGGCAGAGCTGGGAATATGACCAGGAATCCTGTCTCCCTTTCTCCTGCTCAAACCAGTGTCATACACTGCTTCTTGGTGAGCTGTATTCAGGATTTCTCTGTCAAGGACACACCCTTGGATTTTGGCATACATGTTGAGTTGACTGCAGTGCGATGGAGAAAATTGCCCTGCTTCCAAAACACGGGTCTGCAGCTGTCTTTGGTCCGACAGGGGCGTGGGATGGGGCAGATGCCGTGGGTGAGACTCTGTTTGCTGTATGGGCGTGTGCAGTGGCCAGCCGGCTGCTTGAAGAACCAGTAATGAGTTAGCACCTCTGTCTGGCTTCCTTTCCCTCTCGGGGCGAGAGGCAGCAGCTCTCTGCCAGACAGTGGTGCAGGGAACAGGAAGTGAAAACATACTGACGGCAAGGGAAACTACCGGGGGGTTTCAGGAGTGCAGGGGCCCCACTTGGTGCTGTGGGAAATCTTGCTGGTGTAGGAAGGCAGGGGGAGAGCGTTGTGGTTAGGGTGCCAGGCTGACATTTGGGGGACCTGGGTCTAGCCCTGATTCCGCTACTTCCTCTCTCTCTGGCTCTGTTTCCCAGCCTGTAAAAGGAGGAGGACAGCGTAGGGATGTAAGTGACTGGTCAAGTAGCCGACTACCCGATAAGCCTAGGGTTATCAGGTAGTCAAGTCAGTACTTGACTAGTGGCTTCTCTTCCACCCCCCACCCCCACCCCACCCCACCCCCCGCCTCCTTGCTGCCTCTGTCAGAGTTAGCAATGAGGGGGGAGCATGAGCCGGTTAAAAGCTGGTTCCCCCTAGCACCATCTCCACTGGAGGCAGGAGAGGCAGAGGTGCAGCAGGGGACCAGGCGCAAGCTGGGACTCAGCTGTCCTGGCTCGCGCCCGGCCCCAGACACTGCACCTCTGCTTTGTAAATGTGGTAAGAGATGGGTGACTCTTACAACATTTAAAAGGCAGAGCCACAGTGGGGTTAGGTCCCGGGGCCCCAGGAACCAATCCCCCTATGGCTCTGAGCTCTGATCCTGTTGGGTGACATTGATCCCAGCCAGAGAGGGGGTATGGCCATGTGAGAAGCCGCTGTGGGAGAGGACGCTGAGTTGCCACTCGGACGGACGGGGCAAAGGGATTAAACGTTAACCCCCCTGTTTTATAAATGTTGCCAGCTTTTGGTAGGCAGCCCCCTCGTCTATTATGAACCGAGCTGGTACCTTGGATCCAGCCTGTCCAGAACTTTGGGGGGCAGTTCTGTTCTGAATCCATGCTATCGAGATGTGTGCAGCCACTTGAGTGCCATATGCGTCACTGTAACATGTCTGTCCCCCTGGAGAGCCAAGGGGCAGCCAGCCTTGGGTGCCACAGACAGCAGGCATACCAGAGTTGGGCACAGCCGGGTGAGCGGTACCCACAGCCCTGCCCGGGTACAACAGGCTGAAACCTCTGCCTTCATTTGCCAGTTTTGCAGAAGCCCTCGTTCTTTCAGAGAGGGCAGAGCTTGTGCATGAGTCATAATGGTGCTTTAGGATCCGAAGCGGGGAAATGGGTCAGTGCATGCTCTTCCTTGGCCTCTCATGCCAAAGGGAGAGGGGCTTTTCAGCTGTGGGCGTGTTGTGAACTCCTGCTAGAGAAAGGGAATAGCTTTTTGTCTGGGAGGTCATTCGTAATTGGGGGGAAAGGTGAAGCCCTGCTGCTTTTGGGATCACAGTGGGAGGATCTCTGGTGGGCCCCAAAGAAACACCCCGCCACGAGAGGCACAGCGCCTGCTGACCCATTCACCGCCATCCATTTTCACTGCAACTGTCCTCCAGCCTTTCTCATTTTAATGAGAGTTGCCTGAGAAGCTGGTTAATGATAAACTCCCTGGTCAGCACTCCTATGCATTGGGAGCACAGAAGGCCATGCAGCCAGCCAAGGAGAAATCTAAGGATGGTCACGCTGGCACCTGTGGTCATGTTATCTGGTGTCCTGTTTCTGACCCTGGCCAGCACCAGCTGCTTCAGAGAAAGGAGCATCCAGGAAGTGAAGGGATAACTTGCCCTCAGGGAACGATTCTTTCTGACCCCTAGTGTTAGAGTTTAGTTTATGCTCTGACACATGAGGGTATCTAGCCCTTTGTTGTTTCTGTTTAATCCCAGATTAGTTAATGCTGTTGTAACTGCAAATGCTCTTGCCATCCACAGAAATCCTTTTAAGGATTCTGTTATGCTCTTGCCCTCTGTGAGATCATGTGGCAATGAGTTCCAGAGGCTTACTAAGTAATATTTGCGTGATCCAGGTCCTTTTAAAATTAATGTGGTTTTCAGTGCACATGGCTTGGTGAAGGGCAGATTTTCCATTTAAGCAAGAACTGTTTGTCCTTTTAGTCTGATGGTTCTGACCTGGGAGGGGCAGTGATCCTTGCTGTATACATACACCAGGGCAAGGGTTAACCTCCTTGGGCTGAGACCAAACACAGCAGTGGTCAGAGACAACCCCTGGGTACCAGCAACCTTGGACATTTTGGCAAAGCAGGGGTATGGCAGATTCCAGATCTGAATTTCACAGCATGCTGCCTGCCCTGGAACAGACCATTCTGAACTCCCTGGATCCCTGTGCCCTGAAATACAAAGGTGCCTGCAACCCATATTTTGTTCCATGATGTTGGAGTCCTCTTAGGAGCTCTTAGGCAAACAGTCATGCAAAGCAAAGGAGCTATTAGCAGATACATGACAGTATTTAAATTATTTAAATTTAAAGTAGCCCCTGTTATGGACCAGCAACCTGTTGTGCCAGGTGCTGTACAAATCCACCATTGGTCTGCCTCTCATTTGCTTCAACAGGAATTGTGCCTGCATGTGTTAAAGATACATATCAACGTGTTTTCTGTTGACTGGAGATGGTATAGCTTCAGAATTCAACCCACAATTTCTTCAGCTCTTTAGAGGATACAAGCCTGAGCAAATATTATGAGTCTGGGCATGGTGTTTTTGCCTTTGCATTTTTTAATACAATACAATGCAATGTATTTAACATATGTTGTTTATACAGAACCACCAGTGCACAGAATTACTTATGCACAGCGGGTAGGAACAATACAGCATTCTCTGAATTGGGCATTATGTTGTTGCATGCAAATCAACATGGAAAATAGGTGCTGTGTGGGTGCTCCTGGGAAATTCCCTTTGCAGCCTTCTGCCTGGGTTTGGGCCTAGAACCCTGTGAAACCCACAAACCTTACGTCTAGCCCTGAGTTGTTAATAGTCAGCCTCCATGCCTAGAATGGGTTGAACCAATACCTTGGATCTGGACTTCCCAGAGCTTTGATGGAGATTCACAATCACACTTGCAGGCTGTTCTTTGGAGGCCGTCTGTGGGTAATCTGGTGGTTTGGATCTGTGCTTGACTCAGCCTGTCAGCTTTTCATCCGCCCGCCAAAGCTCCAGTCCAAATACTGCAGAAACAACAGCTTGTCATGAAAACCCCATGAGTCCCTGTGTGGTTTTGATCTCCAAGCATGGACCCTCCCCGGGTTCCTGGCCAGCTCTCCATCTGTAGTGACACCTAAAAAAGTTTTGTGTGGTTTTTGGGGGTGGCGTGATGAAAGTTTCACCAAGCCCTTGCCTGAATTCAATCCCTGTCCGTGTCTGGAGGTGTGTGAGACTAATAGCACTGAGCACTTACGGTTTCTTTTGATCCAAGCCTCTCTGAGAGCTTTACAGAGATGAGTCAGTGTGCGATTGCTTCCATCTACAGATGAGGGAACTGAAGTCTGGGGAGAGGGAGGTGACCTCTGCCGCAAATCAATGGCCGAGCTGGGGGAGGAACTCTGATCCTCTGACTTGCATGCTGGGGCAGTGAATGGTGCTCCGTGTGGTGTAAAATGTACCTTTCCATGTCCCTTCTGGAGGTGAGAGTGAATCTTCCATCACTGCTCAGTTTCAGGTAGGGTTCCCTGCCAAGATCAGGGCTGTGCACTGAAGTGTTTAGCGAAGACACTACCTGTCGCGACAGGAGAGCTTCTCCCATTGGCGTAGGCACTCTGCCACCCCAAGATGCGCTGTGGGTCAGGTGTGGGTAACTACGTCCCTAAGCGATGTACTTACTCCGACGCAAGGTAGCAGTGCCAACCAAGCCTCAATGACTTGCCTAGGAGGTCTGAGCTCCTGGTTTCCTGACCAGGGGCGGCCCTAGACTAGCTGCCAGCAACTGGCGCCCCAGGCGAACCATGCAGTCAGCGCCCCCACCTCCAAACCCCTCAGTGATATTGCACCACCATTTGGTGCCCCATTTAACTTGGCGCCCTAGGCAATGGCCTAGTTTGCCTATATGGATGGGCCGCCCCTGCCTGGCTCTCAGGCAAAGCTGGCCCCTCTCTCTGGGAAGGATGATTTAAAAGCCCGCTCTGGGTGCCGTCACTTACAGGAGTCTGTTCTGCAGGCACCGACTGGACGGGTTGCGTGCATGTTGGGAAGCAGTGCTTTTTTTTGGTGACAATATGGCCCGGAACGGCATACTATTTTCCCAAAATAGAAAAGGAATGGCATTTCCCTTGTGCGTACTGGCACCTGTTTTCCTGGGCGGCTCGGCTCCTGATGGAAGCTTGCTTGGGACGTGCAGTGTTTTTTTGTTTTTTTGCTCAATAACTTTGCCCCGGAGTACCAGCAACTTTTTTTTTTTTTTTTTTTACAAAAAAAAAAGCACTGCTGGGAAGTAATTGATGATGGGACTCTGGGGGTGACTAAAAAGGAGAGGGTGGTTTGGGGGGCTCCCTTTTCCCAGGGCCTTATTCACATTCAGGTGCAGAGCACCTAGGGGGCAGGTGAAGCAGAGCCCCACTTACTCCACCGCTCAGTGACAGAAGAAATCCCCGTGCTTGCTCAATGCCCTTTCCTGGTTTTCGAGTGGCCATGCACGTGCCACGTGTGAGCTGGAGCTGCCTGGTGCCCAGGCCAGCCGACCTCTCGCTGGCGTGCTCGTGGCTTCACACTGCTGCTGCATCACACTTGTACAGTCTTTCATCCTTGGCATCCCTTTACCAGACCCCTGGTGAGTATCTCTGATCTCCCTTTGCAGGAGCCTTGGATCGGGCCTGTTCAAATACTTCTGTGCTTCAGGCTGGGCCTGAGAGCAACACCCCTTTGCTCTGTTCCCAGTCATCCTGGTTGGCTAGAGTAGTAAACTGCGGACAGGGAGTGCTGCCTCCCCCTTTGCTCTGGGCACTGGAGGCAGGGAGCGGCTCTGAAAGGGGACGGGTTAGTACTAGACCCTCTTCCCTCCCTGGCCTGCATCCCCTACTCGGGGAGGAAAGCGTGTCTGCAGGTTAGAGCAGAGGGCTAGGATGTAGGAGTCCTGGATTCTGCTCGTGGGCCTAGGAGGGAATGGATAGGAGAGGTTACAGTGGGGGGCCAGGAGTGGGACAGGGTCAGGACTTTGGGGTCTCTCTACTCTAACCACTGGGACCTCTCCCATCCTAGAACTGAGACTAGTACCCAGGAGTCCAAGCCTCACAGCTGCCCTATGCTAGATCCTAGAAAACGCTCTCGATGAAACCAGTGCAGGGAACAAATACAGTCCTGTGGGTGGCTGACCTTTCAGCATGCCAGCACACTTCACAAGGCTCTAGTTATCAGCCACAAGTAGCCACCCACGTGCACGCTTTAGTGCTTCGAGCAGATGACTGCGTCAGGGCTCCTGGAGTCTAGGCCTGCCTCTGAAGTGGTGTCGTCTGTCTCCACCATTGTTGCTCACTTGCTGACTTAGGCAAAGTCACTTCTCTGTGCATCAGTTTGCTCATCTGCAAAACGGGCTGACCGTCTCCTGTGTGAGGTCTGCAGCAAAGTGGAGCGAGTGCTTTGAGACTGTTCTGTGGTCTCTGATCTCCCGGTTCATGGCCTGCTGTCATATTAGCTACGGGACAGAAGTGAAGGATAAAGTCTCTACTCCATCCATTTTCAACTTCCCTGTTCACCTTGGAAAATTCCCTCTATTTCAGAAACAGCTGTGTGTTCTCTCAAGGCTCAGAGCCTCTTGAACAGAGGAGCACCAGCGATATTGGCTCCCTGTAAAATTATGTTCCAGAAATGTATCGTTTCTATTGGTTGCAGTGAAGGTTAAGCAGGTTTTCTGCACACTGATATTCACAAACGTTGCTGGCAAACTGTACTGGACAGTTCAGGGCGATTAATGAAGGGTTTACAGAGCCTTTCAGCACTCATCAGATGTTTGTAGGTTAAGCCTGCAACGCACCATTAGATCAGTAGGTCTCCGCTTTTCCAAATTACCGTCCCCCTTTCAAGAGTCTGATTTCTCGTCTATCGCCAGGTTTCACCTCACTTAAAACCACTTGCTTACACATTTGGACATAAAAATACAAAAGTGTCGCAGCACACTCTTTTTGAAAAATTGCTCACTTTCTCATTTTTACCATATGGTTATAAAATAAATCAATTGGAATATAAACGTACTCACTTTTCAGTACAACGAGCAGTCCTGAGGCACCTTTGAGACTAATAAATAGATTAGGTCATGAGCTTTTGAAGGTCAAACCAACGTCTACTCATCTGATGAAGTGGGTTTGACCCACAAAAGCTCATGACCTAATCTGTTTGTTAGTCTCTAAGGCAGGGTTATGAAAGGGTAAGCATGTGCACAGTTAACCGATCAGCCTGGGCTCATCAGGTGACCTTCGCGGTTACACGCGGGCTCCTGGTATGGGTGGGGAGCTGGCTTAAAAGCTGACTCCCCGCGTGCACCGACTCCCAGGGAGCTGATTGCTGCCCCACGTATAACCGCTGACATTTTCAGCAATTACACTGTTACTTAATTAAAGGCATTTTTAACATCCCTACTCTAAGGTGCCGTGGGATTGCTCGCTGTTTTTAAAGTTGCAGACCAACACGGCTACCCCTCTGTCACATTTCAATGTATAGTATATACAGCAGGATAAACGAGTCCTTGCCGGTATGAAATTTTAGTTTGTACTGATGTCACTAACCTGTTTTGAAAGGGTAGGTAAATAGTCTATCTTTGATGTACCTCCTGGAAGACTTCTGTGTACCCCTGTTTGAGAACAGCTGCCTTAGATCCTCCATTCTCGCCTCATAAATGAGACCGGCCACTAAATTTCTCCCAGTTACTGCTCTGCAGAGCCCAATAACTTTTGCTTGTCTAAGGCACCCACGGTTGAGCTGGAAAATCCACCACTTCCGTAGGTAGAGTGTTCTACTGGTTAATTGCCCGCTCTGTTAAAAATTGTGCTTTATGTCTAATTTGAATTTGTCTGGCTTCATGTTCCGGTCTTTGCTGCTTGTTCTGCCTTTCTCTTCTGGATTAGAGGCCTTTAACATCTGACTTTTTTTTTTGTCCACTAAGGTACTTTTTACACCACAAGTCACCCTTTTGATCTTTTTTATAAGGTGAACAGATAGGGCTCTCTGAGGGCACATCTCCATTGCAGGGCAAAAGTTGAATTAAGATACGTAACTTCAGCTATGTCAGTTCGTAGCTGAAGTCAAAATAGCTTAACTCGGCCTTTGGCACTATTTACGCAGCAGGAAGTTGAAGGAAGAACACTTTTCCTTTGATTTCCCTTACTCCTCGTGAAATGAGGGTTACAGGAGTCGGAGTAAGAAGTCTTCCAACTCGACATTATTTCGGAATAACGCTGCTGTGTAGACATAGCTTGAGTTTCCCACGGCAGGACATTTTCCCCAGCCATCAGTTCATCTCTGCAACTCTTCTCTGCGCTCTCTCCAGTTTTCCAACTTCCTTTTAAAAATGTGGCCCCCAGAACTTGTCAGAGTTTGACAGAATTGATCAGTAGTTTGGAGCCAGCTGGGCTGGATAGCGAGAGGAATTTCTTCCCATCAGAGGCCTGCATGAAATGAATGTGGCAGGTCAAGTTTCTCCAAGAGCCCCAGGACTAAGTTCGATCCTGGCCGCGAAACTCTTTGTGATCTCTGGGTCAGGAGTGAGGCTTGTCAGCTGGCCAGGCTGTGAGAATCTCTCCTCTCCCACTGACTGCCTGGGCAGAACCAGTTTGGTTAATGTGCAGGAAGGACCTGGTTTCCAGGACTATTCATCTTGTAAATTTTTATGAGCATAAAATTCCTGTGAAGCGGGGTGGGGTGTGGGGTGTGAGTGAGTGAGTGTGAGAGAGAGAGAGAGAGAGAGAGAGAGAGAAACACCATCTCTCCATCTCATATTCATGTCAGTCTAGGAACCTATCAGCTCTGGAAATGTGTTTATTAGAAAACCCCAACACCCTGCTATCCTAGGTATCAGCCAGAGCAGTCGGCAAAGGCCCCCCAGGGACAGTTACTGGGATTGGCCCCTTAGGCTGTGTCTACGCTGCAATTAGACACCCGTGACGGGCTGGAGTCAGCTGACTTCGGCTCATGTGGCTCGGGTTAAGGGGCTGTTTAACTACAGAGGAGATATTTGGGGCTTGGGTGGACCTTCCCACCTTGCAGGGGCATAGAGGGGCTCCTGTGGGAACCTGAATATCTGCGTTGCACTGACCCTTCATGTGTGTCAGTTCCCATTTGCAACAGTGGCGCTGCGGCTAGAAGGATCCACTGGGCAAATTCACCTCTAGTCACTCCCTTCACTTGAGTTTGAGCTCCAGTTTCCTGGCCCAAATGTCCTTGTTATTCAGGGCTGTTTTGGTTTGGCCCCATCTAGCATTCCAGCGAGCCTCCAATCCCCTCCAAAGTGGCCGTGGTTGGAATCCCACTCGTGGAGACATGGCAGGGGCTCCCCCGGAATTTTGTTGGTATCCATAAGGCAGGTCGTGATCAGGAGCTTTTACGAAGTCCCCTAAGGGCACAGTGAGGAGAAAATTTTTCAAGATAGCAGATGGGGAGAGACCATTTTCCACCAGGACGTGGGATATGGGGGACTGAGAGTAGGTGACACCGTCTGAAAGAGAGAAATGTCTTGACTGGCTGGAGGATGCAAAGCAGCTGTGGAGCCCAGAGTGGGAGTTGGTGAATTCCTCACTCATCCCCAGGCCTCTAGTCTGGGAAGGATAAATCCACTTCCCTGCAGCAGCTTCAGGGGCTCCGGAACAGAATGTAGTGGCCCACCTCCCTGCTACTCTCTCATCAGCCAGACCTGACCTGGCGACCACCGGCAACACAGACCTCCACCGTCGGAGCGAACGGAATCATTCAGTGAGGGGTAGGGGCTGCTTTGAAAGTCCTGGAGGCCCAAGGCAGGGAGGTGGGGGATGCTAGACACTTAGCCACCCAGCACTTTGCATGTACAAGGCTCTTCAGGTAGCCTGAAGGCAACTCCGGAGCATTAGGGGCATCTGGCCATTAGCAAACATGACTCTTAGTGAGTGTGTGGAGCTGGGCTGACATGCATGTGAAGGTGCTAATACATCTGATGGGTAAAAGTCATTTCCGTAAAGAGGGTGAACTTCCTAACTACAGAGAGGGCACAAGGCAGTATACGTGAAGGGAGACGTCCTGGGGATAAGGTCATTGAGCGCAGAGACTGCTCCTCCCCCCCAGTCTTCTGTTCTGCTTCTCTGTCTGGAGGAAGGGGGGTCTGGATGGAGTCCATAGTCATTGGTATCTACAGCTGCCTTGGTGAGAGGCAGCGTAGCCTAGTGGATAGAGCAATGGGCTGACCGTCAAGGTACTAATCCTGGCTCAGGTACTGATTTATTGTGTGACCTTGTGCAAGTCACTTCCTGGCTCCGTGCCTCAGTTTCCCTCATCTGTAAAGTGGGAGCAATGACACTGCTCCACCGTGGAGGTCTGCAGATGCAAAGTCCGGGGGAAGGATGATGTGTAGTTGGGCAGAATTCCATTTGACTTATTTTCCATCGTTTTGATGATGGTATCAATGTGTATGTTAAAGCATTTTTTTCAATTATCAGTATTTTCCCAGCTGCTTAAAATGACGAGTTTAAGCATTTTTTAAATGTTTAGCTACTTGCACATACGTGCTCGTGGGAAGTACGGGGGAGACTCAAACCATGTAATGGCAGTGGAGGTTGAGATTCAAAAAGTTAAAGCTGCATAATGCTTGAGACACAGATTGTCCGCATCCCATGTCAGAATCATAGAATACTAGGACTGGAAGGGACCTCGAGAGGTCATCGAGTCCAGTCCTCTGCCCTCATGGCAGGACCAAATACTGTCTAGACCATCCCTGTTAGACATTTATCTAACCTACTCACAATGCACAAAGCAAATAGCCTGAAGTCAAACGGAGTCCTCAAGCAGCCGTCGTCTTCCTTTGCCTGGCTTGTACGTTTGGATTATGGATGGAAATATTTGTCATTGGTATGCGTGTGCGAGGGAATAGATGTTTACCCAGCATTTTACTGATAACAATTGTGTCCTCCCATGCCATGGAGCCTGTGGGGAAGTGAAGGGTGCAGAGAAATGAAGCAAGATTGTCCAGAGATCAAGCCCATTCGTACAGCATTGAGCAAAGTGTGGTCCTAGCCTATGACTGGGGCACCAAGGCCTCACGGTATGTAAATAAATAAGTGTGGCTAGTTCCGAGCAGGGTTTATAACACAGATGCTCCTGCTTCCCGGGCATGTGCTCACTGGGTCCCATCCCTCTCTGGGAGTTGTACTGGGGCATGGGAACCTGTCATTTTCATGTGGAAATTCCCAGCACTCTGGAAACCAGTCAATAAAACCTTTTCATTCCCTCCCCCAACACAGTTAAAAAAACGCAAAACAAAGGGAACTGGGATGCGTTGAGGGTAGTGATGGCTAAACAATGGGCTAGACAGAAGGGCCAAACACTATGGGCGTTTATACACCACATGGAGACAGGTGTGAATACCTAGACAACTGTGGGCACAAACTCTCACCTCGATGGCACACGGGTAAATCCACAGTCACTCTGCTGGGCGGGATGATGTCAAACAAGAGTGAGGTCTGGATCAGGTCTTCTAAGCTCTGCTCTTGGTGACCTAGAGGCAGATGCTGGCTTGTTGCCTGGTGGTTAGAATGTTGGACTTGAGAGACGTGGCTTTTAATCACAGCTCTGCCCTGGTCTGCTGGTGGCTTTGGACAAGGCACTGCACTGGATGAGGGGTGGTGCGTGGAGCCATTGCTATGCATGCCGTGTGCTTTTGAGGCTGGTGGGGGGCTGAGTTGGGAGCAGGCCAGCTCTTGTAAAATGGGGTCTGTTGTAAAGTGCTGTAGGGCTGCTGGACGTAGAGAAGAGCTGGGGACAATGATTGTGCTGCTGTAAATCTGGAGTAACTCTTGTGAGGACAGAATCAGACCCCGGCACTAGTGTGTGACTGAAGTAAGAATTAGGCTCATTGCTTTTCTGGAGTTTCTCTTTAAACTGCCTCTGGCTGTTGGGAGGAACTCGGATGGAGCTAGGCTGTACTGTCCTTCCGGTTCTTGTTTCCCTTATAGCGGTGTAAATCAGGAGTGACTCCAGTGGCGTTAGCCAGGTGTAAAACTGATTAAGCAGGTGCCCACTCACTCTCGCCAGGGCAGATAACGAAGGCAGACTCTTTAGAAATCTGTGACAGCTGCCTGTCTGTCTTGTGTAGCCAGCGCGGGTGGGGAGGGAGCAAGAAAGCTCCCTGGTGCTTCGCGCGACCTGAAAGAAGTCGATACGGTCGAGTGTCGCTAGCAAAAAAACCACATCCCTCTCTTCCTCCTTTCCCCACGCACGCGTGCGCATATGCACACACACGGCAAAGCCGGCGAGGATTGGCTTGCCTGCCCCCTCGCTGAGGCAGGCAGGCAGGGGAGTGGGCATGCATATCACGTCCACAGTGTTTGTTTCTTGGGGGTGGGGGGGGGAGCGAGCTAGAGCTCAGCGGTATGATAATGACTCTAGCGTCTGGCAGAAAGGAAAAAAAGCCCCTGAATGCACCAGGGTGTCTGTAACCGAGCTTAAAGGAGAATGAAGCAAGATGGCTGCCTTGTAGTGCTGGATTCTCGCTGGAACTGACGAGGGCTGGGGGGGGATATTTGTGTGGGGGTGGGAGATCGCTGGTGAGCCAAGAGAAGAGAGAGAATTAAAAGCAGAACAAGGTAAACATAGGCTCTTCCTTGTGTTTTCTTTTCAACGGCCTTTAAATGCAAGAGTTGCCTTCCCCAGTCTGAGGGAATTAGATAGCGATTTTCGACAGGATGATGTGTGTTTAAATAGCACACAACATGCCCCCCTTTCTGCATGCAATCCCACCGTAGCAGGGGGACTGAGGTAGCTAGTGTTGCCGGGACCAGCTTGGCCTGAACTGCATTTTATTTTGACTTTTTTTTTTTAATTCCCCTTGCAGGTGGAAGTAAAGGACAATAAAGAAGGTGGGACGCAGGAACCAGTGCTGGCGACAGAGGTACCTTTTTTCTTGTTTATAGGCGCAGGACAAAGCATGGAAGAGAATCTGTGGTGGGTGTTGTGTGTGTGTGTGTGTGTGTGTGTGTGTGTGTGTGTGTGTGTGTGTGTGCGTGCACGCGTGTGTGGGGTGGAACTGACCCACCGCTAGTGAGAGCGAAGGATGTGCTGCGGTGTTTAAAGACCCAGGTGTCTCCGGCTTTACTCCTGCTGAATTGTGGATGTCTCCTCATCTAGGCATTTGCTTTTTTTTTTTTTTTTTTTTAAGCTGTAAGGTTTTTGCGGGGGTGGGTAGAGGGAGGCAGAGGAATTACTGTCTTTCAGCATCTCCTTTCCTCTCATGGTGCAGAAGCAAAAATCCCTGTTGACCCCTTGTCTTTATGGGAAAGCAGCAGCCTTTTCCCTCTCTCCCCTCAATCTGCTGAGCTCAGTCGCAGCGCCAGTGCTGCCAACGAAAGAGATTAGACTCCCCCACTTTGAAGCGGGAATGACATCACCCTGATGTAACCATGATGACAGCAGCTGTCAACCTCTCCAGGGTGGATGGACCCTGAGAGTTTGTCTGAGCTGCTGTGACCCAAAACCACAACTTGGTTTCTCAGCTTCTGGGGAAAAACATAATTACGAAGTGGAGGTGGAAGACAAGGGTTCTGAGGGTTTGCCATTTGAGGTTTAAGGCCGGTTTCCACTCCGTGTTACGTTGATGTCAACCCAGCTGAAACCAGTGGGGTTACTCTAGATTTAGAACTTGTCCTTTACGCTGGTGGAGATCTACCCAGAAGCAGCTCCTCGCACGCGCTGCTCTGGGGACAGAGTTTGGAACGCGGCGCTGGAGCTTGCCTCGACTCTAATGCTCCGGGAACATGAGCCTGGGGAAGAGGAAGGCTAAGAAGAAAAGGGAGGGGAGGGTGAGCGAGCTGATTTCATTAGCGCTTTCAGGAGTGTTACCTTGCAGGGACTGAGGCTTGGTCCATGTTAGAAAATGAGGCTGGTTCAACTCCATCTGGCCAGGGGGTGAAAAGTCCACAGCCCAGAGTGGGGAGCATTAAATCGACTCACATCCCTGTGTAGACTCTGTAAGAGTTGACAAACTTCTTCCATTGACCTAGCCGCTGTCTGGTGGGGAGGTGAGTTACCCACCCCAACAGGAGAACCCTTCTCATTAGCGTAGGTAGCGTCTCAAGGGAAGCATTACAGCAGCTTGGACAATGTGGTTCCATCGCTGCGTATTTTCCAGTGTCTCTGCTATTTTTTTAAGTGCCCAAGTGATGGGGTTTCCACCATTCCCCTGGGGAGACTGCTCCACAGCTCTTGCTGCTAGGAAGCATGGTTTTAGAAATGACAGGCAAGAGTCTCAGCTGGCGTGACCTATTGTGGCTGCCTTCTTGGTATCAGCCAGACTCCTCTGCCAGGAGCCAAGGGGGAGCTGGATGTGTAGCGCCTGGGTGTTTCTAGGCCCCTTCCACTGTGGTATCAAGAGGGGGTAAGGAAATGTTACTTAGTTGGAGCTTCCAGCAGCCCTGTGCATGTTCCTACTGTGCCCTGTAGCTTGTGTCCTCACTGACGTCAGTGTAAACCATTGCTCTTCGGGGCTGGTGGCCGTGTGGCACTGAGTAAATGAGAGCCCATCGTGCCTAGCGACGAGGAGTCCACCCAGAGTTTGTTACATCAGTGCAAGTTCTGAGTCTGGCCCTCAGGCAAATCCCATCGGTGCAGGTGCCGGAGCTGTTGGAAGCCAGGCCACTGGCCAGGGCGGCTTTCCCGCTTGTCGCTTGTAGCGGGTAACGCTGAGTGTGGGGTTCCGTGCAGAAAGGAGATGTGGGGCTGGACGTGCTGCTGTTCCTGGCCCGGTTACTGTAGTGATACTTTGCAGTTTTAAGGAAGGTGTCCCCAAGGCCCGGAGGAGGGATCCCTGATCAGACAGTAACCTGCTTGCTGCCGTCAGCCGCGACCTAGCAGACAAGGTCTCAAGTCCTCCCACTGTATCCTCACCGGTCCTGATCCAGAGCACACATCAGTTGCTGTGCAGGTGCCGCATCCTTGCCAAGAGAGGGGGAGATTTTTATTTTCGAAGGCGCCTAAGTGAGAGAGGAGCCCGTGGCCCATTGATATTTGAGTGGGTCTCGTGCTCCTAACTCACTTTGCTTTTGAAAATCCCATACCGTGGGAGTGTGGATGTCAGTGGAGCTGTGCCCATTTACACTGGCGGAGGGGCTGGCCCGGCCGGGTACATGCACCTTTTGCAGATTCAGGCTCCTGCCCACCTGGTGAGCCAGTGGGTTGCATCAGGGCGCCAAGTTGAGCAGCTGTTGTCATGCTAGCTTGGTAAACAAAGAAGCCCTGACTGGAGTGCTAAGTCTCTGGTAACACCTAATTAGCACTGGTGCTGTGTATTGGTCACCTCACCAGTGTGGATTCCTTATCACAGGTAATTAGGGAAAGATCAGGCCAGAGGGGGCACCCGCATTGAGAGGGGGAAGGGCGGGAGAAAAAAATGCCCTGGCTTTTGCTGCCTGACCTCTTCCTTTCGTTTGTTTTCCGTGTGAAATGTCAAACCGGGCAGGTACCTGGGGCAGATACTGAAACAGCGGGATTGCAGAAGATGGGAAAGTAGGCAAATAGGATCCACTCACCCAAAAGGACTTAAGGGGGTTGGAGATGCAAAGGTGGTGGTGGGGAGCTCTTCTACTCTCCACAAATTCAAATCCTTAACTTGCATTAACCAGGTGAAATTCACCCCTCCCCTCCCAACCCAGTACAGACGGAGTTTTCAGGGGTGCAGAATGGAATCCATCCTAGCTGCTGGGCATGTAGGCCAGACCCCTCCTGTGAGGGGCGTGGTGACAAATGGACCATTCCAGCCATGGTGACCCCATAGGTACCTTTCACCTCTCCACCCTCTCCCTCCCCTGTGCTGAGTTGGAGTTGAGCCCCCTTCTTCAACCAGACACAGCCTCCCTCCTCAATCACCAGCCCTTGGGCAATGGCACTGGGGTCCCCCAATGGGCTAGGGTTCAGTTCTGTGCCCTGTGACAGCATTCCTGGGCGGGGTAATATTTGACATCCAACGCCAATCAAAAGGGGCTTGTGGGACCATGATTTTTTTCCTCCTCTGATACTCTCCACTCTGTGCCTGGATGCGCGAGAGCTGGTACCCTGCAGCCAGTTATTCTTTGTGTTGGTTTGCATTGATCTTTTGCCTGTTGGGGTTTCCGTGGGTCAGTGGATGTGTGGGGCACCACACTCCCCGCCAGAAGTGTGCACCCAGACCTGGATCCACAGGTAGAAATGATTTTAGGGCTCAGCCCGGGTAACCAGCTCCCCTGATGGTTTGGCATGGTTCATTGCCACTGTAAGTCTTTGCTCAGGGGAGATCCACATTGGACTAACGGGGTGCTGTGCGGGGCGGGTTGGGATGGAGGGCCCGGGGCTGGAATGATTGGAACTGGGGGGCGTTAACATTAGCAGAATTGCATGGGGTGGCTGGGGACTAGAGTAGTTGAGAAGGGAGAGGATGGAAGGGCATGGGCAGAGTTATATACAGGGGGGCTGTGGGTCTGGACCGGGCTGCAACTGGTACCTTTTGTGAGGCCGAAGGCACCTCAGGAGAGGAGCGAGGGCACGATTTGCACAGAGCTCAGTCTGCTGCCCTGCCAGTCCCTTGCTTCTGCATGCCCTCAGTTCACTCCCAGGGCTTACAAACGTTTCTGCAGCCCTGTCTGTGACGTTCATCTCGTTTGTGCTTGGAGTTCGCTGGGAGAGACTTGACCGATGCCGTGTTATTGGGGAAGAGCCCTGCTTTTTCGCTCTGCTCTGATACAAGCCAGGATGAAATCTGACGTGAAGAGGCTGGATATGGGAAAGTCTGAGTCTAATCAGCATGTCTGTATCCCCTACTGATGCTGGAATGAGTGGTAGAACAGACCTTCCCCCAAGTCAGACATTGCTGCAGAAAAGTTTCCTGCACATTGGATCGGCTGGTTCCATCAGAAAAGCTGTAACCAGGAAGGGATCTTTCAAAAATTGTCTTCCCCCCCCATTTCACCCGTTCCCAAGAAGGATGGGTAGGAGATGCCAGGTCTGTGTGGAAGAAGATTGGCTGTATTGATTCTTGGGGTACTGTCAGCATGGTTTTCTAAAGGGTATTCAGAATGAGGCCTTGAGCAGAGACTGTGCTGCAGTTTTGCTTGTTTAATCTAAAATGGCAGTTCTGGGTTTGTTTGTTTTTTTAAAGTGTACCTTCTGCAGACCCATTCAGCGGTGTCCCTGTAGTAGTAATTCCTTTGAAAATGTGGCTTCGCTCTGAACTCTCAGCGGCGAACACTTCCCAGCTTGCCGATCTCATTTTCCAAAGCAGCCACATGAAAAAAGAAAAAGACCGTTTGATCGTAATAGTTCTAATTGCCTGCTGCAGTCTCATGGCTCCAGTCAGCGCGGCATGCGAGGTATGAAATAGTGTCTGGATGACTTTTCCCCAGGGACCAGGCTGCTGATGTCATAACGAGTGGGATCTTGGGTCCCCTCATTTCTAGTCAATTGCTACGCTGCTTTTCCTGTTGGTTTTCAGGTGCCTGCTCCAGTCCGTGCAGTTGTCCGTGCAGACTGTGGTCTACTCAGCTTATGGAACGCTCTTTCTTGTATGTTTGGAGAGCAGCCAGGAGATTGTGGGTGCTGCTCCAAACAACTAATAAATAATCGTGAGAAGAACCAGCTGTGGGTTTCTTCAGCGGGGACAGATGTGGGAGGGGAGAGGGGGATGTAGCTAGACTGTGAATCAAGTGATTCAGATTGCTGCAAGGACTGGTATGTGCCCTGGCTCCCATTGGAGGGTTTTGCCATTGTTTAGGAGCAAGTTTGGTCCCTCGGGGTCAGTCCAGAATGGTCTCGTTTCAAGAAATCAACCCAGATCATGGTGCTGTGCATCTCTGCAGTCACGTGGCACAAGCCAGGCGTGTCCGGTGGAGTTTGCAAAGTCTTTCAGAAAGGTTGATGCCTCCTGTTTAGACCGACAGCTAAGAGACTGCCCCATGCATTGGATCTGATGATTTGTATGTAGTGGCCTTTTGTCTGGCTCTGAGAAGTGCAGAGTTCTGGTCACATTGAGGGGGATGGCAACACAGTGGGCATATTCAGTCTTGCAGGGATGTGCTTGCACCTGGCCCTTCAATTAACTGAGCTCTACGCAAGTCCCAGAGGGGAAGCCTTGTTAGTCTGTATCGGCAAAAACAGCCCAGAGTCCTGTGGCATCTTAGAGACTAACAGATTTACTTGGGAATAAGCTTTCATGGGTACAAACCACTTCATCAGATGCATCTACGCAGGATCTCAGTGGCCACCAGCTCTATGCAGTTCATCGCATGCTGGGGTCTTGCAGTGGGCAGCGCCCTAAACAGCAGCATTTTGCATAGGTGGGGAGTGGGCGAGATGTCTGTGTTTATTAGGCTCCGAGCTGCTACAGTGGAAGATCCACACGCAGGTGGAATTCTGCGGCGTGGGTTATAGAAAAGGTCAAATGACATGATCGTGGTGGGATTGTCCTGGACTCAGGCTCTCGGGTGCACCAATGAATAGTAGCGATGCTCCCTTCTGATTTTTGAGTCTGGCAATTGTATACGTACCCTAGCTAGATGTTGCTGTTTATTGCTTGTACTCCGTGGATCCTAGGAGCCACAGTCATGGGCAATAAGCCCCTAATGCTAGGTGCTGTCCAAACACAAAATAAAGAGCTGACCGACAAGAGACAACAGGTGGAGAAAGACAGAGATGCTGTTTCAGTTTGAAATGAGCCAGGCTGGGACTCTTCATGCATGTGCTTAAAATGTAGGAGCTAAGCGCATCTCGACTTGTGAGCATGAGTGTGGAATTGTGAATGGAATCACATCCAACAATGGTGACTAATTGCTGTTTGTCAACCTCAGCAAGTTCATTGTTTGTACAGCTCCTAGCACAAAGGGAACCTGGGCCATGGTGCATCTATAACCTAATCACCAGCACCGCCAGTCTGCAGATCAATCGAACCCTGCCCCCGATTTCTGCTTGTCAGCGCGCTGTAGTTGATGGCGCAATTTGTCGTGTCTTCGTTAATCCGACAAAGGGGAAGCACTGACTTTTTCCCCTTTAAATGCTTTCCCTGGAGCGGAGAGGAGAAATTTGCTGAGAGGGAATTCTCTGCTCCCGTCTTGGCTCCTCCTGCGCTGGTTTCCCAAGCCCGTGACTCTCTAAGCAAATGCGGGGAAATGTAGTGGTGGTTTGTGCCTATTTTTAGCCCATTTGGAGGGCCCCTTCATTCCCTGTCTGGAGACGGCGTCTTCTCGTGCAGTTGGCAGCTGGTGCTCCTGGCCGAATCACACTGCCTGCTTGCACATGGCTTTTTTAGGTTTACAAACATTACAGCCTCGTGCGTGCATCGCCCCGTGAGTCATCAGCCCCGTCACGATCGCTGGGGGAGGGAGGAGGCGATGTACGCGCGTTCATTTGTGGCGGTGCGCAGGGGAAGACAGTGGCTGCAGCCCCAGTGAGAAGTTCTTTGGACACAGGAGAGAGTTGGGTACGGTTGGAACGGGGAGGGGACGAGTTAATAAGGAACCCAGAGAGGTGATGGCACTTCTGAACGGCACCAAGCAGCCGGGATTGTAAATCTCGGACACGACACCCTTTGCTACAGGCAGTCTGTCCACCCAGACCCGGGAATCCCCCTCTGCTTGGATCCCTGCTACTTTTTTGGGGGGCAGGGGACCATAGAGTAGTGCAGGCGTGCTTGGAGCAGGGAGGATGGAGGACAATTAACATTGGCGGGATTCTGAACACGGTTCATGCAGCAGCCAAAGGATCCAAAACCTGTATGTGTGTCCAACCTCTGGGGTTTTCTTAAAAAAATTTAAAGGGCCATTTTAAGGAAGAGGATGTCACAAATGGGTGGATTAAAACTGCTGCCGCCCCAATGGCCTTCAGTTTTGCTGCTGCTGCAGTGGGGGAGAGAGGAAAAGGAGCAGGAAGGAAGAGTAGATTTCTCCCCCTCTCCCCATCCCGATCTGTTCCTCTGAACCGAGCCCAGTCACAAAGCAGAGCTTTGAAGTACTGGGGCTGCCTCGTCGGGGGGGGGGGGGGGGGGGGGCGTTCCGTGGCCCGATGCCACGGCCTGGCTTTGTTTACCAGCCCCCCTTTGGCCACAGCCTTTGAGAAGAGCAACACTCCCTCCTCCCCTGACTGCAGCCTTGTGCCGCGTGTGCTATTTATAGCTGCTTGTCTCCGGGCATCACGGCGAAGCAGCAGTGGGATCTGCCTTCATTCGCATGCAAAGCTAACCCTCGCCGCATGGCATCGTGGCTGTGCCAGGGACCCAGGGGAGGAAGGCAGGACAGGCCCAGGGGTTAGCAGGCTGGTTGAAACAAACCAGGTTTTGCCTGCTCCTGCGTCGGTGATAATTATCAACCCAGTCCCTGCTCTGCCTGCAGAATGTCCTGGCAGCCTTAATGGAAACACGTTGGCCATGGAGGAATGCAGAGCTCTTATTAGTTCCTTCTGCTCCCTGTGCCTTGTTTAAAGGCCTCTTAGATGCATTAACTCCCTTTAACTTGACTAGGGCCCTAAATCAGATGGGTTGCAGGTCGCTCTGACAGCAGGCTTGAATTATTGATGCGCTTGCAGCAAGCCGGATCCTCTGACCAGGCGAAACATGGGTGCAGAGGCCAGGCAGAGCAAAGATTTATTGGAGAAGGGCTGGAGGTGGGTGTGGGGAGGAATTAGAAATCCTCCTAGTTGCTCTCCTGACTACAGAGCTGCTCCGAGCCACAGCACCGGCTCTCCGCTATCAGAGCTTCGTAGCGCACGTATATCAATCCACGGGAGGAGCTGTAGGACTGGGGGGTTGGTAACAAGATCTGCAGCGTTTCACCTCTGGGTCAGCTCTGAACTGGGCCAGCAGCGATTGAAAGCATTTATCATCCGACGGCAGCCCTGCAGGAGATCAGGGTCCCCCGCTCCAGCTCTGCATCCCTGGATGGTGACTGGAGAATCTAATGGTTTGTGGGAGCATGTTCTCCAGTTTTACCATTGGGCCACCGCTGCGGGTAGGATGAGGCGGGGGTGCTCTAGTGTAGACAGGGCTCAGGTGGTAACTGGTGTGCTGACTCCTGTGTTTGCTAGGGCAGGCCAGGAGCTGCAGTGGTTCTAAAGCAGGGGCCACTGGTGAGAAATGTTAAGAAGAAAGGGTCTTATGCAGGAACAGCCTTAAGAGAGGTCGGAAGCTTCCGTGGCCTCAGCCTGGCTATGGAGGCATAAAATGACTTTAGGCAGCTCGCCCCTGGTCTGGACAATTCTTTGTGCATAACTGGGTTGTAGCATAAAGTGACGTGGGTAACTGTAACATAAGAACCAGCTTGATCTCTTCGTAGGTTGACACGGGACCATGCTCCCTCTGAGAGCATAGTGTGGAGCCCAGAAGTCCTGGTTGTCCGGCTGCTGCTCTTGACACCAACATGCACACCCAAGAGGATTGGCACCCAGCTCCCTTCTGCTCTGACCATTGGACCACACTGCCCTTCTACAGCTGGGTACAGAACCCAGGTTTCCTGACTGTACTGCTTCCCTAAACACGTGCTCCTTAGCTGTGCACCTTCTACAGAAGAGCCCTTTTAAAAGAGGTGGGAATGGAACCCAGGGCCGTTCCATGCTTTTGCAGGCAGTTGTACTGCTGCATGCGGTGTGGTCACTGAGAGGTAGGCAGAGAGATCTAGCATTGGAGAAACTGCCCGACACTAAGGACTGGACTCTCCTAAGAGTGATTGGTTGCGTGCGGTTGTCTACATGGCATGTGTCTGTCTCCATCCAGCCTGAAACAGGCCCCTAAAGTCCTTTAATTAAGAACTACCAATGCACGTGGAGATGTCAGTGCCAAAGGGCTGAGAGAGGATACCGTGGGCGAGCCATGTTGGGAGGTAGAGGACGGACCTTCTGCTTTGGACACCTAACCCTGTGGCCTGGGTTAATGGCCATTCATTATTTAGAAGATACTGGGTGTGGATTCCCTGAAGTGCTATTGTCAGTCCCTGACTGTTTTCATCAAAGGTGACCTGGGCCATGCATAGTAATGAGATCACAACAGCCCTTAATTGCAGGCCATTCTCCTCCCTCACTTCAGTCAACAGCCTGAGAGCAACACTCTGCTGGGTCAAGGGGACACGGAGCACTAACTACAACCCTTTTACAATCCCTGTATGAGGTGAAAGGCCTAAAGTAAAGGACGTACAGTGGTGGGGACAATGTTCCCTCTAATCTTTCTCATACATGTGCAGAATAATTTTTTCTAGGTGCACCTATGCATATGTGAATGTGCACCACCAGTAGAAACAAAACCCTAGCTGTGGGCACTTTAAATCAGCTGTGTGGCATTTGTCTCTCTGAGTGGCCGCCCCAGCACACAACTTACAGGGAGCCCTGCTGGGAGATCTGGATACCATGAAGCAGGCTGAGAGCCGGGGCCACGTTGGGGTTGATTTGTACAGGGACACCTACTCACTCCCATTTCCTCCTGCCCCACAGAGTTATGCAGGATACACCTCTGCAGTGGCATGTGTTCCCTCCTCTGCCTGAACCTTATGTCTGCTGCTACGCAGGCATTTCAGGAGCTGATCTTCACAAGCAGCCCCTGGTTTATGGCAGTTTGGTGGCCAGTCCTTTTTGAGCCGCAGGGAGAACGGAAGCGGAACAGGCACTTTCTGGAGGGCACTGATAGTCGATGCTTGAACAGCTAACATGGGCTAAACACGCCATGAACTTGAAGCAGGGGTCTGTTTTAAAGCCAGAGCCATGCTATCCTTGCAGAGTCGGTGATTACGGCACAGAAGTCTCCAGGAGTCCCAGAGGTTGGGACAGGAGCAGAGTGTGGTGAGACAGGAATGGGGCAAGTCAGGCATCCTCGATCATAGGCTGAGAGTGTTAGTGGGTGAGTGGACAGGGCACGCAACACTTTGGAGAGGATTCTTATTTTTGTGAAGGGAAACTGTGGCAATCTCGGCTTATCTGTCCTCCCGTATTTTACTTCCCCTGAATGGCCCAGACCCCTAGAACCATAGAGCTGGAAGAGACCTCAGAAGGCCATCAAGTCCAGCCCCCTGCCCAAGGCAGGGCCAATTCCCATTAAATCAACCCAGCCAGGGCTTTGTCAAGCTGAGATTTAAACACCTCTAGGGATGGAGACTCCACTACTTCCCTAGGTAACCCATTCCAGTGCTTCACCACCCTCCTAGTGAAATAGTTTTTCCTAATATCCAACCTGGACTTCTCCCACCACAACTTGAGATCATTGCTCCTTGTTCTGCCATCCATCACTACTGTGAACAGCCTTCCTCCATCCTCTTTGGAACCTCCCTTAAGGAAGTTGAAGGCTGCTATCAAATCCCCCCTCGCTCTTCTCTTTTGCAGTCTAAATAGACCAACTCCCTCAGCCTCTCCTTGTAAGTCATATGCTCCAGCCCTCTAATCATTTTGGTCACCCTCCGCTGAACCCTCTCCAATGCATCCACATCCTTTCTGTAATTGGGGGCCTAGAACTGGACACAGTACTCCAGATGTGGCCTCACCAGAGCCGAATAAAGAGGAATAATCACATCTCTGGATCTACTGGCAATGTACCTCTTAATGCAACCTAATTTGCCATTAGTCTTCTTGGCTACAAGGGTACACTGACCCATATCCAGCTTCTCATCCACTGTAATCCCCAGGTCCTTTTCTGCAGAACTGCTACTTAGCCAGTCAGTCCCCAGCCTGTAACAATGCTTGGGATTCTTCCGTCCCAAGTGCAGGACTCTGCGCTTGTCCTTGTTGAACCTCATCAGATTTCTTGTGGCCCAATCCTCCAATTTGTCTAAGTCACTCTGGACCCGATCCCTGCCCTCAAGCATATCTACCTCTCCCCCTAGCTTAGTGTCATCTGCAAACTTGCTGAGGGTGCAATCCATCCCCTCATCCAGATTGTTGTTAAAGATGTTGAACAAAACTGGTCCCAGAACCAAACCTTGGGGCACTCCCGCTAGAAACCGACTGCCATCCTGACATCGAGCCGTTGATCACTACCCGCTGGGCCTGACCTTCCAGCCAGCTTTCTATCCACCTTATCGTCCATTTATCCAGTCCACATTCCCTTAACTTGATGGCAAGAATATTGTGGGAGACTGTATCAAAAGCTTTGTTAAAGTCAAGGTATATCACATCCACTGACTTTCTGTAGCAGGGTTCACTTACCGCCACAGCACCCCCTGCCATTGGTCCTGGGAATTAGCTCAGACGGCAGGTGGCGGGATTCCTTTCGGGACACTGCCCTCCGGCAGTGCCCACAACAGCTTCTAAGCTTCCCCCTTTCCGGGGGTGGGCTGTAGGCCGGTAGGCCTTCAGGAGGCGGTTCCTCCGCCTCCGGTACAGTGG
>JANRFK010000351.1:1881395-1896599 GCA_030068395.1 Apalone spinifera
AGGGGGGGGGGGGGAGAAAGACCAGAGAAGAGAGGAAAAAATAAATATATAAACGAAGAAAGCTGCTGGCCCCGAACTGTTCTCCAGACTTGCAGTTGCCAAAGCAGATGTGGAAGGTACGTGTGCCCTTACCCCAGGACATTTGTACCCTTTTAACCATGTGTCCTTTCTGAGTGTGCTTGAAGTGTTAACTGGATGGGGAGGAAGGCTTAGAGAATGCAGTGTCCTGGAAAGCAGCGTGAGACTAGATTCTGGGCTGGGTCAGGATTTGGGAGACCTGGGTTCTGCCACCGAGCAATGTAGGTGACCTCAGGCAAGTCACCTAGTCTCTGTGCATCTCAGTTTTCTCATCTGTACTAGGTGGATTGTGATTTTTTTATCTCCAGTGCTTAGAGACCTACCGGCAGAAAGGGCTGGATGGTGACCAGGTGATGTCTGTCTAGCAGCTGGAGTATGCGCGTTCCTTTTCTCTTTCCGAACCATGAAATAATCTACAGAATGTATGAGAGGCTGGTCAGTAGCATGCAGCTGGGAAACTGAGGTACAGAGCTGGGAAAGGGCCTTGCTTCAGTGCTTTTGGTAGTGTGGCGACTGTTCCTTGCCAGTCAGGTCATTAGACATCCATGCTCATGGCACATCCATAGGATTCATAGCGCATGGCCAGCAGTCGGACTGTGTGGGGCGGGCTTCGCGGTTGTTGATTCAGGTGCTGTTGGCTCCCCCTGCAACAGGCAGCCGTTCATTTCACAGGGGACCTGTCAGCACTTGCCTGGATTGGGACATGTTGGAATCTCCACCTGCTTTCAATTACAAGGGTGAATGCAAAAGAGACTCACACCTCAGGCAGAAGGGGCTGGGTGGCTGCCTTGCCAGCCTCTGACCTGTGGTCACGGGAGGGCTAAGGTGCCGAATACACATGGGCCGGTAGGGCGGGGGCACTGTGCTGGTATGTGAGCTGCTCGGATGGGCAGAGCTTGGCTTTTCACGGTGGTTTGATCCTGATAATTACAGGGGTTGAGAGAGAGTGTGATTAGGGGTATTTGTATGGGGGGTGAAGTGCAATTAGGGAATTTGCCCCTAGTATTTATAGGGGGTGGTGGCAGGGAGCTTTGATCTGAGCGCTGGGGTTTTGGTAGGTGGGGTGGGGGGAGATTGTTCTTCTGGGCCCCAGTTCTCCCCCTGGCTCTTTGGGGTGTAAGTAGCTCCCACTGACTTCAGTGTAGCATGGCTGAAGTGAATAGGGCACCTGTTATTTATAGGGCTAGCCCATCCTGGAGGAGGAGTTAGGTACAGGAAGGGATTAGTGGGAGGGGCTCCTTTATCAGCCACTAGTAGGATTTGAATGGGTTTTGCATTTATTCGGAGCAGGGGGTTGGAACGAGGGAGGTGTTTTTCTGTCACTTTTGCCAGGGACGCATTCTCCTGGCATCTGTTAGAGGGGTAGGGTGTTACCTGGCGATTTAAGGGTGAGGGAGGTGACTTTTCACCTGTGATTTTTTTGCAAACCCTTCCCCTGGTTGGAACCTGACGGCCTCTGTCCTGAGGGCTTCCTTGTCTTCCTTCCTTATGGGGTTTTTGTCTTCTGGGTCAAGGACTGTCCAAACTGCCTCATGCTTGGGGACCTGCCTGGGTGGAGGGAGGGAGGCGGATGGAATAAGGCCTAGGTCATTTTCTGTGGCATCCCTGATTTCTGTGTGGTGGTGCTACAGCTTCTGAGAAGCTGGCCTAGCACAATGGGACCCGATTCTGATGTCACTCTGGTTTGGGTTGCATTGCAATTACTCCTGACTTACACCGGCGTGTGAGAGAGCAGAACCATTCCTGATCTTCCCTGGAGATAGTAAATACCTGGGGAGCCAAACCCCTCCCCAATAGCTTTCCCCTGGGTCAGGTTATTGCAATGTGACTAGCAGGGGTGGGTGGGAGATGGCGTTTGGGACATGTTGTAGCTCCGGGCTATTCACCCTCCCCGCACTGAACTGGAAAGCTGATTTGGTGGCTCTGTTTGTACTGGGGGAAGTCAGCTGAGTTTGAGAGAAAGAAGAGGCTTGGAGCCCAGAACAGAAATAGAACTTTTTTTTTTTTTTTTTTTTTACGTTTGAACAAAACAGGGCTTTTTCCCCCGCCTCCGCCTTCTCTTTGGAACTTGCTCCATTGACTTGGCTTAAGCAGCCGCTGTGCTCCCAGGCCTGGAAAGCGTTTCCTTCTGGAATGGCCCTGCTGCCTGTTGGCTCGTCCTGAGCTTTCTGGCCTGCGCTTCACGCTGTGCTGATGATGTGATAGGAATCGGAGTTACGACCTGGACGCGAGCATGAATGAAGAAGTCAGCTGCGCCATTCGGAGCTGCTCCAACCAGGCGGCGGTTTGGAGGAGTGCCGCGCGCCACACAACTGGGGGGGCCAGATTTTGCTCTTTCAGCTTCAGCGGGAACCAGAGGAAGAAAGGCCTAGTAGTTAAAGCACAGGGCAGGAAGCCAGGACAGTTGTCCTGTCTGCCTACCTCCAGAGAGGCTCTTAAGTGATCTACCTTAGGAACGTATGTGGCCCCCATTGCAACTAGTATGGGAGCATTTTGCAGCCTCATATGTCCCTGAGAGGTGGGGCAGGGCTGGTATCCTCAGTATACAGGTGTGAACCTGAAGCAGAAGAGACTGAGACCAGGTCTACATTACCGACCCGTCTCACTCGGGTGTGAAAAATCCACACCCCTGAGCAATGTCGTACAACCCCGTGTAGAGAGCACTATGTCGAGGAGAGAGCATTTCCTGCCGACCCAGCTACCGCCTCTTGGGGATTAACTACGCTCCTATCGGAGTGGGAGTGTCTTCACTTAAGAAGTACTGCGACACAGCAGCACCAGGGCAGCGTTTTACGTCTAGACCTGCCCTCAGGGCGTGTCTGCGTTGCGGTTGGAGGTGTGACACAGCACAAGTGGACTTCCTAGAACTCGCTAGCTAGCTTTAACCTAGCTCGCTTAGGCACTCAGTAGTGCCGGTTGCCCAGGCCTGCGTGGGACCCTGGCTAATTACTCAGACGGCTAGCTTGTGTCATCACAGCTGCCCCAGCACTTGAGTTAGCTAAATAATGGCAGTGTAGACATAGCCTCTGCAACTTTCCCAAAGAGACACTGGAAATCTGTGGCAGGGGAAGGAATTAACTGCAGGATTCCCAAGTCCAAGGTTAGTGTCGTAACAGGACCATTCATCTTCTTTTCTCGTATCCCTGATCACAGACTTGTTGTATGACATGGGCCCTTATGACCTGTCTAGGTCAACCAGCCTCAACCCCAGAGCCAGGGCTCCTAGGTACTGGTCTAACATTGTGTCTGCTACACTGCGCTGCCTCTTCAAGTGCCCTTTCTCTGCCCACATGTCCACATCTGTAACATGGCTGGAGAAGATGCTTACATCTCAGCGGTTTGCAGAGGCTTGATTAGTTAAACTGTGTCCCTCCATTTGGTGTATGTGCATTGGATACAGGAAGTTCTGGGGTCACAGTTATTTCTGACCCTCGATTAATGTTGTGTGAAGATGACAAGATCGCAGAGCATTTCATGGGCCTTTGTTCTGAAACTTTTTTTTGTGGCTTATTCATTTAGCTGGTGAAAGATTGTTTTGTTTTTTCCTCAAAATATGCACAATATCTCACTGTTATAAGAATCAGCATAGACGTCAGCCTTCATCTAAAATGAATGTATGCAGTGAGATCTTCTCTCTAGATCAGGGTTGGCAACCTTTTCAAAGTAAAGAGCCAAACTACATCAAAATTCAGAACAAATGGTCAACAAAGAATAAGAATGCCCATTTGCATGACTAAAAATATACAAGTTAATATTATTGATAATTGACATAATGATTAATAATGGCACAAATGAAACCTTGTACTCCCAGACTTTATTTAATGGGACTTCTGCTGCAGCATGTTTTTGCATGTTTCTTTGAAGTTTACATCATAGCTGGTCAAATCCAGCTTCATGCGCACATTAAGGCTGCCTTCTGTCAGTCTTATGGCAGGGGCTGTGATTGTGGGGGTGCAGGACTTTGGATTGGGGTGTATGCGGGGCTCAGGGCAGAGGATTTGGGTGTATGATGGACTCAGGGCACAAGGTTGGAGTATGTGGGAGGGAGGAGTGTTATGGCAGGGGATTGAGGATGTGGGGGGGTGCAGGAATTTAGGGATGTGTGGTATGAAGGGCTCAGGGCAGGGGGTTCAGGTGTATAATGGACTCAGGGTTGGTGTGTGCAGGGATGCAGGAGTGTTATGATGCTGCAGCCAGAGGGGGGCTGGACCTTAATTGAGGGCTTGTTGGCCAGGCTTCCTTTTTAAATACAGTAAAATAGTATGCCTGACACAAAAGGTTGCAACATTGTCTTTATTTATGACAGGAGTGGGGAAGCTTTTTTGGGTTGGGGGCTACTGACCCACAGAAAAATTAGTCAGGGACCACACAAGTGAGAAGCAAAAAACAAACAAACAAAAACCCACCACCACACCCGGGGGGAGGAGCAGGGTGGTTTTACTCTTCTGTGGTTCCAGGGTTAGTGGAATTTGGTGGGCCTCCCTTTGGTGGGCCCAAAAATGAGGGGTTAAGTGTGCGGGACAGGGCTGCCAGTGAATTGGATTGGGATGGGGTTACAGGGAGGTGGAGTGGCAGAGGGGGTAAGGTCTGGGTAGGAGCTAGGGTACTTGAGCGGGCTGGGGGCAGGTTGTCTGGCCGCGGCCAGGAGCAGGCTGGGGGCAGGGTTTCTGGTCAGAGGGAGGGTGTCTGGGCAGAGGGCAGGAGTGGGCTGGGAGGCAGGGCGTCTGGCTGGGGGAGTGCGTGAGCGGGTGCAGGGTCTGGGGGGGGCACTTGTTTTCACACCGCTTTGCAGGCACTGTGTAACACTGCTCCCATTTGCCAGAAGGAAGCCTCCAGGACGGATTCGCAGGGGAAGTCTCCCGGAAGTGTGTCCTGGGAGAAGGAAAAGGGCAGCACGTGGAGCCGTTTTTGGTTCCGCTTGCTCCCTGCATGCCGGAGGAAGGAAAAGGGCAGTGTGCACGGAGCCATATTTGCCTTTGCTTCTTCCCTGCATGCCAGATCTGCCGGGGAGGCTTGGGGCTTTCTCCCCCTTGCCTTCCCCCCCCTCCTTGCCCCCCTAGGAAGTTGGTGCTGGCATTCCTATCTTGCGGGGGGCCATAAAGCTGTAGCACCAGCGCTGGCTCCTTGCTGTGAGGGGAAGTGGGGGGGCTGAGTTGGGGCTCCAGAAGAGCCGTATCTGGCTCCCTAGTGAGCCATAGGTTGCCGACCCCTGCTCTAGATGGATCTTTTCACTCAAAAAAAGATTCCCTCCTATTTCTGCCAATTATAAACCTCCCCCTTTCATAATCTATAGACATCAAAGGTCATTGCAAAAGAGAAGCCAATATCATTATCTTCTTTTTAGAGGGGAAACTGAGGCACAGAGCAAGAAAGTGAGTTGCCCAAGGCCACAAAAAAGGGGCAAAACCAGGGACATAGGCCCTCTCCTTTCTGGCCTGGGGCCTTCATCTTTAGGCCATGCAGTTCTGACTTCTGTTTGTGAGCTCTGCTGTGTCTTCATGAGATATTCCAGCATCCAGGAATCCTGCTGTTTTTCGGGCTCATATGACCCCGCGTTGCATTGTATTGCACAGAACCCAGACTCCCGTGGTGTGTCGGAAGTGCAGGCAGGCAGAAGTAGTTAAAAAAATAATCTCTTAAACTGAGCGAGGGGATGAACATTCCCCATCTCCAGAGAACCTTGTGTCCTTCATGGATGAATTGTGTTCCTCAGGAGGTGTTCTTTCCCTTCCCAGCAATAGAAATGGCTTCAGTGTGTCTCGTGGCTGGATTTCGCCCTGCATGGGTAACTCTGCCCCGTGAAGACCCTTCAGGAAGGCCAGTGTAGTACCTGGTTTTGATTATCTGGAATGTACTGTTTTGTCCGTTGGGTAGGACAAGCTCCTTAAGCAAACTTGTTCTCCCTCTCTTTCCCCACTCACATGTCGTCTGCTGTATTTTGTAGTTGCAAGCCCTTTGGGATGGAAATGGTCTATCTGTGTCTGTGAAGGGCCTAGCGGAGCAGGGCCTGGTCTTGGTTGAGGCTTCTGTAATTGCAATAATAATATAATAATAGAGGAGTCATCTATTCTCAAAGCCAGAACCTTATCTGCAATCCTTAACCGTGTGCATAGTCTCTATCCACATTGCCCTAGGGAAGTTAGAGTGACTGCTGGCATGAGGGAAGGCTATGCTGGATTGATTTGTAGGTCATATTGGCAAGGAGCTGGGATAAGACTCAGTAGGTGTAAATGAAGTCAGTAGCAATGGGCCCCTTGAGGATTCGGTGACTGGAGCTGCATTTGCAAGAAGCCATGTGGTTTTTCATGGCAGCTTTGTGATGATCATATGCAAGGGGAATCAGTGTGGTACAGAGATAAGACAACCTGGGTCATTTGCCTTCTGAATGGCCTGTCGGTGTCAGATTTCACCTTCTAATGGCTGGTCTTCTCTCCGCTTAGATGCGCTGCCTTTCAGAACCTCCATGCGTCAAATGATGCAGGTGTTGCTATGCAACATGGCCCTTTTAATGAATAAGTAAGTGACTGGCACAGAAGAGCTACAGACATGACATCAGTTGTAAAGGAAGGCCTGAAATGTGACCTACCTTCCTATATCTGTTAGCAGAATCCAGCGTTGCATACGCGGTGCAGAGACAGAGGCTGAGGACTGGAGCTGATTGACTATTTTTGGCTGAGCGCTTTGTTTGGTCCAAAAGGCATTTTGAAAAGACAGTTTCTGCAGAAAATCTTCATTCAGGTAAAAAATGCTCAGTAAAAAAACCAAAATCCAAAAAAGATTGAGTACAAAAAAATTGATTTTTGAAACAGATTTTTTTTTTTTTTTTTTTTTTTTTGCCACAGTCATTTTTATTTTTAACCAAAACTTTTTTTTTTTTTAAACTGGGAAAAAAGCCAGAAAAAATTTCAAACGAAACTTTGAAAGAAAATCCCCAAAGTGTTTCCAAACTTCTATAGAAAAATATTTGGTAGGAGAGTATCTGGTTACTAGAGGGAAGCAGGCTTTCGGCGTTCCATTCCTCACTGCCTGAAGAAAGTCTGGCTGCTTCTTTCAGGTGCCAGGGGAGACCCACTCGTCAGACTGTCGGTGGGTACAGCTGGGAGCTTGCATTCCAACTTCAGTAGAAAGATGCACATTAGCCCCTGGCTAGCCCCTTAAAAAAAGCCATGTATCTGGGGGTAGCAAAGGCTGTGGCCTGTCAGAGTACAAGCTTTCCCAAGCGCCCTGGGCCTGTGCTACTTTCAGCTACGCTGCTGCTTTTAGTGCATTACTTGAGCAGAGCTAGCACATCTGTCTGCTGAACTGGGAAGCATCAAAGACTTGCCCTGCGATGCTGGGGCAGCATGAGGGCTACGTGCTATTCCTCATTTGGGGCTTATGGCAAAGCTAGAATTGAGCTCTTAGACTTTAACACTGAACATCTCCTCCCCTGCCTTTTCTCAAGGGAGCACCACCAGTTTGGAAAACTTTTTCCAGTGGCCCTGGATGTTCCGGTGGGTCGCCCTTCCCCTGACCTGGCAGGCAGAGGAAGGTTGCAGCCGGTGGCTTGGTGAAGGCTGTGTGACTGGAGTGAACCGATTGCTGCAAATTGTGAGGCCAGGCTGACTTGCTGATTGCGTGTGCAGTTATGAATTTTCCAACCTTGCTTTGAAAGAGATCCAAGGCAGATTAACAACAGATGCTTTCAAACACCCTTCCCCATGCCTTGGCAATTAAAGGAATGCTCCATCCAAACTCTCCTTCCAGCCACTACCACTTGCCTGCTGCTAGCCTTCCTCCTGCACGTCCGACCCTTTGGTCTGCTTACTCTGTGGCACTCCCCTCCTTGCCAAAGGCTTAATGATCCTTTGAATTGCACAGAGGGATTCCAGAACCTGTCCCTGTGCTCCAAACTTTTCCTTTGCCGGGCAGCGCAGTGCACGTGTGTGTCTCCGCAGCACGGCTGCAGTGATCCTTTGCTAGGCTCTTCTCGATGTGCGGAGTAGCGCTGCAGATGAGTTTTATTCCATGCACACAGCACCTGAGCCAGCTGTGATTAGGTTTCTGCAGCTGGATAATCCTGCGGACCTGGCTATTGGAGTCTCCTTAGAGTAAAACTGGTGTGAGCGAAATCAGTTCGGCGTAGGAGGAATATTAAATGAATTATCCATGGAGATTTTTTTCAGAATCCTTATCTCTGTTTCATTGTCTTACCATAGCTGGGAATGGGAATCGTTAAATCGAACAAACCAGTTGGTTGACAATAATGATTTGAACACAAATATCCGAATGTCACCTACACTGCTGAAAGTCTGTAGTGACTCCGCTGATTTCAGTGGCGGTTCTGGGTTCATAGTGCACTGAAGTAGCTGAAAGCAGCATCTGGTGCAAGTCCTTTTGTCCCTGCTCCATTTCTTGGCTTCACTCCATCGCCCTCCAGCAAGCCAGGCATTCTTCCTCCGAGCCGCCCTTTTGCCCACATACTCTTACTTCCCTGCTGCCAAAGAGGACAGTTGTGGCTGAAGTCGGAATACCTGGCAGCTGGCCCAGACCCCATATCCAGGAGTTGTTCTTTCAATCGGTGGCCTGCTGGTATCTTGCTGTTTTTCTGGCGGTGGCTATAAAATGGCCCCTTTCTGAGGGGTGGCAGCATCTTTTTGGCTGGCTAGCCAGCTTCCTCCTGCTGCGCAGAGTCATTTTCCCCTCACTTTGTCTGTCCGGAGCCGTTCTGTTGTTGTTGCACACTGGAGACCATAACCTCTTGTATGTGTTCCTGGGCAGAGTGTATGTGTGCGTGCGTGTGCGTGCATGCCCCTAATGGGGTTCATCTTAAAGGGTCATTTAGCTTAGAAAGTCACATTGCCCCCATGTGTGCACAGAGGTTCAATTATTAGGCATCACATTGATGGACAGCGAAAGGAAGGAGGATCCAGTGGTTAGAGCATTTGCGTGGGGCTTAGAAAATCCCTGTGGGAGTGCTTAGAGTTCCCTATCCATGAAACACGGCTATAGCATTGCCTTACGCAAGGGTGTTGCGAAGATAAATGCATTGCGTATCTGGAGGGGCTCGGATGCTACAGCTCCATACCTGTGAGAGAGCAAGTCCTGAGCCTGTCTTAACTGCCTCACACACTTTGTTGAGTAGCATTTTGATCTCTGCCTCCCTGGTGCAAATCCAGATTGGTTCCGCTGAAGTCAAGGGAGCTCCTTTGGATAGGTGCCATGCCATACGGGTCAATACAACCGGGATCTGGCCCCTCTTCACCTGAGAAGCACTGGGCAAATTCTGGGTCTTATTCTTAGCCCTGTGCAGATACAAAATTTGTATCCACATCTGCATTCGTATCCGCAAAAATGAGCTGCAGCCGTTCGCAGTGACACCTGTGGATATAAAGCAGCTATCCGCGGAATTGCAGGGCTCTACTTAATTCTGCTCTCACACCAGTGAGGCTCCACTAGTGCTCAGTTGCACTAGTATAACTCGGGAGTGTCTCCATTGATGTGGGTGGAGTTACTGGGGTTTACACTGATGCACCTGAGAGAAGGCTTGCGAAGTCCAAATTCGACCCTGAGCTTAATTGGTGACACTAGGCAGCTCTGAAGATGCTTGTGCAACTTGACGGGATCCCACATGCATCTATACACTGGGAGGAAGAAAGGGGGCAGGGTAGCAGGAAAAGCAACTAAGAGGATTCCAGGTAAATCGGACCCCACTCAGGGCTTGGACATACCCCTTCAAATGATATTGATGTAGGCGGGAGGAGACCTTTCACTGGTCCCCATTTTGCCCAGCTGTGCTTTTCCCTCTGCGGCAGTCCGGGTGACATTCAGAGCCGCCTACAGCCCTCCCCTCGCACACAGCCACAAGCCCTGGGGACCACCGACAGAGCAGCAGCTGCCCCCTTCACCAGCTGCCCTGCCCGCTGTGTGGCTGGGTAGCACCAGGCTGGCGGCGTTGCCCCGGCGTTAACGTTCTTCTGCACACCTGCTGGAGTAAGAGCCGAAGAGTCTGGCTTGGGTCAGGAGCCCCCGGAGCAGGCCCGACAGGGCACTTCTCCTCCTTTCCTCCAGACACTTGCTGTGGTTCCTCAGCGTGAGAGCACTGTTCGAAGCCTGGGGCCTTAGCAGTCCCTAGAGGGGAGCCCACGGGGGGACAGGTGCAGGTATTCTAAGAGGCCTCTGCTGCCCCCACCCATCGCTCTGAGATCACACGTCTCCTCCCCCTCGCCTCGTGAATTCATTGACTTTGTTGCAGTTATTCCGGGTTGATGCTGAGCTAAGGCAAAATCAGGCCCACTCATCCTTAGAGCTGCAGCTTCAGCGTGCGACCCAGGACGCTGAGCTTTGCATGGGGCTGGGCAGTGGAGTAGCCACCGCGCTGGGGCAGCTCCTGGATTCTCTTGGAGACCAAGTGTACATGGTGGGTCCCACCCCCAGTGTCTGGACCACTGACACTAGCAGATGTTTAGTGCAGGTGACAGAGGCTCTTATGCTCTGTGGGTCCCTGCTAGTGACTGACTTGGGATCTCCCATTGCGCTCAGCTGCACCTCGCTGCCCAGTGCCACGCCGGTGTTGAGGGCAAGTTGCTGGGGGCACGTCCTAGTCATGCTCACGCTGGCAGTAACCCAAAGGAGCTCCATGGGCTTCAGCGGGGCCAGGCTGGCTTTACCCCAGGGGGCTGAGATGAGAATGTTGCCTGCAAAGTGTGAGCTCCCGGCTAAGCTGGGGCAGCTTCACCTGGCAGAGGGTGAGCTCGGTGGGATGGAGACTCTGGTCCCCTGGAGGGTCAAGCTGGCGTCTTCCACCTGTCCTTGAATTATCACCTGTGCGCATGAAGTAATAGATCAGAAGCTGCTGGGTTTCAAGCTTTTTCTCTGTCGTGGAGTCTGGGCAGTGCCCATGGCAGGGTCAGACTATGGTTAGGAGCCCAGTGTCTCTGCTGTCTCAGCCCCAGTGTCGAAACAGCCCCTGCTCTCTCCCCTGGCCTGTTTCCTTGTGGTTTGTACAAGGGCAGGCGGGATTCTTCCCAAAGAGCCGCTGAGCAGCTGACAGCAGCTGATTCCCAGAGCTCCCTCTCCCCAAGAAGTTCTCGCGGTGCCCCCTCACTGCAAGGTGCGCGTCACACACGGAGCCAGTACCCGCTCTTGGCGTGCTGCCTTCTCTGCTGGCTTCGTGAAACGATTCACATGGCTGCCACCGAAGCCTGGCGGTGCATGGCTCTTCTGGTCTCCCCCTGAGGGGAGCTGCGGCTTGTAGAAGAGGTGGGGGAGCCCCACTTGTGGTACAGTGAAATCCCCAATGCCGCCAGCGAGGCTGTCTTGGAAAGGACGTTGTCCCGTTTCTCATTCCTTCTATTTGCTTTTTCTTACCGTGCCCCTTGGAGCATGAAAGGGAAAGTTTCTTGCTGATTTCCCTTTCAGCCTGCTTATTTGGGGATTTGTTGTTACTGGCCTGCTTGTGCACACTGATCTGCCTACACTGGCTTCTAGTAGGGTGGCTTGTGCTGGTGTGTTGTTGTAGGGCGGCTTGCGAGTGCTGGGCTACGTACATTTTCACTGCTGGAAGGATGGGGCGTGCGTGGTGTGGGGAACGTGCGTGGAGTACACAGGAATCTCTCGAGCGAGGCGTATTCCTTCCTGCAGGGGATCCCAGGGCTCAGGTTGGGAGTGCTGCCAACTCAAGTCGTGCACGTTTCTGTGCAGCTGGCAGAGAGCTTTTGGGCTCCGACTGGACTCAGAGCCCAGCTTACCCAGGCAGGGCAGCCTGATCCCAGTGGGTGTTGCTCATTCTCCCGGTGCAGGGATCTTACAGCCAGCGCTGGTGGAGCAGGGAAACCGCAAGCCGAGTCTCTGGCCTGGCACAACTCCATTCGCACACTGCAGAGCAAGGCAGGGCGCCAGCGAGACTCGCGTCTCTTGGAAGCTGGAGGTGCCTGGTTCTCTGTGGCATGTTTGCCTCTCCCTCACTGACTCCTGAGTACGCTCTGTTATGCCCCACCTCCCCTGTATGGCAGAACCACACCGTGCAATGGGACGTCCATTCCTCCCTGTGGGCCTTCCCCCGAATCAGCCAGAGCTGCAGCTGATGATGGCAAAGACCTTCATCCCCCGCCCCCTCCCTGGGGACAAGCAGCCACCTCACACATCCTCTCGCTGCCAGAACTCGTCATTGAAAGATTGGATCTGATCCGCTCTCTGGTTCCCTGCCTTAGCCTCTCTCTAGTCTGCTTCAAGTGAAGAATCTGCCCAGCTTTGCAGTGACCCTGGCTGCCCAGGCTCCTTCCAGTAATCCAGGGCCAGGTCTACACTACGTGACACAGGGGACCTAAGATACGCATCTCCAGCTGCAAGTCGATGGAACTTCAGTCGCATTTCTGTGGTGTCCCCGCTGCAGGAGGTTGACGGGAAAAACTCCTTCGTTGACTTCCCTTCCTCCTTGCAACTCTGTGGAGTAACAGGGTTAACGGAGCACCATCAGCGGTTGATTTAGCGGGTCCTTACTAGACCTACTAAATCAAACTCCGGGAGATCGACCTCCGGAGTGTCGATCTTGGGGTAAGTGTAGACCTAGCCTAGGGGAGAGCCGCCTGGTAGCCCAGCCCTGGAGCGACCCGCGGCTCAGAATTCCACATTGTAAATATCCTGGCTCAATCTAGAGCCCTCTGAAGTCTTTGGGGGTCTTCCTATTTGCTGCAGTGGGCATCTGGGACAGGAGGCTTTAATTTATCCTTTTTGTTCCTTCAGAAGAGACTTGGCTCAGGCTGGCCTGAAAATCCCCCAGCTTGTCTCCCACCCCCCTGGGAAGGTCTGTAGAACATTGTGTGCCGACTCGCTACCCTAGATGCGCGTGTGCTCCGGCAAGATCTTACAGCAACCCGACGGCCTCAGCCATGTGCTAGCTTAGTTGGAGAGGCAGCTCCCTAGTGGGTAGTGCACCTGGAATGGGAGTCAGGACCCTTGAGTTCCATTCCCAGCTTGGCCGCTGCCTGGGTGCACTTGGCTCCGTACCTCCGTTCCCCTGCCTTTTATCCATTCAGACAGCAGGTTCTGCAGGACGGGCGCTATCTGCTCTGAGGCCTTTGGGATGATGGGGGGAGGGGAGTGTTGTTTGTACCAGCAGCATATTCATCCTTCCTTTGACCTCAATGGGAGCACAATTATCTGTGCCGGGGGCGGAGTGTGGTGAAGAGAGGAAGGGGGCCGGGAGGGCAGTATTTTCATGCGGACTTTCCAGGAGCTAACAGAACAGCTGCTGCTTTTAGTAAATTGAATAAAATAATAGAAAACAGAACTGCATGAGGGCAAAGCTGATTACACCCTGCCTTTGAAGTGGCTTGCCCTCCCTGGAATAATGCCTCTGCTTCGTGCCCCTTCCGACCTCTCCTTAGCACCTACCTCTGCTGTGATTCTTACAAGAATCTTACTTGTATTGTGGTAGAAACTAGAGAGCCCAACCAAGATCAGGGCCCCATTGAGTGAGGCCCAGTTCATACAGATAGCAAGAGACAGCCCCTGCCCAGACGAGCTTACCGTTTAAATAGACAGGACAGACAGAGGGTAGACAGGAAAACTGAGGCCTGGAGCACAGGGATGGGATTTGCCTGAGTTCACACAGATGGTCCATGGCAGAGCAAGGAAGAGAACTGGTGGTGTCCAAATTCCAGTCTCGTTCCAATTCTGCTGCCTCCCAAGTGCAGCTCTGCAAAGCTCCTTTCTGCATTTCACTTCTCCCCCAGACTCACCCCTTTTGTGCTCCCTGATGAGAAATCAGCCCATTTGTGACGTGGCTAGTTGGCCCTTACAGTAAGTGTGTAAAAATGTAGCCCATGCATGTAAGCCCAGAATGTGTTCGAGTGGGGCCCTCACCCTGCTCACATGTCGCTCACCTCCTACGATTTGGATGTCTGTAGTCCAGGGGCCTTGCTTTCCATTACTTAGCACAAGCTGGACGGGGGCCCAGGAAGGCTACAGCATTAAATATCAGTGATGGGTAGGGAATTGTCCTCATCACTCCTCTGCAGTTCAGTGTGATTTCTCCTGGGTCCTGTACCTGTCAGCCTGGGGGCCAGCTCCCTACGTTGCTCCATTGACTCCAGGGCAGCTGTGCTGAATGGCAGACCCGGGAGAGAGATGGGCAGACATCCGGCTGAGAAAGGGAAAGTGATGCAGCCGGCTTGCCAGGGCTAGGTAGAAAGTTGCTGCCTTTTTATTTATGCCTCTCCTCAGCCTCCGGACTGGGCAGGAACTCTCCAAGGCAGAGAAGCTACTGAATGGGGCTGAGCCGCTGCAGCTGGAGTGAGCGTGTGAGAACCGGGCGGAGCTCAGTTTGTTTGTGCGCTGCACACGCCCTTGTGTAGCTGACATCATTCAGAGTGGGGCTTCCTGTCCTCCGCTGAAGTGGGGAGGTGGGTGTGGTGCGTGTGTGTGTGTTTTGTGAGTGTGCCCAGACACGTGGTTGGAGCTGTCTGTAAGTGCAGGAATGTGTGTGCATGTGAGAGTGTGTGGACATGCATGTGACTATGTGTGTTCACAGGCTTACAGGTGGGGGTGTTTTACACGTGTGTATGGCTGTCTAGGGAAAGGGAGCGAATCCCAACACACATCAGGATTTTGATGCTCAGGAGCCAGGGCTTTAAGAGCTGGGAGAGCAGAGCACACCCACTGTCAGGAAGCAGTGCAGGCAGCCAGCTGTCCATCCCTTGCACCCTGCTCTCCTTTGAAGAGTAGGGATGTGCAGACTGCTGTGGCTAAGAGACAAGAACCAAGTTCATGTGGGAGGTTGCTTTTTGTGCTGCCCCACCACACTTCTATGGCTGTAGCAAAATACCACGATTCCCAATTTATGCTGGGGAAACTGAGTTATGGGGAAGCAAAGTGAGTGACACCAGTTCCCACCCAGAGCCAGTAACTGAGGGGGAGGGATAGCTCAGTAGTTTGAGCATTGGCCTGCTAAACCCAGGGTTGTGAGTTCAATCCTTGAGGGGGCCATTTAGGGATCTGGGGCAGATCTGTCAAGGGTGGTACTTGGTCCTGCCATGAGGGCAGGGTATTGGACTTGATGACCTCTCAAGGTTGCTTCAAGTTTTATGAGATGGGTATTGTGACGGCGCGTTAGGGTTTTCTCGTCTCCTGCACCCCCGTAATGGC
>JANRFK010000351.1:1896699-1937504 GCA_030068395.1 Apalone spinifera
TCTGCCCTTCTGGGCCGTGCTGCAGGTAGCAGCCAGTGGAGGTCACTCACACTAGTCACAGGTATATCTCCATATTCTAATAGAATCAGGCATCTTGACTCTGGTTTTCTCCACTCTGACCACTGGATTGTACTGCCTGCTTTCGGGAAGCTGCTCCTGGATACCATCTACCCTCCGACCCACCCTCAGCCCACACTGGCTGGTGCGTTCCCAGTCCACTTTAATGTTTAATTTCCCTTTGTTCTCCTTGGGGCACTCCTGGGCTTGGTAATGCCTGGTACCTGTGGAGGCAGCTGGTCGAATGGTCCCATGTTTGTATTTGCCTTATTATAAGTGAGTTATTAATAGACTCCCACCAGGGCAGCTTCATTGCTAACCACACTAGGGATAGGGCAGGGCCCCACTCCCATTTACTTGTAGGGGGAGCCGGGTGCCCAACTGCCCCGGGTGCTTTCGGGGGCTGGCCCCTGAAGCATGAGGGGAACCAGTAAACACTCCAAAAATCCTTGCAGGCTGTTGCTTCCTGAGCAAGAGGGATTTAAAACCTGTTCCCTGGCTTTGCCGGCTGTTGATTTTTCCTGTGGAGAGCGTGTGCGGTTTGGAGCTGGCTTTGGGAGTGACACTTGATTTACAGTGGGCAGGCACATGGGAGAAAAGCTCGGCTGTTGGCTCTGGACTATTTTATTATTGTTCTTATCCATGCGGGAGATTATTTAAAGATGAAATAGCCCCCAGCTTTGTACCATGGTCCAGCTGTACGTTTCCAATCCGGACAGACGCATCTGCATTCATCTCTCCTTCTGATGCACTTCGGTGCCTCAAGGTATCCAATAGGTGAGCATAGCCTCATAATACTGTTAGTATTAATTACCGTTAGTCTCCTGGATAGATTGTCAGCCAGAATATATAGGCAGAGGTTGAAGGAGATGCCAGCTCCCCATGGCTGCTCCTTGCTCAGCTAGAGGGGAGCTGCTGTGGTCTTGGTTTGACTGGTAGCGTTCCAATCAAGGAGGTCTCTCACTTGGCAGGTGCCTTCTGCTGGTAGAAGAAGCCTGTTGGTTGAAGCAGGCACCTGGGTTCTCTTCCGGAGAGCGCTCAGCACTGCAACCCCAGTAGAGTAATTCACCCCTTCTGACACAGAGGGTGGCTCTCACTAAGCAGAGGCAGAAGGGCTAGCTAGATGAGAGTGTCATCCACCTCTCTGGTTCAGAGCAGGACCTGGGTTCCTGCTGGGGCACGGCAGAGATTACCTGTCTCAGTGTTTGCAGGAACACCGGAGGGCAACCTAAATGAAATGCAGCAGGCAGAGTTCACCCTCTGGGCTTACGTGGGGCATGGGCAGTGCATTGCCCGTACAAAGACACCCTCAAGGGCCTGAGAACGAACTCCCTAAGCATGAGGCTGCTTGGGCCCAAAGCCTTATTGAGAACGGCAGCTAGCAGGAGGTCTCCGAGACAAGGAACATATCAGAGCAGTGATCCTGGGGAACCATGCTCAGCTGCTAGCTGCTCCATGTGGAGATGGACGGCCTCAGCCCTGCAACGGTTCCTGCAACTATCAGCTCTTGGAAGAGGCGAAGGGTCGCTTGCAATTTCTCCTCTTCCATGCGTTGGCCCATGGAGGATGAGGCAAGCCTCTTCCATTCCTGCACCCAGAAGGCGTGGCGCTGCTGGCATTTGTGGTTCCTTGCTCTTGGAGCTGACCTATTTTAGATTAGTTTTGAATTATTGTGGTGCTCGTGGGTTGGAAAACTGCAGGACAGAGCCCATCCATCTCCTCATGGAGCAGCTAACAGCTGTGTACGGTTGCCCTGTGCCATGGTGTTGATGTGTCCTAGGTCCCTTGCCTTGGAGATCTTCTAGTAAATGAGAGAGGGAGTTTGCTCTCCATGGTCCCTTCAGTCCTTATCCGTGCCCCCCATGGGGCCGACCTGGGTGCTGGGATTTGTGCTGTTTGCAGTTGGATTGAGACTCTTCTAGTCTCACAAAGTGCAGGGGTTGTGGTTTGTGCCATGTGGGTGCATGTCTTCTTTGGGTGGAGGCAGACCCCCCTATCCTTCACCCAGGAGCCAGCAGCTCCGTGACTACTCCTTCCCTGCACCAACCTCCTGAACCATCTCTCTGCCTTGTTCAGGGCACCTGGGATTTAGATTGATGGAGCTGCGTTTATCTTCCCCAAACTCTTTGGAAGCCAGGAGCAGGAGGAGTAAAGCCTGTTGGATTGCTAGATGGTGGCTCTTTCTCAGCGGATCGGGTCGCAATAAGCGATGGTGGGAAAATATTACCTATCCCTTCCCCAGCATTGCTGTCCAGATGATTTTGATTCTTCCGCCAGTGAGCGGGTTACAAATCTAGGGCCTCGTGATCAGGATCCGGGCCCTGCGATAGGTGATTGGCAGCGTGCCTCTACGTAAGCATGTACAGTGGAACTCCACAACTCCTTGGGTCTGTGAGCTTGCCTGATGACATCAGAGGGGGAGGGAAACAGGGAGAATGGTGGCCGGTCGCTTTCGTTCCCACGCAAGCTCTCCTTGATCCAGACCTGCATTCGGCCCAGGTTGAGGGGCTGGGTGGGGGTCAGCAAATGCTGATCAGAGACTCTCCCCCCCAGAAATGCCTTTGTGCATTAAAGGAAACGGCAACTGGCCACTGTCATGTTCCCAAAGGGGAGTGCCCAACTCTGCTTTAAGGCGGCTGTTTCTGTGCTGCAGTAACAGCATACGCAGCCGGTCCCTTTAAAAGGGGGCATTTAAGGTTCTTCGATCAAAGCTGCAGGCAGAAAAACTCAGCGCTTGCAAAATGCTGAATCTCAGCTTTTCAGGGGCTGGGGATGTGGTGCCGGTTGATTTTTATCCATTTCTTTCTTTTTTGCTTTTTCAAAACCTCCCCAAAGAGGCTAAGATCTGCCCCCTCTGAGCCTGGGCACAGCTCTTTTTTGTGTGTGTAGAGAGGTTAATTCTGTCCCTCCGTCGCCCACACCAGCCCTGCTTTCTCCGCCTGCATGCAGTACTGCTGCCATTCCGGCTATGTACGTGCACTGTGCAAGAAGGATAATGGCCCCTACAGCTGTTCGGCGGGGGGAGGGGGAAGTGTGTGTAGGCTGAATAACTAGATCAGTGTTTCCTCCTCTGTGGTCCTTAGTTGTGGTGTGTCACGTTTTCCTGTGGACCCTTCCATGCTTCCCTTTCCTTTCACCCCTCAGTTTTTGGTTCTTTTCCAGTGGATTCTGCAAATGTAAGTGTTCTCTTTTTATCTTTCCCTTGCATGCAGTTTTCTGAGATGCATTCAGTTTTCTGTCCGTCTCTGTGTGTTTGTTGCCAGTTAAATCTTGGCTCTCTCATTTTGTGTGTGTGTGTGTGTGTGTGTGTCAGAGAGAGAGAGAGTGTGTGAGTGTATCTGGTACAGCTTTCTTTTTCTCTCTCTCTCTCTCTCGCGTGCGGAGATTACGAAGCTGATGGAAGCTAGCAGCAGCAGTACATGTCATGTTTAAATAGCAGGATTTGCAAACCGCAGTGAAACTGGCGGACGCTGTTGTAGTTCAGGACGATGATGGGGGGGGGCACCGACCTTTGTAAGCTGTTGCTATGGAAAACCAGCCCTGCTGCTCCCCACGATTTCTAAAATCTTGTGCTGGGATCATGCGGCTGTCTGGGCAGGGGGCGAGCTCGGAGATGGTTTGCTTTGACAGAATTTGCCCCCTGGGGCACCAAAATAACTAGACGGAGGTGAGCGGCGGTGCTGTGGGGGGAGACGGGAGGAAATGCATTTCTTCAGCACAAAGGTTTCCCTACCATTTGCAAGATCCTGGAGAGCTGTGGTGGGGTATTCCTGTCATGATTTTAAATTACAAATGGCTACTAACTTATTTTCTTAAGTAGCTTACTGAATTTGGAAGCTCTCCATGCGTGTGTGTGTGTGTGTGTGTGTGTGTGTGTGTGTGTGTGTGTGTGTGTGTGTGTGTGTGTGTGTGTGTGTGTGTGTGTGTGTGTGTGTGTGTGTGTGTGTGTGGTTTTGTTTCTTTTTTTGGCTGAGGCATTTAAAAAAAATACACTCACTTTCCCTTAAGGTGGATTTTTTTTTTCCTTCTAAAAATATTGTCTGCCCCATTTCTAGGGCACTTAGAAACGATCACTGGGGGAGGGAGGGGAAATGCTGGGGATTAAAAAAAAATTATCTTTATTGTTTGCCTGAGTAAATAAAAGGGGAGTTGGCCAAGGGGAGCTCTGTCAAGGGAAAATGGTGATGATAATAGCTGCGTGGGGGTGGCGGTGGGAGCACATTTGTCATGAAAACTGGGGTGACTTTGTCCCGTGGGAGGTGAGTTCTTCACCGTCACTCAGGCAAAAGAGGGAGAGGGAATAATCGATCCCCACTCGGGAAACTGAATGGCCTTGCACTGCACACCCTGTAAGATCTGAGTACAAACTGGTAGAGCCAAAGCCTTTTTGGAGCCAAAGGGACCGGGGAGGTGGTGCTGCCGCTGATGGCTGAGGTGTGTGTGTGAAGAGCGAGAGGCAGGGGAAAAGGCTGGGATCTGGAGGTTCCTCCTCAGAGTTCCCCCACCCCCAGCGGTGCTGCAGAGGAACAAAGGGAGCCAGGCGGAAAAGCTGTGATGTGCAGGACTTGTTAGAGAAGGGGTAGATTTGATTGGCTCCGTGTCTGGAAATCTGCCTCTGATCTGTGTAAGATATTAGATTTATAATTAACCCTTTGGGAGCCCGCCAGCACAGCGGAGTTGGGTCTTCCTTGCTTTACCGCCCCAGATTTCAGCTGTAGCTTGGACGGACAATTCACTTTTCCTCTCTCCCTCCTCTGCACCTTTGGCATTTAGTTGAGCAGAGTCTGAGTCTTGAAGGTGAATTTTTTTATAGATTCAGAAGTTTTAAGTCCCGAAGGGGTCACTGCGGTCACCTAATGTGACCACCTATGTCGTGCAGACTGGCCATCCTGGCATTGTGCTCCCGGTGACTTCTGGCAGATCACCCAAAGACAACCCCCCCCCCTCCCCGATTGATCGACTGACAGCCTTCATGTGAACTTTGTCCTAATTGTGTTTTAGCCTGGTTCTTAATAGAATCCTGGGTCAGATGGCAAACACAGGTGGGAGCAGACCAGCAACATGCATAGGTACCCGTTAATAGCCCTCCCCTAGGTAGCTGAGGGCATGGGCATGTTCCCACTGAAGTCTAGCAGAGTCTGTCTTTGGCGATTAGTGAGCTCAAGCTCCATGGCCTGCCAGTGGCTGCAAGACACACCTGAGAAAATGTCTGCGTGCAGCTCATGTGCAGGTGTGGCCCGGGTACAGGCTGAGCCAGTTTACAACTTGGCTCGGGTCCGTGGCCTGGAGATTTGGTTCACTGCCGTTTTGTGGGCGAGTTCAGCGTCTGGGAGTGACAATGCCAAGTAGCAAGAGACGGTGCTTTGCACGTTCCCGCTGGCCTGGCTGCCGATGGGCCCCTGCCTGGGCGTCCAGCCGCCGCCGCTGTTCCAACCTCGGGCTTCCCACATGCAGAGCACCGCTGATGTCACTCAGCCTTGATGGGCAGCGGCATCCCTGGGCTGTCCCGGTGCTCTCTCAGCGCAGGGCCCGGTGTTCGCAAAGCCCCGGGTGGTCAGTGGATGCAGGGGTTCAACTGCAGCATGTGAATATTCATTAGCATGCCAGTCGCTGCTTTCTCAGAGGCCCCCAAATGCGCTCCATTCCCACCCCCCTTAATACGTGTGCAGACTCACACTGAGCACTGGGAAGCTTGTGTGACGGGCCGAGCTGCGAGAACACGGCGATGTTTGTGTGGGCCTGGATGGTTTTCAGCGCGACATCATTTCCTATCTCATTCCTGTTGAACTGTTCATTGGCATTATGCTGGCGTTCCCCCCCCTTCCCCATGGCAAGTCTCCAGGAGGGGGAACAAGCAGCTAGGAGGAATTGCCGCACCCCCCCAGCTCCACTTCAGACCTTTCCTGCCTGTCTGGGGCTTTGGATGGCCGCCTCTCCCTTGGGGTGTTGGGGCATCCCTCAAAGACCAACACACACCTGCAAAGTAGCACAGCGCTACTCTCCCTGCTTGGGCAGGCGGGGAAACAGCTTTTGGGTCTGGCTACGCGGCAGTCAGAGGAGTGATGCTGACAGTCTAATCGTGTGCACTCAAGTGGCAATCCCCGGTCAAGTTGGCTTTTCGAGTTTCTGGATCAAACTAGCTTGGGTACGTTCTCACGTGCTGCCCTCACCTCTGTGACTGCAGGATAGACATACCCCTGGAGAGCACACCACCAAGTGCTTCTTAGCGCTCCCAGTCACTTGGTCCAGAGAGCGCAGTCTCCATTTAGCCCTCTGTCAGCATCAGCTTTTCAAACATGGTCAATGCGCAGAAGATCCCACTTGACATGCAGGGCCAGATGTTCAGGCATCCCGTGTTGGCCCAAGGAGTTAGTGGCCAGGCTGGGGGACTGAACCTAGACGGGCTCTCTTCCAGTCGGAGCATCTTAACCCCTAGGCCCGATCTCTTCCCTTAGGTGCTGAGGTCTGGATTTCTGTGTCCTGTTCTAGGTGCCCGGGGCTGGCGACCGGGAAGGAGTTCGGAGTAGAGCAACAATAGTGGTGCTGAGGCTGTAGGGACTGATGTCCGAATCAGTGTAGAGCGGGCAATGGGGAGGGGAGCCGGAAGCCCTTGATGGGCACCCCGCAGGCATGAATGCCAAGGGCCGAGGGGATTGCCTAGGGGATCACCATGGGAAGGATGGGGGTGAAATGAACAGGAAGGAGACTGAGACCGCGTATCTGTGCAGCTGCACTGCTGGGAAAGTGAGACCGCACCTGTCGTTGGCATGAGAGAACCGACCGGGAGCTAGGGGCTGCCCTCCCCTGGGCATGGACAGGATGAAGTGGGTTACGTGTGGGGGGCAGGGTTCCCCCGTGTGCAGAGACAGATCCACGGCAGTGATGTTCCCCATCCCATGCCAAAGCCTTTGAGGCATTGTCCTCAGGCTGGTAGAGGGATGTGTGGGGCCGAATGGGTGATGTACGTGTTCCCTCCCAGCTAGTGCAGAGGAATCTTCAGATGCCGTGTTAGCTTTTCCAGGTGGGCGCTATGGGATCGCCCCTGCCAGCGCGGTTCCATTCAAGCTGGGGACCTGGGTGCTAGGGGGCGTCTCACAAGGCCCCTAGCACGGGGCTTAGTGATCCTGCTCCTACCATGCCCTTGTGTTACAGCAGAAAAGACCTGGGGGGTCCCTCCTCCCATCTAGCCCAAATGAAAAGGAGGGTGGTTGAAAACTCATGCTCCCGCAGCTCTCCGGGGTCTGGGTCCCTGCCATTCGCTCTCTTGGAGAGACTCACAGAGCTCCCCTCCAGCGCTTTTGCCTCGCTCCCCTTCTGCCACAATTCAATCCACCAACCTGGCACCAGCGCCATCCTCGTCCCTCCGCCCAGGCCAGCCCCACCCTGTGGAAGTCAATGGCTGCGTCCCCTTCCCAGGGCACCACAGCGTGGACCTCTGCTGAGGTGGTCCCCTGCTTTCTGCAGGCATCTGGGTCCAGCAACTTGTTTCGTTTGTTGGGTTTTTCTTAAACGTGCTGCTACCTTGCTCCTGGCCTTGGGAGGTGATGCGGCAAGGGAGGTGATGCGGCAAGGTCTCCTTAGCACCGGGTCCCTCCGGCAGCCTGGGAAATTGCTCTCAGATGTCTCCTTGGTGCAGGAGGGGGGCTTTAGAAGAGACTTCTCGAACTACCGACATGTGTGTTGCATTAGAGTACAGTATGGAACGTGGGCGATGGAGCCACGCTGCCCTTCCCCTCGGGGAGCTCTCAAAGCACCGGACGGCCTTGGAAGAAACCCTCTCGGTTGGAGCTATATTTAGCAGATTTCCGAAGGGCCTCGCTGACCTATGAGCTGTCCCCTTTGGGTGGGAAGTTACCTCTTTTGGTGACTGACCGTTCCAGTCTCACTTTGAAGTGGGGCCTTTTGGTTCTCAGGGAAAGTAAATTGGAAAAACTGCTCAGACTCCGTATGAAGGCTGCGTCTACATTAGCGGTGCTCCAGCAGGATAGCTGCAGCGACACCTCAACCTCGCACCACAGGGTAGACGCTTACTTCAGTGGGCAGAAGGGGTTTCCCATTGATTTAATTAATCCACCTTCCTGAGAGGACCTTGCTCGGCTGGTTCCTTCAGGCTAGCCAGGTCTCCTCTGCGGGAGTGGAGGGAGGGGCGTTGATCATCATTCGGGGCACGAAATTCTGGACAGCTCTGAGCGATGTAGCGAGGCCATGCAGATATTTAGGTGGAAACCGGGACTAAGACCTAGGCCGCAGTGGGAATTAGTGGGGAGTGAAATTGCTGCTCAGACCCAGATCAAATCAAGCCATATGCTGTTAACCAGAGGATACAAAGGCTGGCTCATAACTGGGCCTGGGCTTTGCTTCACCACGGACTTCACGTGTAAGGCCTGGTCTCTGTGAGACCGTTAGGTTGGTGCAGTGACATTCTGGAGGGGTGTGTGAACTTTTGAGCAAGGTCGTTATGCTGACCTCAGAGCTGGTATAACCAGTTCTAAGTCGAGAGGATAATTCTTCCAAGCTACCGCCTCTTGGGGAGCTGGGTTACCTGTGGGAGGGATTCTCCTGTCAGCATAGGTGTGGTCTACACCGAAACATGGTGCAGCTGTGGTGTGTGAAGTGTAGACAAGGCCTCCCTTTCTTCCCCCCCTCCAGGTGTTCGTGTTGTCGGGGAGAATCCAGACCTCACGGAGGTCTGAGCCTCGAAGAAGCACTCAGCAGAGTGGTCACACGGGCCACAGACGTGCCAAGATGGCAGGAGAGATGGTTCCGCGTAGGTGGAGGGGGCTTGGCATCTCACTTGCTCTGTCTGGCACTGATACCTGGTAGAGAGGCCTGAGGTGGGATGGTCCTTTCACCCCCGTGAAGAAGCAGTGTGTGGGAGAGGGGATGTGCCCTGCCCAACACGTTTTTTGGGCCTCTCAGTTTGGCCCTAAATCCACTGGCAAAATGAAAATAGTTTTTTATTATTTCTCTGATCACCGTTAATCTCTGTGTTCAGACCCTCAGGACTTGCAGCTGGGGCTCAGCGGGTGGCAGTTGCGTTTCAGTTAGAAGATTACCCCGGAGACTGTCGATATGCTGAGCTGTGTCCCTTGAACCGGTTTAGTTAAACAGCACCAAAGCCCGTGTAGACGTTCTTATTTCATCTTACTCCAGGCTCATTTTGATTCATTTTAGGAACAGGCTGGACTAAATCCCAATAAAAGGGTCCCATGCACTTGTTTTGAATTGGTTTAAGTGAATCACAGCAAATTTGTGTTAGATGAGACCTCAGCCCTCTGAACTCCCTCCCACGTGGTGCTATCCCCAGCTCGCTGGTAGAGGTTGAAGGAGGAGTCCGTGTCTGCGCTGGCGTTAGACTTGTTGGTTCTCGGTGCCTGAGTCCTGCGGTCAGGTTGGTTCCCCACCCTTGCCTACAACGGCAATTTTCAGTTGCTCTCGCCCTGCGAGGGACAGTCCCTGGGTGAGGCTAGGACAGGGAGCGCCAGCGAAGCCAGCCATGTGCTCAGCCCGCTGGAACAACAATGTTAGCGAAAGAGAAAATGGGCCAGTCGTCAGGGGGGATGCTAAGCTGGAGCCGCCTTTGCAAGGCTGCCTTTGTCTGGGCAGGGGGGCATTCGTGCTTTCATCCCCTCGGAGCGGCGAAAAGAAACACAATATGGAGATTAAGGGGGAAAAAAACCAACCGCCTCAGAGACCGTGTTAGGTCACAAAAACCCCTTGTCTGCAAACCCCGGGCTGTTTCTGTCTGACTGTCGGAGGAACTGCAGGGATTACAGTGCTGGCTGGGCAGGGCTTCAAGCTGGGAGCCTAGGCCTTCTCTTGTGTGTTTTTCAGTCTGTACTTGGTTGGCTCCGGATATGCCCTTCTCACTGTATGTCCCTGCAGTCAGACACCTGTAGAGGTTGGTGGCAAAGCCCTGGGAGATGCCCTCAAGCCAGGTCCTAGAGTCCTGGGCAGGATTGGGGCCTTCATTGAGAAACGTGGAGAGTGAGTGTGTGTCTGTGTGCCTAGGGACAAATGGTAACAATTCAGACAGCACGGTCCACTGCTGTCCCTGCTCTAGGGAGCTTACAGCCTAATTACAATCAAATTGTATCCCAATTATCTTTTCATTGTCTCATCTCTTATCTAGCTTGTGCCCATCCCCATAGTATCAAGGCTCCATAAATAAACAGTGAAACAGAGTCGGGTGTGTGGGAGTTGCAGGCTAGTTCGGGTCTGCCTACACTGCATTGCAAACCAGCGGCTGTGGGATCCAGGCTTGTGGACTCTGTTTCCTGACTCAGGTCTGCTGCTTGAGCTGCATCCACACTGCAAAAGGACAGGGCTTGGAATCGAGTGGCTTAGACCCAGTCTCTCTTGACCCCCAGTGAGTCCAAGGACTTGGGCTTGAGTGCTTGGCGGAGTGGGCCTCAAGCCTGTGCTCAGCTTTACAGGACAGTGTAGACGTACCATGACTGGACATAAGTTTTCAAGTACATAAAAGAGTGTTACATGGAGGAGGGAGAAAAATTGTTCTCCTTGATCTCTGAGGACAGGACAAGAAGCCAAGGGTTTAAATTGCAGCAAGGGAGATTTAAGTTCGACATTAGGAAAAACTTCCTAGTGGCCAGGGTGGCTAAGCCTAGATTGTGGAATCTCCATCATTGCGGATGTTTAAGAGCAGATTAGACAGACCCTTCTCAGGGATGGATAATACTTTAAGAGCAGGTGAGACAGACATCTGTCAGGGATGGGCTACACGGTGCTTGGTCCTGCCATGAGGGCGGGGACTGGACTCGATGACCTCTCGAGGTCCCTTCCAGTCCTACAGGTCTGTGGCTACACTGTAGTAAAACACCTGCAGATGGCCCATGTCAGCTGACATGTCCTGAGGGGCTGTACAGTTGCAGTGTAGACCCTGCAGTCTTCCAGAGCTCAGGCCCCAGCTTAAACTCAAACCTTCGTACTGCAATTGTATAGCCCTGCAGTGCCCATCAGCCAGCACTGGTTAGTCAGTGTAGGCAAACCCTAAGGGCCACATCTGAATGACATGCCCTCATATAATGGAGTTCTGGTCCCATGAGGTCCCTTGTTCTTTCCTGATAGTGGCGCTGGGGGGTTACTACGTTACAGGCTCCAGAGCTACTTAGAACTTGGAGATGCAGCAGGGAGAGAATTTCTCTATCTCTGGGGAACGTGGCCCTTTCAGGTTTTTTATTGTTGTCTGTGCAGCAACACCCAGAGGCACACTGAGGATCAGGGCCCGGGGGGTTGGGCACTGTTTATCATAGCAGGGGGAAATCCCTGCTCCCAAGAACTTGCAGTCTCAGCAGCCATAGGATGGGAGGGGAAATAAAGGCATAAAGTGAAATGACTCGCCCAGGGTCACACAGTGGGTCAGTGGCAGAACCCAGATCTCCTGACTCCCAGTCCAGTATCCTGTTGACTAGATCACATCTACACTGTGAACTAGGAGTGTGGTTTCCCTGGTCCTGCACCCACCTGGAACCAGTGGGTATGTAAGTGGCATGGGCTAAGCCATGCCACTGCTGCTCCTACACATGCTGCCTACCATGGCGATGCTGCTATTTATAGTTGCACTAGCTGGATATGTACACAAGGCCGGGAGTTACACCCTTAGCTCGTAGTGTAAACACAGCTGTAGTGGGAATGCTTTGGGAGCATGCTCAGCAGGTAACCTACAGTACACAGGGGACTTCAGCTACCCAAACCCTTCACCGTAAAGCTGCAAACAGTAAATACAAAGTGCAAGGCTCAAGGGACTGGTAGATATCAGTGGGGGTCAGGTTTGCATTTGTCCCTAGGAGAAGAGAGCTGATTACTCCAGTATTCCTGATGCGGGTTGTGTGGCTGCTGCCATGTGGGAGCAGGAGCAGTTTCTGTATCCCCCAGTGGATGATGCCTGGGAAAAGCAAGCACTAGCATCAAAGACTTCTAGATTTCAGCAGGGTCTGGTGCAAGCCGTTGGAATCCTTGCACCAGATTCAACCCTCCTGTGGACATTGATTTCACAAGGGTTGTGCCTGTTTGTGCTTCCTCAGTTTTCCCAGATATAAAGTGGGGCTAGTGATGTAGTAGTAGGACGAGTTTGTTATTTTAAGTATAGGCTTAGCTATTTTACTGACCAAGAGTGGGCGGCCAAGTCAGGTCTTCTATTGGTGTTTATAAGCATCAGCACTTGGATTATCAGCTGTTTGGTTGGGGGCCATCTCTTTGTTCTATGTTCATACTGAGCTCCTAAAATGCTATAATGAGAGAAATAATAATAGATGAGATTCTTTGCATTCTTGACCATTTTTAGCGTGCAGTCCGTAGTGGGTCTTCTCTGGAGAATAAGGCTATAAAAACAGTTGTTTAAAGGGAAATGATTGGCTTCATTTTTTAAATTTAGTTTTTAAAAATTTCCATTTGTCCCCCTTTAAAATTTGAATGTCCAGGGAAATCTTATTTGAAAACTTTCATGTAGAACATTTTTAATCAGGGTTTTTTCCCCCTCTTCCCCGGTGGATGTTTATAAGGGTCTTTGAAGTTAGTTGGTTTGTACCTTGCTAACAGACTGCACGTGGAAAAATAGTGAAATCCACTATGCTTCTTCCAGGCATTTGAGTTCAGTTGAGTTCATTGAGGCACAGTTGGCATGGGAAATTATCTGTGTGGTGCAAGAGAGAGAGAAATTCTCAGGCCTCCTGTTCTTTTAAAGTTGAAATGAGAGCCCCTTTCATGTTGAAGTCAGAACCTCAGCTAGTATAAATCTGCATAGAGCCACAGATTTTTAGCAAAGAGATGCAGATTTACACCAGCTGTGTGTGTGCTTTTAACCTCACATTCTTGTTACATGTCATATCCAAAACCTTGATGGCCTAAATGTGTGGCACCTACACAGACAGAACTCCCCCTGAACTCAGGAGGGTTTTTGCGTGCAGGATTGAGCTTGAGACGACTTCTCAGACAGGAAAGTCTCTTGACTGGCTGGGAGTGGCCCATATTTCATTAGACAGCGTTTTGCTGTAGTCAGCAACATGCTTATCTGTAGTACAGAAACCAGCCTGAACTCAAGTGGAGAGTCCGCCTACAGCAATCAGCCTTGAAACAGTTTCCGCCTAAAAATACTCGGGCTCCATAAAAATGCCCCTGCTCTAGGGCGTTTGCTCTGTGCCTGTAGCTAGTGGCCTGGGGAGGGACCAGTGACACTAACTTGCTCTCTTTGGCTCCCTGCCTTCAAGATGCTTTGTTTGCTGCCTGAAGGCGGGTCAGTTTCTTAAGGCTTGAGTGTACAGAAATCCTGCATGCTTTGAAACCTCTGCAAAGACTTTCCTGTTCAGCGGTGACATCCAGCATGGTATGCCCCCAGCATTATCTTGCCACAGTACAGGACTGGGTTAGGGAAGGCTCAAGCATCCTGGTATCTGGGGCTCTCGGTCAAAGGGGCTGCCGCCAAGGTAGCCTCTTTAGGAGGAGGAGCGAGGTGAGGCTCCATCATCAGAGATGCGAGGAGAGGTACATCTGCTTCAGGGATAGGAAAAGTCTGTCTAGGTAAAAGGGGTGCTGTGTGAATCACTGGGGGAAATAGGCCTTGTTTAGCCTTAATTCAGCAGTGTACCACCCCCGTTGTAACTTGCCCCTGCCAATCATTCCTAGGAGTCCCTTCTGGGATTTGTATCCTCCCTGTAACATGAACCCTCGTGATTTGCCAAACGGAAGACCCAGCCTGGAGACAAATCTGGGTAGGTGGGTGATAAGTCCCAGCAACAGTCACTGCTGAGCAATAGAGATACCTGTTTGGATTTTCATTGGAGCAGGTCAGAATTGTTTTGTCAGAAAGTGTTTCTTTTGGGGGCGGGAATATTCCTTTTTAAATGGGACAGAATTTTCTGCCAAAAACTTTTGTTACCATTCAAATTTTGTCAAACCAAAATTTTATTTTGGTTCAATTCACCTTTTTTGTTCCCTCTTTTCCGGGGAAGGGAATGGGAAATGAAAATTTTAAACTTGAATGTAAATGATTGTTTTTTAATAATTTATTTACATGAAAAATAAAAAAAAATCCTTGGCAAATTTTGAATGGAATGAAACATTTTTAATTTCCTTTGAAATGTTTAGTGGAAAATAAGTCTGTTAACAGGTATGTGTTTCCCTTTTGGTAGGGACCCATCCAATTGGTTTTATACTACCCCTATCACATAGTATTCAAGCATCTTCCATACAAAATCAATAGCAGTAGTTATAACAATGTCCCTTTTGCAGTGATTTTCAACCTATGGCCTGCAGACCCTTGGGGATCTGCAGCCGATGTCTAAGATTTACAATGGGGTCCCTACCTTCAGTTGAGATTTTTTTAGGGCTCTGCATATGATAAAAGGTTTAAAACCACTGCACTCACGGATTTTGTGAAATCTGGCACTTTTCCCTTGAGGGTATTTGATTTGCTTGTTTGTAACTGATTTCTACTTTTTTATTTACTGGGAAGGCAGTGTTTGGGTGGATGGGGCACCCTGTTGCGAATATTATTCTTGGTGGGTTGGCAATGCTTTCTCAAAAGAGACGGTTCAGCAGCATGGCTAACTGTCGTGAGACAAGGATACCCTCAGCTTCTCACAGCATCACACAGGAAGCTATTGTACTTTTGAGCAGATAGGTCCTCTCTAGTTTTTCTCCTCGCCAACTCGGGACTGCTCCTACAGTAAATTCATCTGGTCTTCCAACTACTGCACTTGACAAGTAACGTCAGTTTAACTTTTATTAGTATTGAAACCAGGTTACTCAAACTGGTGCAAAAGCCTGGATAGATGCTGTTAATTTGGTTTAATTTAATTGTTCCTAATTGAGCTAAGCTACATGGGTAGAAGTCAGGCTAAACTCTTGCAGCTCAGCCTGGAGACGAAGAATGGAAGCTAAACAAATGCACGAAGAGGCAAAATAGACCCCCCCCCTTAAATTAGCATGCACTTGGTTTCCCAAATTGGGCTCCTAAGTTACAGTTCACAGGCAGGCGGGGCTGGATGGGACACTAAGCAAAGGCTCTGCTTCTTCGACTGCGGTGGGGACTGCATGATGCCATCTGCAATAGGAGGAGTTGTTACAGTGAGCCTTGATTCCCCGGGGGAGCATTTTGAGTGTCTGGAAAAATCTCCTCCCTGTTCCAATAGCAAAAGTCCATTCTCAGATTCCCCCCTGAAACAGTGCATTGTAGCCTCCCTTGGAGAGAGGCAGCTGTATTCTAGGGATGAATGGGTGAGCTGTTTGTTTCAAGACGGGTGGTGACCAGTATGAATATGCAAAATCTAGAAAGAACTCTGGTGCTTGCAGAATGGAACCTTTGGTGCATTAGCTAAGGACGGTCCTGGTCCATTTCCCAGCTCTGCCACGGGCTTCCTGGGTGGCCTTGGCCAGGTAACTTATTTTGAGTGTTTCCACTTAGCTGCCCCAGACGAGATACCTACAGCCTGGCTTTCAGATTTGCTGACCACCCAGCATTCCAGTGGAAGTCAGTGGGAGCTGCAGGTGCTTAGCACTTCTGAAAATCAGGCTGGAGGTGTTGCAGGCTGGGCCCCTTACAAAATATCAAGCAGCCAGAATGAATAGAAATTTAGGCTTTGGGCTGTAACTCAGTTTGCCCTCTGTAATGTGGAGACACTGAAACTTATCTCCTATGGGTGTAAGAAGAGTTTAGGAAGAGTCAGTGTGTTGTGGTAACGCCTGCCTGGGAATTACAGTCATGCAGGTATTGCTTTTCATCAGTAGCGGTGTGACTACTTTACAAAGCCAGGCACTTTCCTCATCTTAAGATGAAAAAACGGAGGCATGGAGAGATGAAGTAACTTGCCCAAGGTCACTCAGCAGACCAGTGGCAGGTTTGGGGCTAGAACCCAGGTCTTCTAAGTCACAGCTCAGTGAGCTGCCCACTGGGCTGTGCTGCTGCCTCTTAGGTGGCCTTGTTTCTGTTCACAGATGGGCTCATAACTCCACGTGGAAAGTCAGTTGCTCAGTTTCCCATTTGTAAGAATGCCTGGAGAGCAAACTTAAAATAGCCCCTCCCCAATACACTGCACCACCCTCAGGCCACCTGTGTCCTGGCCCCAGGGCCAGACGTGGAGGTGCTGTGACTGATATTGCTAGGAATGCTGCATGCCATGTGCTCCAGGCTTGTTAGCTGAAACATGGTAGTTACCTTGCTCCCGCTTCCAATTAACCGGCCCACTCTGGAGACCCCACTGGCTTGTGTCTGGATCTTCACCTGTGTCCTGCACAAGACACTGACCCCAGCAGGAGTGCAATTTCCAGCTAGGTCTAGAGGTGAGGTCACACAGAGACCTACCTGCCCAGACCTCTGCCTTCTGGCCCTGTCCATGCTTTCATCAAAACTGCCCTGGGCTGTGAGCTCAAGGCTTCCCTGTGCTGCCAACCTTAGCCTGGAGGTTCGCTGTATTTGGCCCTTTTGATCATTGGCCCTTCTGCAGAGGCTGCTCACAAAGGAGCCAATTGTTACTGGTTCTGATGGTGATTTTTGTGACACCTCCCCCCCCCTCCCGCTCCGGTCCATCAGGCACTGAGGCAGAGCAGAGAGCCCCTAAATTAGTTCCCCTTGGGTGGTAAGTCTTCATTGTGAATCCAATCCCCCATCCCCCTGCAGGTAATCTCGTCACTTACATCCACTCAGTTTCACTGGCCATGCCAGGGAGGCAGAGAGCAGAGAAAAAGAGCCCAGGCTCTCTGTGTGATGAGCATTTGAGATTTGCAAGCTACCCACCTGCCGCGGTTCAGCCAGCAGTAGAAAAGCACTTGAAAAGAGCCCAGAAGGAACTGCACTGGCTGTTGAGAGATGGACGAGTTGACCTGTGAGCGATGGCTATTTCCTGTCTCTAACTTTTCCGATTCTGTGATAACGTTTCCCAGAACTGAGCAACACAGGCAGAGAAGGGAAAGCAGACGGAGCAGAGGAAAAGGAAACAGAGAGGCAGAAAGAGATCCAAGCAGGTATCTTTCAGGGCTAGAATCAGTGAGGAAAGGAACAAAAGGAGCAGGGAAGGTGAGTCAGGCATATGCCTTTAAAAGGGTTTGCTCGCTGGGATGCCCCAGCGAGGTATACACCTTGCTCCCGGGGAGGACAGTCAGACACCCCTTCCTCATTAGCTCCTTAACATTTCCTGTTGTGCTACCACTGGGAGCGCTAATGTAGACAAGGGACTGGGGTTTAACCCTTTGCCATAGACTTACTGTGAGCAGGTTCAAGGCTTGTCCATACACAGAGTTACACCTGTTCAGCCTAAACCAGTGTGGTTAAACCAGGGCCACAAGCCTTGTGGGTTCTCTGATTTCAATTCAAATCAGACTTGTTCCACTTCAGATTAAATCAATTGGGAATTGCTGTCAGGTGAGGTGAAATGTACCGGAATCTGAGCAGCCACACAGGGGTTTCACAGGTTTAATAAAACCAGGGCAAGTTTCCAGGCAGCCAAGACCTCAGCTGGTGGCTGATCTGTTCCGGCGTGCCCGGCAGGGGGATCTCTCCTGGTGCTGCTGGCCTTCTCCAGGGAGGCAGGTTTCACCCTAACAGAGGGATGGTCTGGGGGTGCCAGGGTGGCTGTGCATGTATTTACCCTCTGCTTTTCTCCATTCTCTCAGACAGGTTCGGAGGGCAACTCAGTTGATGGACCCAAAACAGGCCAAATGGAAGAAGGGCCAATTAACTATGTTGAAGAAAGAAGGCTGAATGAAGGCAGCGGGCCCAGCCTGGTGAATGGGGGGAGCCAGCCGACTGAGGGAAGTGCCATGCTAATGGAAACAGGCAGCTGGCTCTCCAGCCAGCCTGTGGCCCGGCACTCCAGCGAGAAAGCCAAGTGGGAGGGCACTCCAGCCCTGGGCCAGGGGAACACCGCCAACGATGCAAAGCTGGAGGATGCGCGGAACCTGGTGGCCTTCTCCGCCGTGGCTGAAGCCATGTCTTCCTACGGGATGCCGGCCGCGGGGTCCCCGTCGCAGCTGAGCATGCAGCTGTATGAGAAATTCAACTTGGAGATGAGCCGGGGAGGGGGGGACAACCCAGGGCTCCCCGCGCCTGACGTCACCCCCGGCGGCGAGGACCTGAATGCCCTCAAGGCTGCCCTGACCCTGGCCAAGCACGGCATGAAGCCCCCGAACTGCAACTGTGACGGCCCCGAGTGTCCTGACTACCTGGAGTGGCTGGAGCAGAAGATCAAGTTGGCCATTGGGGAGGGGCAGAGCTGTTCCTCCCAGAATCTCAGCGACGCCCACCACCAGCCTGTAGACAAAGGTGCTATTCCCAATCAGGTGCCTGCCATGGTGGAGACGCTTAAGCCATGCCCGTCAGATGGCCTCCCCTTTTCCCAAAGTGCACTGAGTATCGCCAAGGAGAAGAACATCAGCCTCCAGACAGCCATCGCCATCGAAGCCCTCACCCAGCTGTCGTCCGCCCTCCCTCCGCCGGCCAGGGTGACTCCAGCTGCTCCCAGCAGCCCCATGCCGTCTGTGTCGTTCGCCTCGAAGGAACAGCTGGTCTGTTCATCCCCCTTCAGCCCAGACAAACCCTCGGTGCTACCCACATCCAGTAACGAGCCGTACCCGAGCCAGACCACCTATGGCGGACACACGGTGCTCCAGACGTCTCGGGCCCCGACACAGTCATCTTGGCAGCCGGCGGACCCCCAGTATGTCCTCGAACCCAGCACCCCCCAGGAGCCTGTGGGCCTTTTCTCCAATTTCACCTCCACCCCCTCGAAACTGGAGTTTTCTGAGCCGTGGGAGGAAGAACCGAAGCCGAAAAACAGCTTGTGGATGCTCAACTCCGACCCGCCCGCCTCCTTGGTGAGTGACCCGATGGCGGAGCTGGAGCAGCTGCTGGGCAGCGCCAGCGACTACATCAAGTCGGTGTTCAAGCGGCCTGAGGCAATGCCCAACAAGGTCAAGGCTGGCAAGCCCAAGCAAGAGCTGCTGGCCCCACCTCTGAAGAAGGAAGCTGGGGGTGGCCATCCCAAGCTGGCCAGCAGCCAGCATTTGTCTCAGCTGCTGCAGGAAGCAGACTTCCATAAAAAGACCCAGATGGTGCTGCAGCAGCATCTCCATCATAAGCGTAATCTCTTCCTGGACCAGAGCCTGGCCCCGCCGGGCCCGCAGGACCAGTTGCCCAAATGGTGGGCTCCTGGCTCTCAGGCCCTGCCTCCAAAGCCATCCGAAAAGCAGGCCAAAGAGAAGAAGAAGAAAATTCAGCCCGACAAACCCCCCCAGGTCAAGCCACTCCGGAAGCAAGTGCAGATCAAGAAGTCCAAGCAGAAGGATTCACAACCACTGTTCCTGCCCCTGAGGCAAATTAGCTTGGAAGGGTTTCACTCCGCCCCTGCCCCTGAGCTCCCCACAGAAGAGATGCAGACGGAGCACCCTCTCCCCGGCACCCCTGTCAGGCACCCACCTCTCGCACTCATCACCCCCTGCTCCGCTGCACAGTCTCCCCTGCAGAAGCAGCTGGATGACCGAAGCCAGGCTCCCAACACTCAGGAAATGTGCGCTTTCAGCCAAGGGAGCCCAGAGGAAAACCGCCAGCACCCCCTTCGTCAGAACTTCACGGGCCACCCTGCCCCCCCCTCCACACCCATCTCTGGTTACCCGCCCGCTTGCTCTGCTGTGCCCTCTGGTGACAGCCAGGACCAAGCTCCCCACAAGCCTTTAAACCCCTTGGACCCGCTGCCAGCCCAGAACTCAGTCATGGTGGACGACAAGCTAGAGGAGCTGATCCGGCAGTTTGAGGCAGAGTTTGGGGAAAATTTCAGCCTGCAGAATACTGACCTCCCGGCTCCCCCACTCGCTGACGGGCCGCCCCCCCAGGCTCTCTCCCACCAGGTGTCTTCTCTGAGCCACCTTCCGGAACTGCCACGGGGCTCGGACTCAACTCTCCAAGTGCCGGCTGCGGAGGACGGGGGGCGACCCCTGGCCGACGCTCCCGATGTGGGACCCAAAGGCTTTTCGCCGTCTCCCAAGATGGGGCAGCATTTTGAGAACCCCTTTGGAGCTAGGTCCCCGAAGCAGATTAAAATAGAATCTTCTGGTGCTATCACTGTGGTGTCAACCACTTGCTTTTACTCTGAGGAAAACCAAAATGCGGATGCCGCTTACCTGGACGGGACCCCGACCAAGAACGACGTGCCATTCACGCCAACCCTCAGTGGATTTTTGGAATCTCCTTTGAAATACCTGGATACGCCCACGAAAAGTCTCCTGGACACCCCAGCCAAGCGGGCTCAGGCAGAATTCCCCACGTGTGACTGTGTGGGTAAGTGAAGCTGCTTCTCACCAGCTTACCAGGGCCTGATCTGGATTTGGGGGTGGGCAGAGTTTGGGCTGAATAAGTCTGTGGAAAGGGGGGGGGGTGTTCACCCCAGTGCTGAGAGCCCACGAGAGACCCTTTGCGCCACTCCCATGAGGGCTAGGCTGGCGTGGTACAGGGTCTAGTGTTGGTCCTCTGCACGAGGGTTGAATTTCACTCTGATGCACAAAATAAACAAACAGGTGTGCAAGGCAGGGAGAAGTGTGCCAGGGTTCTAGCATCTCTGTGAGTATGCTGGGCACAGAATGCGGGGAAAGGATGAATGGGGAGTGTTTCCCAGTCAGGATCCACTGCAGTTATTTGAAGATGAGATGCCGGTGGGTGGGCAGGTGGGTGGGGAGCAAGGGTGCTCTGCATGCGCACACTAATAAAGATTCCGGATAGGCATGAAAGGGAGATGTGCTACCTGTCTCAGCTGCGTCAGAGCCATGGTGGGCAGCTTGCGGCCCGCAGGCTGACTGTGGCCTATTGGGGCTCCACCAGCGGCCCATGGACCCCCCTCGCTGCCCCGCTACCCCACGCACACGGCGCACTGGCGCACCAGAGCCCTGCATCTTGGACGTCCCTCCTCCCTCCCCACGCTTTTAGAGGACCCGTGATTCGCCTGATTCGTGCTCCATCCCTGCTCCTCTCGCTCTCTCCCAGAGCTGGAACGCCGCAGACCAGCGGCTCCTGGCGATCCAGCTCTGGGAGGGAGGGTAGAAGCTGGGACAGAGCGTGCATCAGGCAATTTGCATGCTCCGAAAGTGCTGGGAGGGAGGGGGAGGTGTAGGAAGTGCGGGGCTCCAGTGCCCCAGTGTGTGAGAGGTGTGTGGTAGAGGGGGGCACAGACTGGGGGCCTATGGGGCCACAGATGGAACCTCAATGGGCCGCGGGCTGCTGCCTCCCACTGTGGAGAAGGTGGCCCATTTATGCAGCCCACCCACTTAGTGGTTGCCCATCGCTGATTTAGGTACAAGAAATGCTGCATCTTGGCAAGCGGTTAGACTGTGATCCCAGTCCCTTCTAACTCTGTGGTTCTATGTGCCTATATTCCTAACGAGACACTCCTACGACTAAAATCAAATTACATGTTTAAAAGGAACACCCTGCTTATTATTTGATTATTCTTTTATAACATGTATATGTGGTAATGCCTAGTCGGGCCCCTCTGTGCTTGGTGCTGTACAAACTTGTAACAACGGCTAGTTCCTGCCCCAATGTGCTTAAGTTTCAACTTTAACTTTTCTCCCATTTGTTTTTGCATTTTGGGGCTTCTGTCCCCATGGGCGACCAAAAGAGAGTGATCTCAAAATGCCTTTGTTGTTAGGCAGGGTTACTTTGTGGATCTCTTTCGCTGCTGTCAGACTGTGGTGTTTAGATTTCTAACAGCGCCAGGAGCATTCATATTTCATCCCAGTGAAAACACCCGGTTTTGTTGAAACAGAATAAATCATGGATCAATCTCATGACAGTTCTGTTCGGAGGCCAAGGATTGAAAATAGCCGAGAATATTTGGTGTCTGAGTGTTAGATTTTAGGGCCATGCACTAGGGTTCCTGCTAAGGTGTGCGCCTGCAGGAGTGCACACCAATAATTTCAGTCCCACCCACCATCTCAGCAGAGCTGCTCAGCCGCAGCCTCAGCTGCTCCTGGGGGCGGGGCCATGTGGCGGGTGGCTGCCCCATCCCAGGAACAGCTGGGCAACCACCACACAGCAGCCGGGAGCTGGAGCTTGGGCCGTGGTACTAAAAATAGCACCATGGCCCCAGCTGCAGTCCCAGCCTTAGCAGCCACCAGAGAGCCACGGCCTCAGCTGCTCCCAGGGACGCGGTACTAAAAATAGTACTGTGGTCGCGGCCCCAGCCATCCAGCACCTGGCTGTACCTCTGGGAGCAGCTGGGGCCACAGCTGCATGGCGGCTGCTAGGGCCCAAATAGCAGTACTAAAAATAGTACTGCAGTCCTGGACCCAGCTGCTTCCGTGGGTGGGACTGCATGGTGGGTGGCTGTCCCATGTTCCAGGACTGTTGCCAGGGCCATGATGCAGCTGCTCCTGGGCCAGGGCAGTGGTGCTAAAAATAACACCATGGCCCCACTTGGGTGCAGCAATATGTGGGTGGTGCTGGACCTTGCAGCTCAGGGCATTGTGGGAGCAGCCCATGCCTGGCGGAGAGGGCACTGCTGGGAGGCAGTGCGGCAACCCCCTTCTAGCTCAGCTTTTCTTGCAGCTGGCTGCAATGGTGGGTCTGCCCAGGAACCACTGGATCTTCTGGAACACTTGGATCTGCCCTGGTACTGCTGCTTTCCCGGCAGCGACCCACCAAACTCGCACCAGGCCAGAGCAACGGGTGGGATGGGAGCTAGCCAGGCACGTGATACCGCAGCCGACTGTGCTCCATCTCCGAGGAGAGACGGCAGTTTTTCTAGTTTAAATGGTTCCTTTAAAAAACAATATTTAAATTCCTGTTCTCCACGGTGTCTGCCAGGCCAGGAGGTAAGGAGCAGGCTAGGGAGGGGAGGAGTCTATGTAGTTGCGGGGCCTTGATCCTTGTCCATTCACACATCCAGGCAAAGCTACTTTGGATGGTGTCCACTAATGCACTCTTAATAAACAAGGATGAGCGTTGATTTTATGTTCCCCCAGCCTAGAGTTAAATTGGGAGTTCCATAGCCCCACCCTCACTTGAGTGGGTGGGCCTTCTGGTCCGATAGGCACTGCCCACTCCTGGGGCTTTAAATAGGTGAGTGTTTTCACCAGCGTTGCACTCACATAGAAAAGTTGAGAAAAAAATGTGGGGTGCATTGGAAATAACAGAGGGCCATGAAAAGAAAACAACTTCTTTGATTGGGAGCTAGCTTCTCATCCAACAAAAATGGAGCTTTTCTCAGCTATTTTATTGTAAATTTGAAGCTGTGATTAAGCCAAACGGCAGCAAAGAAATGCAAAGACACTCCCAGCGTGTGTGCGTCCGTTGAAACTTTCATCGTGTTTGAGTTTTGCCTCCATTGCCAGGAACGATTTGGGCTATTTTGGGCAGGAGGAAAAAAAAAAGAAAGGAAGAAAAGCTGCGAGAGAGAGCAATTAAGTAGGAGTTGGGACTCAGTACTTTATTAGGTGTCTCTGCTGTTGGACTAATAAAATCAGACTCCTCTGCGTGTCACTTATTGATCTCTGTCTGGACGGCTGCAGCCCAGCTGAGATTTGCTTTCTCCTTTTCTTGGCACGGGGCCAGTTAGACATGATGGGAATAAAAATTAGGGCTGGGAGAGGAGTGGGAAAGAAAAAACTAGCTCAACTGCAAACCCTGCCTAAAAAGCCCTCTGTGCTCGTTAAGTCCCAAGGGAAAGTGCTGTTAACTCTGCCTGAGAGTGGGTTCTCTCAGGCTGGCAAACTCATGCTGGATTTTATCCAAAGCCCAGTAAAGTTAGTGGGAATCTGACTTCCATGGCACATGAATGCCCACTTTCCTAACTAGCAAACTAGTCCTCCAAGTTTCCCAGAAAAGCTTCATTAAGTCTCCTGGCCCAGGAAGTTCTCTGTGAGACCTCGGTCTGACCAGGCTGTTCCACTTTGGATAGCCAGCACTCTGAAGGGCTGATCCAAATCCTCTGAGATCAGTTGATCTCTGGTTGCTTCCCAGTCATGGGGATCCCCCCCCCATTCTCCCTAGTGTTGGAGCCAGCACTGGAAACCCCGTGGCTAGTGCGCCAGCCGCCACTCTCACGCTGCTGGAGCATCCTTCCCGTGAATTAGGCAGACCCTGCCTGGTGGTCCTAGGCAGCGCGGGCTCAAGAGCTAGAAAGGCGCGGAGAAGCAAGGGCTGGCCTGCCTCCAGCAGCCTCTATGACAAATCCCCCTGGGGTTTATTCTAACCAAGCCCCACTTTGGCTGCTTCCAGCGGCACAACACACTTTGCAGCGCAGCGGGAGCAGATGCAGTGGAAGGTGGCAGGTGCGCAAGTTACTGTGGTCTCGGTCTGAGCTGCAGCGCCCCCCCCCGTTGGAGAAACACTGACAATCAGAGCTGGTCTCAGGGAAGTTGGTGTCTTGAGCAAACTTGCGTTTTGGTGCCTCTGAGACCTGTGGGCATAGCATCCCCCCATTTCCCCTGGCACTCTGGGCTCCCTATGCCTGCATCTCCCTACTGTGCACTCTCAACCGCTAACCCCAGCATTGTGCCCCATTGCCCCTCACCTCTGCACAGGGCCCCCTTCATGCCAACCCCTGTACCCCCAAACCCAGCCCTGCGTTTCCAGCATGTCCTGCCACATGTCCCCCCTGCCCAGTGATCTCCACCCCCTTTGCCCAGCAACACCCATGCCCAGTTGCCCCAGATCCTCTGGCTATGGCGCCCTGGGCCCACCCCTGCTGATAATAATACATGCCTGTATTTACTTGCCGTCCCATATCCTGACCACATGGCTTATGCTCATGAGGGCTGCCAAGATCCTAGCCTGTGGCTTATGTATGCTAGCCAGCCTTTGGGTCCTGCTCTTGACTCTTTTTCCTCCAGGCCTTTGCCATGTTTATTTGGGGCTCTCAGCCTGGATCTGCTGCTCTGAAAGCTACAGCCTGCTACCTCTAGGGCCGCCAGGGGGTCTTTGAGCTCTGTAACAACAGCAGATCTGAGAGTGCTTGGCAAGGGGTGGAGTCCGTATCGTTCACCCTGTTATACACCCAGTTCAAACGCTGCCCGGTACTGCAATGACGCCTGTACAAAATGCCTTTTGATTAGCGATGCTCAGACCTCAGCGGTTCAGGAGCCAAATGAGCAATCACTGTAACCCCAAAGAGCCACAGCAGCGTGAGGTTCACTGTTTCATTTACTATTTTTATACTCACAGCAAAATGTCTGACTAGCTATTGTTCCTTTATCAACCACACTTGGGTAATGACCTAGTGAAACCATTCTTACTGGCTAATAACTTGGGTGGGTTAATAATTAAATCTCACAGTGTTTTAACATGTGCTGCACAGTCTCAGGTTCACACTAAAGAGCCACTTGCAGCTCGTGAGCCGCAGTTTGAGTATCACCGCTTTCGAGGGATCATTTCAAAACAAGCACCCTTCTGTTGTGCACACCAAGGGTATGTCTGCACAGCAGGGCTTAACTTGAAATGAGCTACGCAAATTGAGCTACATCAATTGCGTAGCTTATTTTGAAATAGGGAGCATCTACACAGCACTTATTTCAAAACAGAGCATCTTCCTCCAACTTCCCTTATTCCTCGTACCATGAGGGTTACAAGAGTTGGAGTAAGAAGTTCTCCAGCTGGACAGTATTTTGACACAGTTTCGAAATAACTGCCCGCTGTGTAGACGCAGACTACGTTAATTCAGAATAGCACTGTGTATTATGAAATAGTGTTGCAGTGTAGACACACCCCAAGATTGTAAGATGGATCAAAAAGAACTAGATAATTTCACGGAAAACCAATCCATCAATGGCTGTTGGTAGGAATGGTGTCCCTGGCCTCTGTTTGCCAAAAGCTAGGATTGGGTGATGGGAAGGATCACTGGATGATTCTCTGTTCTGTTCCTTCCCTCTGGGGCCACTGATGGAAGACAGGACACAGGCTAGATGGATCCTTGATCTGACCCAGCCTGGCCGTTCTTAAGTACTGCTCAGTAATATCATTGTGAGATGTAAGTGACTGCTGTGTGTGGATAGCCACTGATGTTACGCTTTGATGTCTGCTATTAAAAGGTGTTTAAACCAGGTGCCTCAAGGGGAGTTGATAAACAGGTTTTCTCAAGACAAAGGAAAGAGGCCAACAGCTCAAGCCAGGTGTAGCCAGATTCAGTGGGCTGTTCGTTTGTATCTAAGGTTGCAGGGAGAGAACATTACACTGTACAGTTGCATCAGGAAGCTCCCATTGGCACACACCAGGGACAACGTGAATCAATTGGAGTCACCCCAAGGAAGAGACTGAGCCCCAGGGAAGCAATGTAGCCCTGGAAACCAAGCAGACTTTGCAGGAGAAAGGATGCGCAGATGGACTTAACTTTATCCTGCACCTGACGAGACCAGGAAAACCAACTGCGTGGCCTCTGCAGGATCCAGGCAGAAAGCCCTATTGCAGGGCGAGGAAAATTGGGGAGGAAATTGTGCAAAGGCCGTGGCTTGTTCAGTCATTGGAAAATGTATTTTTACTTTTATTTGTTTGTAACCTACTATCACTTAGCCTATGCCCTTTTGGTAATACACTTGTTTGATTTTGGCTCTTAACCAGCTCAGGGCTGTGCTTGAAGGAAAGGGTGTGTGTACCCCATTACGGTAATAAACCATAAAGAGCAGCAAGTGTAACATCTGTGAGGGTACAGCAGCAGGGGCTGCGCATTGAAGAGAAACTTTTCTGAGGAGTTTGCTGCTTGTCACCAGCTCAGCAAGGTTTGGGCTGGGAGAGCCTGGAGAAATTTGCTGGTGAGGCAGATAGGCTGGGAGCTGACACACAGTTTAATCTCCAGCAAAGTTCACTTTCGCTAAGTCAGGAAGGAAACACAGTGGCTCCCAACTCTGGGTACCCCCAACAGTGTGTTACAGGGAAACTGTGGCATGGGGTGTGGAATAAGGATGTTAAATTGCAGTTGTTTGAGTAGTCGATTCCATCGACTACTTGACTAGTTGATAAGCACTTCCACATTTCTCCTTTGAAATGTACAATGGCCCTCGCTGGGGCTCTTGTAAATTTCAAAGGAGGAATGTGGAACTCTGGGTGCAGCCCCAGGGCCAGCAGGGAGTCCTGCTGACTCCGTTCTGCACATGGGTGCCTGCTTTGAAATGGACAAGAGTCCCCAGCAGGAGCTCTTGTGCATTTCAAAGCCATGGAGCCTGGGATCAGCTGTGCGGCAGCTGCCCCTTTGAAACGCCGAGTCTACTTTTCAAAGGGGCAGCCATGGAGCCCGGGGTCACCTTATAGAGGCAGCAAGAGGAGGGTGGTGGGGGGAATTGACTAGTCAACTAGTCGACAGATTATACAAAATGCTTATCGGGTAGTCGACTAGTCCTTAACATCCTTAGTGTGGAAGTGAGAGCTAGGAACAAGAATTCAGGTCTTCTGAATCCTAGTGTGCTGCACTGTCCATTAGGCCACACTACCTCTCTGATAGCATTAGAGCTTTTGGCCTGAAAGCCTATTTTGAGTCGGCAGGATTTTGTACCCAGTTTTCCCTGGTATAAATGACTGCTCATAGTGCAGCACAGTGGAGAACCAGGGCCAAGCTCGGCTCTGGGCTGCAACAACCAGAATAACATGCCGTGATGCTTTTTGAGGGTGTCCAGAACTGTAAGTTACTTGCCTTCCCCCTTGCTTCAGCGAGAGAGAGGTTTGCTGATGCTAAGCTGTGTGTCAGCTCCCTGACACTCCTGTACCGCAGGACCCTGCCAGCCTGGGCTTTGCCTTGCAGGTAACAGGTGGTGCACCTCCGTTCCTGAACCCCGCTTAATCTCCTGGTAGCACCCAGCCCCTGTCTCAGGACACTTACAGACGTTACCAAGTCAGCTGTCTCCAAAGAGGCAGTGAGCACATTTGCCTGTTAGCTCAGCTGAGGAATGCACGCTTTTCTTTGATATTACAACACTGAGATTTGCTTAGGGCAAAACAAAGAGTTTATTATGAGAGAGATTTTTTTCAGTGATACAAAGTGAACCAAAATAGTTACTATGAAAACAGAAGTATAACCTGCTGCCCGGCGACTAAAACCTACTTTTTATCAGGTGAAGCAGTTTTCTTACCTAACGTGACCTTTCAGCCAGGATCCAGGTTTCGTGAGTGCATAAGTGCTGTTCCTTTCACCTCCTCGGTGACATTAGCGTGCTGTTCCTATGGCTTCAGTCCAGGATGACTTCAGGACCTAGCTTTTCCTGTTGACTTGCATGCAGATTGGGTGTCTTTTGTGTAGCTTTCACAATGCTTAATTTACATTGGAGGAAGGGGGATGATTCCCTTTCCCTCCTGTCTAGAAGAAAACCTGCTTCTACCTGTGTTTGGTTACAAACTTTAAAGCATAATAGCAATGAGTTTGACTATATAGGATTACTCACTGAGTGTTAATACAGACATTTCACACTGATATTAGTGACCAGTAAAAACATAACAGCCACACTGGGTGAGCTCAGTATCCTGTCTTCGATAGTGGCTTTACCAAGTGATGTATCCTCATTGAGCAATCCCAACTTTTCAGAGGTTTAGGAACACCCACAGCATGGGGTAGCGTCTCTGAACATCTTGGCTAATAGACACTGACAGATCTGTCTTCCACGAACTCATCTTGTTCTTTTTTCAACTCATTTATACTTTTGTACTTTATCTACTGACAAGGAGTTCCACAAGTTTTGGGTGTGTGTAGAAGTACTTCCTTTATGATTGAGCTAAACCTGCTGCCTATTAATGTCATCAAGTGACCCTTAGTTCTTGTGATATGAGAAGAGGCAAATAACCCTTGCCTGTTTACTTTTTCCACGGCATTCAAGATGTTACAGACCTCCATCATCTACCCCCTTAAGCATCTCTTTTCTAAGATGAACAATCCCAGTGTGACGACGAGTCGGGGTTCCTCCAGTCCTGCAGCCCCGTAGCAGCAAGAACAGACTCCACCAGCCAGTAGAATAGAGAGGGTTTATTGCTTCTCCAGGATACAGCACAGCATAGATGTGATGTGTGTACAGGAGACTGGGCCAGGATGCCTCAGCGCCCATGAGATGGGGTCCCTGGGACCCTAGATTCCAGCCCCCCTCCTTAGTTTGTTTCCTTCATGGTTCCAGCCCAAGACTGCCCCTTCCCCTGCACACTCACTTCCTTAGTTCCCTCTCTGCCCTCAGCCGGTCTGACGGGTTGGGTCTTTGTCTCCGTGACCTAGGCAGCCCACCTGCTGGGCAGTGCTCACAGACAGAGGCCAGTAGGGGTCATCCACAGCATAGCAACCAGCAAGGAACTGATACTACATCACAACATGTGGATGAGTCAGTGGGAATCTCACATCACAACGCAGGGGGACACCAGAGCAGACAGTACCCCCACTACGTCACACCCAGTCTTTTAAATCTCTTCTTGTATGGAAGTTGTTTTATACCCTTAATCAGTTTTCCCCTTCTCTTACTTTTTTCGAATTCTTATATATCTTTTTTGAAACAGGGCAACCAGAACTGGACACAAGATTCAAGGTGTGGGCATACCATGGATTTATATAGTGGCATTGTGATATTTTCTATCTTTTTATCTATTCCTTTACTAATGGTTCCTAACCTTCTGTTCTCTTTTTTGACTGCGGTTGCACATGGAGTGGATGTTTTCAGAGAACTATCCACAAAGACGGCGAGATCTCTCTCTCGAGTGGTAGCAGCTAATTTAGACCTCATCATTTTGTCTATATTGTTGACATTATGTTTTCCAACATGCATTAGTTTGCACTTATCAGCAATGGATTTCATCTGCCGGTTTTGTTGCTCACTCAGTTTTGTGCAATTCCTTTGAAACTCTTCACAAAGAGGTTTCGTAAGTAATTTTGTATTATTTGCAAACTTTGCCATCTCACTGTTTAGCCCCCTTTCCAGATCATTTATGAATAGGTTGAACAGCACAGTTCCCAGTCTAAATTCACCATTTACCCCTTTCCATTGTGAAAAAGGACCATTTATTCCTACCCTTTGCATCTATCTTATAATCCATTACTGATCCAAGAGATTTGCTTTAGGAGCTTCAGGTGTGGGATCTTGTCAAAGGCTTTCTGAAAGTCCAAATCCACGACAGCCACTGGTTTGCTCTTGTCCATATGCTTATTGACACCTTCAAATAGTTCTAAGGGATTGGTGAGGCCTGATTTCCTTTTAGAAAAGCCATGTGGACTTGGTGCATCATTGTCTTTCGTTTGTTGCCTTTCAGCCCACGTTTTGGATAAATATGGTGACACCAGTGTGTTGGGTGCAGCGCGTGTGTCCAGGCCTGGCACGAGTGGCTGAGAGATTTGTGAGGTCTCTGGGTCTGGAAAAGACCAATGCCCAGAGTCCCACATGCCTGTGGTTTGTCCTCCGGCCTTTGCTGTGAGCTGTGGCATGAGCGGGGAGTGTCCTAAATAGCCTCGGCGCAGGATTCGGATGTCGGGTGCCCTGTTGCCAATCCAGAGTCTGCACGGCTCCTCTGGAGTTTTACCAGTCTGAAGTCGGCTTTCAGCCTGGAGCGAGCCGCCCCTGCCCCTCCCACCCCAAGCCAAGCTCCGCGCAGACTCCGGCTGGTTTAAGCAGCTCAGCGACAGTGCAAGGCAGCCCATCTCCCTTGGCAGCATCCGGCCAAGACAATTGCAGACAAGTGCAGCCAGCATGAAGGGGGCAAGTGGGCCAGCTGGCTGAATAGCAGCGAGCGTGGGAGCTGGAGGGGAGCAGGTGGGGAAGGGAGGCCTGGGGCGGGCGGGAGGTTTTGTGTGCCAGGATACCTCTCTGCTAATCAGCTCTGTGCAGAGCTCATAGAAATGCACAGCACTCAGCCAGCCTGTGCAAATCCCAGGGCTTTCGGGGGCTGCAGGGCTGTTTAGTTTGTGATGCCTGTTGCAGTCCAGTTCAGCGCTGGTGCAAGGTTATAAAGCAGGGTCTGATCTTTCAGGGTTCAAATGCTGACTTAAGAACCCCCCCACCTTTTATTGCTTCTGCTCCGCTGGCATGGAGGTTGGGCTGCTTTGGGAGCTCTCCCCGAAGGGCTGCCAGGGTGGATGTGGCTTCCAGTGCCCCGAGGCTCTCCTGGAGGAGGATAAAATTGAGTTCCTTGTATTATTTTGAGGGGGAATCGGTGCTGGCTGCCTACCCTGGAGACTGACATCCTCTGGTCACAGGGAGAACCTCAGCCATTGTCACTAAACTGAAGATGGAACTGCCAGGGAAGAGCGGCGAGATTATGAATGGGGGTTCTGTGGGGTTTCCTGTGATAGTACAGGGCTGGATTCACTGATCTCGGAGCTTCCTTCCAGGCCTTCCTTCAGCATACACGACCCTTTTGTGTTGTAGCCGTTCTGCTGGGATTTCCGCTCTCTGGTACTGACTTTCGGGGGTTGGCAAAGTTGGCACGACAGCCACACTGAGCGGGCATGGATCAGAGCTCCCTTGCTCCGGGCACTGGGCCTGTGCCGGGGAAGAGCCAGCACTTGCCCCAAACAGCTTGCAGTCTAATCAGACAAAAGACGGGAGGGGAAACTGAGGCACGGAGGGCGCTCTGGCTCGCTCAAGGTCATGCAGCAGCTGAACAGCGAGTGGAAGCCAGGTTTCCTGAGGCCCCAGGCCAAGGCCTTAGTCACTGGGTCACTCAGACACAACACCAGTGGAGTGGAGATTCAGGCCCCCAGTGGGCATTTAGTGGCAGCTGCTGTGGATCAGTTTTAAACACAGTGGCTTAAATGCAGGCACTGAAACAAGTCACTTGGTTTGCAGCGGTGCTGCTGCCCTCCTCCCCATTGAACTCCAGGGCAGCTGTAGGTGCTCGGGCCCTTTGAAAATCAGCCCGTGTGCATGGATGCCTAAGTATAGACTTGGGGTGTTGTCAGTCAAGGTAGGCAGGCTTTGAAACCTTGGCCATGTTGGTTTGGGGGACTTAGCTCCCTGCCCCCAGTAACTGCGTGGAGACCTGCCTAGCCCAGGGCGAGAAGTTGCACAAAGCAGTGTTGGGTTTTGGCCAGAGCCAGGCCACCAGCCACCTCATTGGTGAGTTTAACCCCACAACCCATCTGCAGTGTCGCTTCCATTTTACAGGTGAGGAAACTGAGGCAGGGGGAAGGGGCATGACTGCTCCAGAACACCCAGCAAGTTAGTGGGGAAGATGTGAAGTGAAACATCATTCTGACTCCTGGTCCCCACTCTGCAGCCAGTCAGGGACTCAGCCCATGCTCCCTGGTGTCCCAGATGGGCCCCGGAGAGTCAGGGAGCTGTGCTCAGTACAGACAGCTTGGACTGGCTGGACAGATCAGCATTGTTCCTTCTCTGCCTCTGGTTTCCTCGGTTTCTCTCCCAGCTCTGTTTTCTCTCTGCACGTCTGCGCGAAGGCATGGTCCCTCCTGCCTTGCTGTCTGGCATCTCTCCTTCTACCTGGACTTTGGCACCACATGGGTGGAGATCTGTTTTCCCATGACTGAAATTGCAGGGGGTGTTTCCTCAAGGCAGAGTTTAATGACCTATGCTGGCTTATAGCCAGGTCTCTGGGGTTAGTGTTCCTACCCTTGGAGAACAGTGCCATGGGATCTTTAATGACCAGGTTCTCAGTTCTCCAGTCCATCCCCCTCTCACCACCACAGTGGGACATTGATTCAGCCCCAGCTAAGAGGAAAAAGTGACCCAGAGAGCTACCAGCAACATTTCCCTTGGAGATCCCCTTCCCCATGCAGGAACTCATGCAACATGGCCCTCCTTAGATTGTGAAAACCAATGGGAATCATGGCATAAAGGTAGGCAGGCTACAGAGTGACCTCACTGCAAGGAGGAGTCTGGTTCTTTCTAACTAGCACTCACCACTGTAATATCTGTGTTCCTCCCAGTAGTACATCGAGCAACGTGACTGCACATCTGTCCAGTGTTACTTGATCTCATGTCTTCCCGGGAGAAGCGTATCCTGGGTGTGTCTTGCTGTGGTATTTTTATTTTAAATACACATGTTGCTTATAAAAAAAAAAGACAAATTCTGAATCCACTATCCACACGTAATGTGTCAATTAAATAAGTTGAAAGATTCAGATTCTACCCAAGGCTTGGAGTCCCTCTCCCAATTTCTGAGGATTTTCTAAAATGCTTTTCTCTTCTCCTTTGCTGTGTGAAAGACCCAGCAAATTGCACAAGGAAACGGCTCATACGGGCAGAACAGTGAATCGACCTCCACATCTAGTGCTGTCCAGTGTTTACGGGAAACAGACTGAAAAATTAGAGAGAATTATTTTTCCTCCCTTTCTGATCTTCAGTTCACAGGGACTATGTGTGTTATGGTAGCTGGGGAAGTGTTTTCAGGGAGATTTGTGGGTCTGAAGATAATTGTGTCATTTCATCTGGAATGCCAAGGGCTCTGTCCAAAGAAAGCTGTGGTGGTGGTGGTGGTTTTTGAGGCAGGAGAGGCAGTGGATCACACTAGAGCTGTGGTGTCCAACACGCTAGCCACTAGGGATGTCGGCGTGTAGTTGACTGTATGATTAAGCAATGAGCCTTGGCTTATCAGTTAATCTTGTCAACTACTCTCATGCCCGCCTCCCTTGCTGCCTCTGCATCAGAGGCAGCAAGGGGGGGGTGACAGGAGCTGGTACTGGGGGAGCCAGCTTAAAAGCCGGTCCCCCCCAGCACTGGCTCCATGGTGACTCTTATCCCGTCATGCTCCGCTCTGCTGCCTCTGTCAGAGGGGGCAGGGTAGGATGGGGGTGCTGCAAAGCGTCCTCTGTCTGCGGCAAGCCTGGTTGTCAAAGAGATAGAGAGGAAGTAGCGCAGGGTGGCAGGGCTGGAGGGCACTGGCTGCCGGCCTTGCCCCCGGTGACTATAGACTAGCCGAGTAACCGATAGGAGTTCATGCGGTTACCTGATTATTCAGTTAACCCATATCTAACATCCCTACTAGTCACGTCTGGCTGGTTGAGTGTGGCTAGTTTGCTACAGCTGCTTCAGAACCGGCCGGACACCGGGGCCCTAGTGGATAGCAGGCTGGCCTGGAACTCAGAACACTGGGTTCTGCTCCAAGCTCTGTCGCTGTCTTTGTGTGATCTTCTCTGGGCCTTGAGTCTTCCTCTGGGGAATGATGGTAACAATACTGACCTGCTTTGGCCAGCACTTTGGGTTCGCCTACACGACAGAGGAAGATGGAAGCTGCCGCTGTCGATCTTCCAGGGTTAGAATGAGCGGGTCTAGTGGAGACTGAGGATTGGAAGTCAGAGGGGCGCTCCGCTCGATGCTGGTAGACCTGCTTCCACGAGGAGTGAGGGAAGTCGAAGGGAGAGTGTTCTTCCCTCGACTTCCTGCAGCGTGGACAGCACCAAAAGCCGAGTTAAGCTACTTCGACTTCAGCTATGCAATTAACGTTGCTGAAGTTGCGTAGCTGAATTTGCCTTTGCCCCGTAGTGTAGACATACCCTGTGAGAGCAAGTGCGGAGAAGATCTAGGCAGCTGTATTGTTTTCAACCTCTTACTTAAGGGCTCCCTTCCCCCAAGATGCTGTAAAAACTCCACGGCCCAGCTATGCCACAACTGGTGTTCTGCAAAGAGACGCCAGGGCTGGTGGTAGGGGGTAGGAAGTGGGGCAGTTGCCTGCAATTCTATGCCACAGGGCCCCCCAGGAGCTACATTGCTCAGGCCAGGCCTAGGGCCCCGAGTGTCAGCCCTAGGCAGTGGGGCTTTGGCTTTCTGCCCTGAGCTCCAGCGAGTCGAATGCTGGCCCTGCTTGGTGGGCCCCCGAGCCCTGGTTGGGAACCACTGAGCTAGTCAATCCAATAGGTTGGGCTGAATGGCAAAAGGCCTTCAAGGCAAAGGCCAAGATTTGGAGGTGTGGGTGCCGAGGGGGAGCCCATGGAGGGATGCAAAGAAGGGGATGATGCTGTCGTCAGAGGGGTGATCCAGGAGGATGATCTTGGCTGCAACATTTTGCAGGGACTTGAGGCCCCAGGGCTGGTGCCAAGGGCGGAACAGCAGAGGTGACATTGGTGGCACCTAACGTGATGGAGACCTGGACCCAGAGCTTCCTGCATTGTGTATTGGAGAACCCTTGAGAACGGTACCTGCCTCTCTTTTCTGGGCTTCCTAGGGCCTGATTCACCATTGTCATGCCTTAGATCCTGGATGGTGCCATCACCCAAAGGAGGGGAGGGGGGAAGAGGGAAGAGGGAAGCAACCAATGAAGAACAAGAAGTCTGAGCCCCGGTCTAGGAGACAAGAACCCTTATCTCAGCTCCAACATGGACTGTCCCGGTGACCTCTGCCAAGTCACCCGTTCTGTGCCTCATTATCCCCATCTCTCTAATGGGGGTGCTTAATGCAGCAAAAGAGGCGGGGTCGGTGCTTGCAAAGGTGAGAGAAACGCTGATATTTTAGCAGTGGACACCAGCGGGCCAGGGCCGTCTGAGAGTGCAGGGGAGTCATTGCTGATGCAGGGTTAGCGTGAGCCGTTGCTGTGCTCAGCATGTTACAGGCGCTGCCAGGCCAACGGGCGAGACGAGGGGGAGCAGGACTTGTGCTCTACAGATGATCTGGTCGGCCCTTCCAGCCTTCAGTTCTACCAAGCTCTAAGTGTTCTCACTGTTTCCCTGGCGGAAGTGGCTTCCAGCAGCTTGTTACCAGATGCACTCCCACCACGAGCCCTCAGAACTCCGGTGGCCAGTGCACGGGGCGGGAGGGGAGCCGGTCCACAGCTCCTGCCTTTGCCTATTTAGAAGGGAGCCAAGTGTGCAGCCTCCCGCTGGCCCGGAAGAGAGCCCTAATGCAGCCCTTCCAGGGCGTTGGGGGGTTTATCCCTCTGGACTGTAGCTCCTTTAGATTGAGCCACATTTGCACCCAGGGCCCCCTCCCTGCACTGTGGGCATGTATTAACAGAGTGTACTGCCTTACCCACTGCACCAAGATCCGCCAGCCAGGCCCTCCCTCAGCCACCAAGCAGAAGGCTCGCTCCCCTCTGGAGAAGGCCTGGGATGACAGGCCTGGCCTGTAATGGCCAGCAGAGGTGAGCTCCAATGCCCAAGCGGGGGTCCTGCTTCCAGGGTTTCTTTGGAAGGCTGCTGTGGGGTGGCAGGCCAAGCAGGCACGCAGGGAGGTAGCTGCCACCACCTGCATTAGGGGAAGAGGAGGCAGCAGAATGTTGATAGTACTTAGCGCTTGCCTGTTCTCCAGTATCTTTTATGGCATGAGATCACCCCATGGGATAACACAAAGGGCTTGACGTGCCTTTGCCCTGCGCCGTGGACAGTTATTTACTGCAGGGCAAGGAGGGTGTAAAAGTTTTCCCTCTCGATCCCCATGTGGCGTAAAGCAACGGCCCGAGGTGCAGAGTAGAGTCAAGTCCGACGGCCGTGTCGATAGCCCAGCACCGCCAGCCGGGAAACAAGCCCTGCTGAAGCATCTGCCCCAAACGCAGGCTTGGTGCCTGTTCCCAGCCACATCCTGGTAACTGCGCTGGCCAGGGCTGAAGTATCTATTTTTAGTGATCTCTGTATTGGTTCTTTATCATTCAAATAGCCCAGAGCTCCCTCTGAGCACAGTCAGGTTGCAGAGACAAGAGGGCCAGCTGCATTTACACTCAGCAGAGTAACCAAAAGAGCAAATCACATTAGCCGCAGCTTGCAAACTTAAAGAAAAAAAGCAGCTTGAATTCTGGCCCCATCACAGCCTGGTTGTTCCATGAACAAGGTTGGGGATGGGGGCAGTGTGGTTCACAAACCACTGGTCCAGCTTCCCGAGTGAAAGGGCAAAGTCCTTGTCTTGGGGCTGAATTCTGCCTGTAATGCTCACGTCTGGGATAACTGACCTACATCAAGGGAAATGAGGTGTAGAGGGACGCTAGGGGCTGATCTGAGAAGGTGCTGCTGAAAGCCCTCAGATCCTAATTGCTTTAAATAACTCTAATGGGTAAAATTGACTGTTGAGCCCATATTGCATATGGATCCTCCAGCTCCCATTACTCTAGAGGATACCCACAGACACCAATCCCTAGTTCTTGTCCAGGGCTCTGTGGAACCCACGCTCCGGCTTGCTCTCAGCGGGGCGGAGGCCTGGTTGGGGTGGTGTTTGGGGACTTCTCCCATCCCGTGGGGACCTGAGGCAAAGCTCGTGTTGTGTGAGCTCCGTGGAGCAGAAGGTTTGGTCCAGGGAACTCACGTGGCACATGCTCCAGCCCTTCAGAGCCCACCCTGGCAGCCACACACTGCTCAGTGGCCTGCATCTGTGGCCCCAATCATCCCTTCTGCTCTAGAGTTTGCAGAGGTTTTAAGGCAAGAAAGGACCATGAGGGCTGTCTAGTCTGACCTACTTGGTAGCTGTCTCAGCAGAGAGGTCCAAGATCAGATGGTCACAGGATTTGGTATTCACCGCAGGCACGGAGGAAACACATCCCATCCCTAGCTAAGGCAGGGGAAATGGAGGGTGGTCAGCCTCTCGGACAACTAAGATCAAGGGTTCTCAAGTTGTGTGAAGGAGCAGAGAGACGGCTGCCAGGCACGGCCGGGGTTAAAGGAAACCTGTAGGTTCATCTAGCCCTATCCTGTTAAACCTGCAGCCAATGCCAGGTGCAGGGAGAGAAAAGCAGGGACCTGGCTGAGTCAGGGGCTGATTTGTGTGGAGGCAGGAGCTCTCTGTGTGCCTGCCTGAAGGCACGGGCTCGACCTGCCTGCCAACACAGTCACAGGAGGCAAGTAAGTCTTCCCCTACCAAGGGGAGTCTGCAGACAGCCCCACTGAAGGAAAGCTGGACCAGCAGAGCCACACCTCAAATTATAGGACTTACATAGGGAGCAACTCTGGACAACAGGTCCTGAAACACCCCCCCCAACCACACATCTGTGAGCAAGACCCATCTCCTCTGGGGGCAACCCAAGACTGAGCCAGGACTTACCCCTACAGTACCTACCCCAGCAATCTAGCCGCTAAACTGCCAGGCCACTGATGGCCCTATCACTTGAAGATATTTGCAGGGAATCTCCCCCTCCAGAGCACATACCATCTCAGCTGCTGCTCCCACCATCTGAACTCTCCCTGGAAGGGTTGGGACTTTGGGTTACCATGGAAGTTTAGTGACCACTAGTCACTTTAGAAAATCTCCGTCTTGAAGATTACTCCCCATACCACCAAGAGTTCTAGTAATGTTCTGAGCCAAACCGACATAAACTGAGGGTTCATCTCTCTCCTGGAGAGGGTGTGGATATTAGTAACATAGCATCGGTAGTCAACTCACAAAATGCCTGAAACTGATTCTGGAAATCAACACTGAAAGGTATTAGTGCTTTGCAAATCAGAGGGAATTTTGAATGATATGCACAGTCCAGCTGCTCTTGGAGTTCTCTGGCCTGGGTAGGACAGGTCAGATTAGATGATCACAGTGGACTCTTCTGGCCTTGGGGGTCTATGACTCTAAGGTGGGGTGGGCGAAAGGGCCGGCCACAGGCCCGATCCAGCCTGCAAAGTGGGTAAATCTGGCCTGCCGACGCCCTGCTGCTCCCCCGCTCCCTGGCCAATCAGGGCCTGGGGACGGGGGAGTACACGAAGTCTCCCCTGCCAGCAATATGTGACGCTTAGAGTTAACCGCCAGGGTTAACTCTAAGTGCTGCGCACCCCTTGCAGGGCGGGGGCAGGGAGCGAGAGGCTTCCCGTGCTTCTCCTGCCCCCAGGCCCTGATTAACCTGGGGGCAGGGGGAGCTCGCAAAGTCTCCGCCTGCCATCGGGGTGCGGGCACCTAAAGGGAACCACCAGCTCTTCTGAACAGCTGTGGTTTTCCGGGGCGGGGAGGGAGACTTCACACATTCCCCCATCCCTAGGTTAATCAGGATCTGTGGGTAGGGAAGCAGAGAAGTGGCCTGGCCCTGCTCTTCCGGGGCAGCCTGGGACCTCTTCAGAAATTTCTGAAGAGGCTCCCCATCTAAAATTATGGCCCACCCCTGCTCTAAGGTGAAGCTTTGCTGTGAGTCAAGCCAAAGGAGAGCTCGAGATCAGAATTCAAACTTACGGTGAATATGCACAAAACTCCTCCAAATCCTCTGGAAGCGGAAATGACCAAATTGGTGAAGATGCAGCCTTCTTCTATGCAGGTGCTTGATCTTTCTCGAATACATTAGGGGTAAGCAGCTTGCATGGACACAGTCCAAAATAGCAGCATTTGTTTTGCAACGAAGTGAAAAAGATTCTTCTCAAATCTGTTGACTGCTCATTTGGATCATCTTTGACAATACTCCCCGGCAGTGCACAGGTCCAACCTGTGATGCCAGATGTGATGTTGGTTCAGTTTGGCCTTTTTGGTGATGTGGCTGGTAATTGTGCTCCGGAAAAGAAAGCAATTTGCAGTCTCTTGTTTAGAAACAGGAAACGGAATTTGGAGTGGTACCGATTTCTTGACGCGAGAGAGAGAATTATGGAAGTTCTTTCCTGTTCTTACTAATCCAAATGCTTTGGCATTCCTCACAAATCCAGAAAATGGAAAGTATTTTGTCTTAGTCTTTGGGGAAGGTAAATCTGTTTGGAATTCAAGTTATCCTAATAGATCCAGCACCAGGGAACAATCCCCATGAGTTGCGTTAGATTTTCTCGTTTTGCCAGAGGGCATGTTAGGTCATTGTGATTGCTAAACATTGTCTTGGGTCGCATCTTTATATATTTTTGCTATTACATTTTCATCCTGAATAGCTCTCAGTGCTAAAAAAGGCTTTTCCCCCTTGCATTTGGGGCACCATCAGTTTTGGAAAAGCTGAAGAAAGATCATAAACATATTTCTGTTCAGATTAGTTGTAAATGTATTTATATTTTTAGATGTTTTGAGTGTAATCTCATGTAACCATCATCTGTTTCTGTTTATATCTATCTACATGTCTATCATATTTTCCTCTTCTATCTAATCTAGCTTTGTTTATTTTTCTCTGTCTTTAAGATTTCTCTCTCGTTTTTCCAAAATATCAATCATTGCAGTAGCTAATTGGTGCCCCTTATGGTGTCACTTGAATTTACAATATAAATTGGGTTTCTCAATTTAAAGTAAGAAAACAAATAATTTAAAGCAGAAGGATGGTGGGTTGAAAATACTTTTTTTGGGGGGGAGGGGTTGGTGGTGGGAAGATGATATTGAAATAGCGTAAGAGACGCTATTCCTCTTTCACTTGCAGACATGCAGATTGAAATGGTCATCTTGCGGGGAACCTGATGTTTTGGCAAAACCAAATTGTTTCTGGCAAAAAGCTTTTAGGGCCTGATTATTTGGGCACCCAATTCCTTAAAAAACAATGAGAGTTGGGCACCTAAATACCTTTAAAAGACAGCCCCTAGGCTTGGTCTGTACTACAAAGATGGGTCGATGCCAGCTGGCTTGCCCTGACCTGCTAGGGCATGTGTCTGCACTGAAACCTGTCTCCTGCTGAAGGAAGCGCCCCATCACGCTAACATAGCAGCACCTCCTCAGACAGCGTTGACTCATGCTCAGCATGCTGAGGGTAACACAGCATGGCTGTAAATACTGTTTGAACCCAACCGATCTCCAGCAGCTGTCTCACAATGCCAGACACTGATCACTCTGAGCACTGCTGTTAATTCCATTCCCCGGGGGTCACAAAGACCAGAAGCTTCCTCCCACCAAAACCCTAGGTGACTCCTAATTCAAACTACCGTTACTCCTCATTGCAGGAAGAGTAATGGTAGCTCAAATTAGGAGCTTTAATTTGAACTACCTAGCCCGTGCCGCGTGTAGCCACAGGCAGGTAGTTTGAACTATGGGGCATTTAAAAATGGCGGCGCCCGGGAACATGC
>JANRFK010000351.1:1958116-1978589 GCA_030068395.1 Apalone spinifera
AGCCTCATTTGCATAGCTCTGGCGCAAAAGCACGCCAGTCTAGACGTAGCCCATGAGTCTATGAGTGGTTATGGTTTAGCAGTTGAGAATGTTACTGTATACATTGGGGGCAAACAGGAAGTAAGTTGAAAAAAGGGGGAAAAGGAAACTGGATTCATGGTTGCGGAAAGCGAACCCCAGTAAACATTGCATCGTCTGCCTCTCCAGACTTCAGCTATCGCTGTTCTCGTGAGAAGGACCAGGAATGTGGCAGGCTGAAGGGAGAAGCCCTCTAACAATAGGGGACGGATTGAGAACCCCAAGGAATCTAGTTCTGTTCACCTACTGGGTGTTAATAGCACAGCTGTGTCTGTACAACCCCCCGTGGGACAGTGCCCTCCTGGATGTCTCTCAGCATTGAAGGGACCCCTCAGAAAGGGAGGTTCAGTTTGCACAGACCATTTAGTCCTGAGATTGCGGCTTCTGACCACTGAGATGCAGCGTGGCCCAGTAGGACAAATTTTAGTCCCAGCATCACCCATCTGTGCTGCCATGTGCTAGTCACAGCACTACCCTGTGCTTTTCTTTCTCTTTCCACCCTGTGTCTTGTCTGACTCTAAGCTCTTTGGTGGAACCAGCACTGTCTCTTGCTAGAGGTCTGTACTGCTCCTAGCACGATGCACCCTGATCTCGGTAGGGTACCAGAGTAGTACCGCTGTTCATAGTCAGAGGTGTGACTGTCGGTCACTACTGAGCCGTTGCTAGGCCCTGATGAGAAGGGCTTGCGAGCTCTTCCTATGCACTGCTGGCAAAAGCAAGAAGGAACCTGAGTGTCTGAGAGCTGTTGGCTCCAGATGTTTACCGTGGACATGGCTTCCCGTCACCACCCTTGCCTTCCACCACTGACTGTGCATGGCTGCTTTCCAGGTGATCCGGAGGCACAACCAAGAGGAGAAGCTGCTGTGCTTGGTGCGGCACCGAGCCGGTCACCACTGCCAGAACGCTGTCATCATCATTTTAATCCTGGCCTGGGAGGGCATCCCTCGCACCCTGGGTGACATGCTGTACCAAGAGCTCACGGACACGCTCACTAAATATGGAAACCCCACCAGCCGCAGATGTGGCCTCAACGATGAGTAAGTTTCAATTGCGCACTGGGCTCCTGTCAATTTCCCCTTCTAAGTAGGGCTGGGCCTTGCTTGGATGGGAGATCTTCCTGGGGCTCTTTGGGGCAGGTGATGTTCAAAGTCAGCCCTGCACCGGTGCTGCTGGGACCGCTGGTCCCAGAGTCTGGAGTCTTTCCGGGTGGTGCATCAACCCAAGGCCCTGGTGGCGTGTGGACGTTACAGATCTCACAGCACTTTCTTTCTGCCAGGGCGCTGGTGCTAGTGTAACCTCTCCACTAGTGGCACCGAGACCACTTACAGAGAGAGAAGGAGTTTGCTCTACAGCCTTAGTTGAGAGCCAGCTGGCTTTTAGCTCAAGCGGTAGAGGCTCGTGCCCTACGCTCCAGAGGCCCCAGGTTCAATTCTGCTTGTCAGCGTTACACTAGCAACAACCCTGCATAGGCTCTGTAATGTAATGCTGGGCCCCTGGAAAGCTGTGGGATCAGGATCCCACGTATGGTTTTTGGATGGAAACCGAGGGGAGATTTGAGCCCAAATCAGTTTCAGCTGAGGCTATGTCTGCCCTGCAGCTGGGACACGTAAGTCCTGGCTGAGGTAGACATACACATGCTACCGTTGATGGAGCTAGTGTGCCGGGGTTCTATGGGCAGAGACTTGGGCAAGTCACCCCAGTACAAGCCCATCTGAGATCCTAGGCACATGCTTGTGTCTAGCCTGAGCTGCTGAACATGCTGCCCTTGCCACGCTGCTGTTTTCAGCCTGCTGGCTCGTGTACATACCTGAGCTGGGAATCCCATCAGCCAGCCAGAGAGGCAACAGCTAGAACAATGCCAGCATCCCCAGTGAGGGGAACTCCTCCTTGCTTTTCTCTTGCAGCCGGACCTGTGCCTGTCAGGGCAAAGACCTCAACACCTGTGGTGCTTCTTTCTCCTTCGGCTGCTCCTGGAGCATGTACTTCAACGGATGCAAGTACGCCCGAAGCAAAACTCCCAGGAAGTTCAGACTGGTGGGGGACAATCCCAAAGAGGTGAGTGAGAGCCTAACCCCTGCCTGCCTGTTAACTCAAGAAGAAGGGTCAGTTTTGCTGGGGAAAGGTGCGAGAGGTCGAAGCTGTTCATCAGTTGAGCCTGGCTTTATGTGCGGAAGGATACAAAAAGTAGTCCAAGGAACACTTGGTAAAGCATTTCTGACATAGCCTCTCTGTTCAACATGTGGGGTGAAATCCTGAGCCCAGCGAAATCAATGGCAAAACTCTCATTGTCTTTGATGGATCTAGGAGTTCGCCCTGGGGCTCTGCAGAGTACGGGCATGGTATAAAGCCACTCCGTTGAGGTGACCCAAACACGGTCTCGGGGTTTCCTGCGCCAGGAGAGGCTCGAGGGCTCTGTTCTCTAGGAAGCAAAGTCAGAACAGGAACCAGCTGCTGAAAGCTAAAATCAGCAAAATTAAAGCTAAATATAGATGCACATTTTTGACAGTGAAGGGACGTGGCCACTGGGACAGACCCCAGAGATGTGGTGGATTCCCCGTCGCTTGGAGTCTGTTGGGTGTCGCTTTCTATTAGGGATATTCTAGCGCAGCCGCAAGGGCTGGGGTTGGTGCAGGAACCTGGCTGAGGTTCTCTGGCCTGCACTAGGCAGGAGACCAAAACAGGTGAGCCCTGCAGTCCCTTCTGGCCTACACACCTGCAGCGTGCACAGCTCACGCGTGAATTCTCCTCTCGTGAGCCATCCCCCGTGCCCTGGTGCATTCGGGATGAGACACTGGAGAATGAACGTGTACTCTTTATTCCCTTTTCCAGGAGGAAGTGCTCAGAAACAGCTTTCAGGACTTGGCCACTGAAGTCGCTCCACTTTATAAGAGGCTTGCGCCACAGGCCTATCAAAATCAGGTACCAAAGAAATCTGTTATTAGCAATACAGACCCCTAGGTTAGGGCTACGTGGGGTCTGCTTGGATGACCACCCCTCCAGTGACTGCCCAGCACTCATATGGCCACAGTTCCGATGGGAGCGAACTCGAGGTCGGCACGAGACCCAATCCCCCAGAAGGTTGTTGCAGTCGAGAGGTGAAAGTGGCAGTTACGATGACCTTGTCAATAATGTTCTGTGGTCTTGAACGGCCTCTTGAGACCGGTCCCCATGTTAGTGCTGGGCGGGGGGTGTTAAGCTGCTGTCCTGCCCTAGACTGAGCCCCACACTGGGTGTTTCATTCCCCCCCAGCAGTTCTCTAGCAGTGCAGAGTGAATTGATTCTGATGCAGACCCCTGGGGATTTGGCTCTGTAATCCGGGCCAGAGCCCCAAGCTAGGGACTCCAAAACATCTGTAACATCTGTGTAAATAAATTGGAATGGGCGGCAGTGGGGCCCTCACACACATGATGTGCCAGAGCCCCACATTTGTCTCAATGGACTTTTCAGTCATAATAGTAGACCTTTATCCAGCAAAGCCCATAAGCGTTCACCTGCTTCAGAGAGCCACGATGCTTAAGGTCTAATTCTCATTCACACTGAAGTTTCTTTGCATCGCTCTGGCCATACAGGGTCTGGCCACACTGCACTGAAAACCCGGCTCTGTGGGACCTGCTTATGGAATGGATGTTTCTAAGCCCACGCTGGAGCATCCGCACTGCAGTGTAACCCTGGGTTATACCCAGACCTCACAGCTGCGCTAGCCTGTCCATACTGTGCCCTGTGGACCATCTGACTCAGGTCTGCGGCTGCGGCTGCGGCCATACCACAAAACAACAGGGCTCAGACCGGAGTCTTGGCAGGATTCAGGCTCTGACCCAGTTCCCTGGCAGAGTCCTAGGACCAGGGTCCTGAGCGCCTGCTGTCCAAATCAGGCTGATTTGCATGTGGACGGAAGAAGGGCTTGAGCTCCAAGCTGAGTGGCTCAGTAATAGGGATCTTAACAGATGATGTCTCCTGGTTCTGGTTAACTGGTAGGAGCTGGAGCAAAAACCTGCCTGCCTGTTCAAGTCCTGAGAGGGGCCCGACACCAACTCTGGTCACCTGGAGCAGCCCTTGTTCATGGCAAGCCCGGGCAATCCACTGGCAGGGGCTTCTCCAGGCAACCAGAGCAGCCCCGGGGCCTGAGCATCCCTTTTCTGAGGAGCTGGAGCAGCCCCCTTGCCTGTGCCCCCTTTAGTCAGTTAACTGGTTAAATGTAACATGTAACTAGTTAACCACTTCAATAGGATTTCACAGCCCCACTCAGTAGGCGGGGTAGAGGTCCCCCAAATGGGTGTAAATGACAGGCAGTCTCCTCAGAATACAGCCAGAGCAGTGTGAAAGGGCCTCAGCCTCACTGAAAACTGGGCCCCTAAATGTTTTGCTGGGCCGAAGCCAACATCAGCTGCTCTCAGCCTGTGGGGCGCTAATGCCAGTGGACTCTCTATCTGTTGGTTGGAGCGTCACAGGTCACTTCCCAAGACCCTGACTCCAGCCCGTTACTGAGGTGGGTTTGCTCAGTAATAGGGACCTCCTCTACCCTGCCAATGTGGCATCGGAATAATCGGAGCCGTCTCTGTCCCTTCGCGCAGGTTACAAACGAGGATATAGCAATAGACTGCAGGCTTGGGCTGAAGGAAGGAAGGCCGTTCTCTGGGGTGACCGCGTGTATGGACTTCTGTGCGCACGCCCACAAGGATCAGCATAACCTCTACAACGGATGCACGGTGGTAAGGAGGCATTTTCCTTCTTGACTTAGCGAAAAAGGCTGGGGAGGGTGCCCTTCTCTTGCCAGGTCATCGTGGCATTGGGTGAAAGGTGCCAGGGCTGTAGGATGGATGAAGCATGACAGCACCGCTCCATGCTGTCCCATTTCTGCCCTGCAAGGACCACCCGGGTGGGAGGAGTCAGTCCTCATGGTGCACTCAGATTTCTCCAGTGGGGCTGCTAAGAAATAATCAAGGCAGGCAGTGTGGCCTAGTGGAAAGAGCACTCAGGAGACCTGGATTCTAGTCCCAGCACTGCAAGGGGCAAGTCACTTCCCCTCTCTCTGCCATGTGTGATGTGGAGGGTGGGGTGGTGAGAAAAGTGCTGTCAGAGCCAGTCACGTGAGGCTGATTGGGCATGTGAGTGAGACACAGGGAGACTAAGAACTCCTAAAAGCCCCTCAGACAGAAACATTTGATCCCTATTTACCTGGGCTGCTTTGAGATCCAGGAGCTGGGGACGAAGTTAGGCTGAGGATTTTAGGACAATGTTTGCTCAGCTGCCAAGGGACCGCGGGCTAGATTGTTAGCCGGTAGAAATCAGTGTCGCTCCACTGAGGTCAATAGGGCTGTGTTTATTTGCATCAGCTGGCCTGACCCCAGGTCTCAAACTCCAGGGTGTGTTCGGAAGCGGGTCTGCGAGTGCCAGCTGCTCTCTGCACTGGGGGAGGAGAGAACGGTCACTCGCCTTTGCTGCACCTTCTGGAGCTGCCTCGAGCATGGCTCGGACGTAGCCAGGCAGCATGTGCAGAGGGCTTTGAAGCTGGAAAGCGCTGCCATCTGCTAACGTACAGTATGTGCACCCCCATCCCGCTTTTTTCAGAGAGCCTGATTTCAGTGGCGGCACCTTTGAGTTTTGATTTAATTAGAAATTCCCATTCTGGAGAAGGAATTGTCTCTGCCCATCGAGGACTCTGTGATCCACAGCTGAAAGATCTGAGAGGCTACATGCTTAATTATGATCCCCCTCCCCCTTGACACACACACTAAGTACAGTACCCAGTTACAAGCCAAAATAGCAGCTTTCACTTGAATCTATCTCCGTAATTGCCTGAGAAAGTAGAAGGGACATCAAAGCCTTCCGATTAACGATTTAATCTCTGTACAGTACTTTGAAAACATCAGGGCTAGATAAAGGACAAGTGCTAATTACTGTTATTAATTTGCTGTCACCAGCCGCAGCACCAAGATATGTAGGATACTCCTGAGTCTCATGCCTGACAAACCCAGCAGAATTTTCTGGGAGGCAGTGCTGTGTAGTGGTTGGAGCGAGGTTTCTGGGAAACCTCACGCCTGAATGCTGTGACTCACTGTGGGTTATAATCAGCCCTGTACAGAAAGTCTGCACCATTGAGTAAGTGCTTTGGGTTGACACTCTGAATAAGGATCGTTTTCATCTTGCATGAGCTCAGGAAGCCACTATGCGACAGGTTCCCTGGGGGCCATAAGCCCTTCCTTCCCAGTTTCCAGGGGGTCTGAAGCATGAGGTTAATTTCAGTAATCCTGTAAACCCCTTAAAGTGAAGAGGGGGTATAGATGTGCGAGGCATTTTTATTTCGGTATAAAAAGGCTCTTGATGGGGGAAGCTGCGGAAAATTTGTCCCTGGACCGGGTTAAATTGTTTGCACAAATATGTCACTGAGGCTAAGTGAAAGCAGGAGAGGATGTGGTAGGAGAGGTCCAAGTTGGATATTAGGAAAAACTATTTCACTAGGAGGGTAGTGAAGCACTGGAATGGGTTACCTAGGGAAGTAGTGGAGTCTCCATCCCTAGAGGTGTTTAAGTCTCGGCTTGACAAAGCCCTGGCCGGGTTGATTGAGTTGGGATTGGTCCTGCCTAGAGCAGGGGGCTGGACTTGATGACCTTCTGAGGTCTCTTCCAGCTCTATGGTTCTATGATTCTAGGATACTAGCTCAGCCACGTTATCCATATAAATCTGCGCTGCCGCTACAGCGGTGGGCTTCACCATGAAGGCCTAGAGTCTATTGTGGCAGCGATGCTGAGTGCTGTTAAACAGCCCCGGAGGTGGCTGCGTTTCAATGGTGGGCAGAGTACAATCCATATGTGAGGAGGAATCAAAGTGCCTTTGATGCTTTGGAATAAAGGTGCCGTTTATCGTGGGTGTGAATTACCCCCACGGGAGCCCAGATTCAGGAAGGCACTTAAGCACATGCTTCACTTTAACTATGTTCTTCTGTCCCAGTCTACAGTGCCGTTCCAATGTAGAGATGCTTTCTGGGTGTATGTTGTTGATGCTTTAAAGGGACTTTCGGCTTCCTGGCCAGTGGGTGACTCTCCCCTTTGCACCCCAGGTGTGCACCTTAACGAAGGAGGACAATCGGAGCATTGGGAAGATCCCTGAGGATGAGCAGCTGCACGTCCTCCCGCTGTATAAAATGTCCACCACGGATGAGTTTGGCAGCGAGGAGAATCAGAACGCAAAGATGGGCAGCGGAGCCATTCAAGTGCTCACCTCCTTCCCCAGGGAGGTCAGGAAGCTGCCGGAGCCAGCCAAGTCCTGCCGGCAAAGACAACTGGAAGCCAAAAAGGCAGCCGCTGAGAAGAAGAAAATGCAGAAAGAGAAGCTGATCACCCCTGAGAAAATAAAGCAGGAAGCACTAGAAATCCCGACACTCCAGCAAAACCCAGGTAATGGGGACAGTTCTCTGCACTGGCTGAATGCTGGTATCTCAGGTGTGTTGCAATTTTGCTGCCCTGGGATATTAATTCACCAGTGAGCTTCATAGCAGGTATTCTCAACCCTTTTCTCTCAGAGACCCCCTCAGCATTCTGTAAAAACTTTACGGCTCACCTGGGCCACAGTAACTGGTTTACAATGTCTATAAGCCAGGGCCTGTGTTAAGGGGTAGCAAGCAGGGAAGTTGCCTGGGGCCTCATTCTATGGGACCCCCTGGAAACTATATTGCTCAGGTTTCAGCTTCAGACCCAGGTGGAGGAGAGGGGGTCAGCCAAGCGGTGGGGCTTTGGCTTTCTACCTTGGGCCCCAGGAAGTCTAATGCTGGCCTTGCTTGGCAGCCCCCTTGAAAGCTGCTTGTAGCCCCTCAGGGGGCTTCAGACCCTAGATTGAGAATCACTGCTGTATAGCAAGGATCCTTTGTAGAGCACTATTTGAATTGCTCATCAGTTCACTCAACAGCACAGATCCTTTGTGGAGCCTGTTTTGTGTTGCACCAATGCAGTAGCTCGCCGGTACACTTCATGGTGGTACACATTCTTCGTGGTGCACAAGAATTCTGCCTTCCTAATGCCAGAGCCTGCCCCATCCCCTGGGAACTGGTGTTGGCTGCCTGGGTGGGTGGAAGGGGGCGGGTCACGAGCCCACCACCCTGGGATGCTTCAGAGCGTTGATCCTTGTGTAGATTCTTGCTGTTACACTAGTGTAATATCTCACAGCTGGAATGTAAAAATAAAACATATAAAACACTAACAGTGTAACTGAAGGAAATTTGGCTAGTTACACACTTAAATGCTGCTGGCCCTGTGAGTTCCCGGTGTTAGCCAGGAGTTTAACCTATTAGGTTAACCGATAAGATAATGCTCATTGGTTAACCGGTTAAACTCTTACATCCCTATCTCACAGTATGTTTCAGACCACAAATCTTGCCCACTGCTGGCTTTTTTAATGCTGTGTGTGTGGGGGTTTTATTTGGATCTTCTGTTTACCAGGACATGTAGCCTTTGCTGCAAGGCATGTAGCTTACAGAGCATTACAGGCACATGGCCAACAATCAGAATGGCCAAGGCCTGCCTTCGAAGCAGCATTTGGATGGCACAGCTATTCTCTGTAGCTCTGGTTGTACAGGCCGCTAGTTTAGGACCTCCAGTCACATAATAAACAATGTGTGAGGCATGGGACAGTGATTGGCTCTGGGGAAGATTCTCAGCTGGTATAGATCAGCATAGTTCCATGCACTGCAGTGGGGCGATGCTGATTTACAACAGCCAAATGCTCTAGCCCAGGGGTGGGGAATCTGAGGCCCAGGGGCTGGATGCAGTCCCCAGCTTCCCTGAATCCAGCCCCCTGAGGCTCAGAGCTCCCTCGGCATTGGGGAGTCCAAGCTGGCACTCCAGTCCCACTGTGGGGCTGAAGTACACTAAATCTGCTAGGCCGGGCCCCCTTAGACTCTGGTGTGTGAGGGGAATGTGGGGAGTGTCTCCTCAGTTGGGGGCCACTTCAGTGAGGGTTTGGTTTTTTTCTTCTCACTTACGTGTAGCCCCTGACTGATTTTTCTGTGGGTCAGCAGCCCCGACCCCAAAAAAGGTTCCCCAGCCCTGCCAAAGCCCATCTGTGGCTTACTCAGGATGCTTCCTAGCCTGGCTGGCAAGTCACCATTGCGCTTTGTGTTTTGCTCACAGGTATGGTGCTGAAAAACGGACTCCCCCAGCACTCAGTCAAACCTTCCATCAAAGTCGAACCTCAGAACCATTACAACACTTTCAAATACAACGGCAATGCAGTGGTGGAAAGCTACTCTGTGCTGGGGAGCTGCCGCCCCTCTGACCCGTACAGCATGAACAGCGTTTACTCTTACCATTCCTACTATGCACAGCCTAATCTGCCTTCCATGAATGGGTTTCATTCCAAGTTCACTTTCCCCCCCTTTGGATATTACGGATTCTCCAGCAACCCCATGTTCTCCCCCCAGTTTCTGAATTATGGTGCCACTGAGCCAAGAAGCGGGGATTGGGTAAGTAGCAGCTACGAGAAGAAACCCGACCTCCACGCGTTGCAAGATAACCTTAATCACACTTACAGGAACTCAGAGTTCTCGGAGCCACTCCCACACACTGTACGAAACAAAAACCACCACCAGCGGACCTATGAGAGAGCCAACCGGTATGCCAGCCAGAAGAGCATGACCGTGTCCCACAGAACTAACTCGGTCCCTGTGGAAACCCCACCTTTTGCACAAAACACGAACTGTTTCAACAACCGAGCAATCAAGCAGGAGCCTGTCGACGCCTTGTCACACATCGAGTCCATTCAAAGGGCTGCCATGAATGTACAAAACTCGAGTCTCAGCCTGTCTGCTGTGCCTGTGTCATCTCAGAACGGCGAGCAGGAACAACAGTGGAGTCCCTATAAAGTCAACAGGAATGGGTCTCCACCTGACAGGACTAGTAATGCAGAGCGTTCTTGGAACACATTTACACCCAATGACAATACCAACCTCCCCACCACGAGCATGCAGGATAAATTGAATTCCTTCAATGGACACTCAAACGCGACCCGGCTACCACAGTCTCACCTCCAGGAGAAACAATGGAATGTATTCCCTGGAGAGGGGCAGGCGACACAACAGAGTTCTAGCCTACTTGGGAAATCATGGAGCCCTTGCAAACTCAACGAAAGCCCTTCAGCCTTGCCTAATTCTGCAAATTCAAACCTGCAGGAGAAACCCTGGCACCTCCCCCAGCTGAACTACAGCTCCACTCTCAAGGCGAACTCTGGGTTTCAAGATGAGCTGTGGAACTCAGTCAAAGTGGATGAGAGAAGGACTCCAACGCCTAGTCCAGGGTTGCATGAGAAGCCGTGGGATTCCTTTGGCTCACCGGCTACCATAGGATCAAATGTGTGTAGCGAGAAGCCATTTGGCATCTTGAAAGCGGACGGGAACACATTCTTGCCCAGTATCCATCATCAGGAGAAACTGTGGGACCCCTTCAGCTTGGATGACAGCATGGAAGAGCTGCCCGATAAGACCATCAAGGAGGAGGAGGAGGACGATGAGGAGGAAGAGGAGTGGTCAGACAGCGAACACAACTTCTTGGATGAAAACATAGGCGGGGTGGCAGTGGCCCCAGCCCATGGCTCCATCCTGATCGAATGCGCCAGGCGGGAGCTGCATGCTACCACCCCGCTCAAGAAGCCCAATCGGTGCCACCCCACCCGCATCTCATTGGTGTTTTACCAACACAAGAACTTGAACCAGCCCAATCATGGACTCGCCCTTTGGGAAGCCAAGATGAAGCAGCTGGCGGAGAGGGCGAGAGCAAGACAGGAAGAAGCAGCTAGGTTGGGTCTCCAGCAGGATTCTAAGCCGTTCAGCAAAAAGCGCAAGTGGGGAGGGGCTGCGGCCCCCGAACCACAGCACAAAGAAAAGAAAGATTCTGTCCCAACACGACAAGCAGTGGCTATTCCAACAAACTCTGCTATCACTGTGTCCTCATATGCCTATACCAAGGTAACTGGACCATACAGTCGCTGGATATGAGATTAATACAGCTAATATGGCCATCTTACCTCAAACGTCTGCGACACTGGACCACAGTGTTGCTTTGTGGTGCTTTCTCCTAATGCATGTAGGGGGAAAAAATCTACTCAAGTGCAAACCTTCTAAAATCTGCACTTTGAGAAGGAGTTAAAAAAAAAGCAAACAAACACTTATTGCTGTTAACGTTTTTCAGTAATCTAATATTTATATCTCCACATTTTTTTAATCTATCCTTGTACATCACAAGAATGGAAAAGAAAAATTTATAGTGTCCTTTCACAAAGGAGAGGTTTTTAATTCCATTTAAAATATGTATTTATTGGATTTTTTATTATTATTACAACAATGAAGCAGATCTAAAAAAACAAAAACAAAAAGCCACCAAACCAGCTTAAAAAAATCTGTACAGCTCACTCATGTTTAACGCTGGTAGGGAATTTCAGCTTGGAAACCATCTGGAAATGTGTTGCTATAGTCAACTGAAAATGGTTTGAACATCCGGTTTTTCAAAATGAACTAAAGTGCATATTTTGCAGCTCGACTGATCGTTTCTTATAGATACAGTAACCTTCTAGGGCTGGGAAGCAGACAGAGAATTATGTGGAAGCCAATGGCAGATAGAGTAATGGAGTCCCACTTCTAGGCAGATGCTGGGGTTTTGAACATGTTTTGTTTAATGGTAAAGGGTCTGATTTGCCTCCTACTCGCCTCAGGAATAAATCTGTAGAAATTGGCGGAGTTACATCGGTGAAAGACAGCCCATGGAAACAGGCAGCAGAAGTCCATAAAGTCCGACTTACGTGGTGCTATGCCTCTTCCTGGCCCCTCTGTAAAGGGTGTAAATTCCTAAGCAGGAGGACAGGCAGGGCTGATGGCTTTGAAGTGACGTGAGTTCAGAATGAGCCCCAGGGTGAGCTAACACCAGAATACATTATATGAACACATTATAAACCAGGTTGAAAGCAAGACCAAATTATCCAGGAGGATGTGTCTTCATGCTGAATACTTTATCAGCTATTTTGATATTCTCACCAAACTCACATTATTATGTACTTAGGTACAAGGCGAGAGGATAGTAATTTTCTTATACAAGAGACGTGGAACTTCTGGACAACTTTACTTGCTATTTTTGTACTGCTCATACCCTGTCACCTTACAGCAGTAAAAAAAAAAAAAAAAAAATCTGAGGGGGGACGGAAGCAAGAGAGGGTTACTGTATCTTCAAGAACCCAACAAAAACTGTGAATAGTTAGTGTTGCGCTACGTACATCACTGTTGCAAAGTCTGGTGCTTTCAGTCTCTAGGGGACGTTCTCTGCTTGATCAGCTCTGGGAGGAGTGAATAACAAAAATGACTTGCAAGCCGCCTTCTACATTTTCCAATGGTGCATGCTTCCGTACTGTATAAACTCCCCTATGACAAGTCGACATTTTCAAACACAAAAATGAAATTGACGACCATTTTCTGCAAGCTAATTATTTTCCTGGTGCCATTTTTTAAATAATGTCAATGATGATTACAGCAAAACTAAGTGGTGCTTATTAACAATCTGAATCATGACTTCTTTTTCCCCCTCTACAGACAAACTGTTGGGAATGGTTGATTCAAATAACTTGCTAAATAGGAGCGACAGGTGGGAAGAAATTATCTGATGCTAGAGAGACACTCTCCGTGAGAGGGCTGGATTTATGTGATGTTAGCAGAAATTATATGGAGTGATCCCCCCAAAAATGTAGGGTGACATTCACCTGTGTGCAGAGGTCCTGCCCAGTTTCTGTGTACAACTTAAGCCCTACCGGAGTCCTCACTGCCAGGATCTCACCTGGTGTAAAAAGACCATTGACTTCAATAGAGTTACAATCATTTTCCTTGCAGAGGATCCGGCCCTGAGGGTTTAATGGTACTTAAGTGATGCATGGGCCTTTGAGCGTGTATTCTACAGAGGTGAATTTCTTCCTTCGTGGAAACTGAGCCCAGAGATAAATGATAAAGACCTTGATAACAGGTGCTATCCTGTCCCATTGGAATCACTGGTAAAATTCTCATTGACATCACAGTGGGAGTCAAATTGAATCCATTGTCTGCTGTTCCAAAAATAGAAGCCAGGTTCTTCGGCTGAGGAGTCCCATTAACTTTGGGAAGGGGAGGGATTCCCCTACATAAGATTCTGAAAAATCAGGCCTGGTAAACATTTAAAACTGGATAACATAATTCTGCACTTTCAGGTGCCTTTTGGAGAGTCAGAGAGAGCTGAGAACTTAACCGTACATAATGTTTTGTTTACTGTAAACCTTGTTCCTAGCGCACTGGCACAGAAAATATCAGGATTGTTGTAAAACATCCTGAACGTTTATGTGGTCTGATTTTAATCTGTAAATAGGGAAAGATTTTTTTAAAAGCACTTTCACCTAGATTCAAAACAAAACAAAACAAAAAAAAATAAAGAAAAAACCCCAACAACTTGAAAGCAGTATGTTTTAAGCAGATTATTGTGGGAGAACTGTAAATAGTGGCAAAATATTTAACATGCTTTGTCCGTCCTTCATATTTTTTTTACTGTATTCTGTATAGTTGCATATATTTGACAAGGAAAATCAATGAGCTGTTATTGCTTTGTTATGAATACCCAAGATCATATCAAGACTGTAGAATTATTCCCAAGTCACATTTATAGGAAACCCTCTGAACTTCATAGCATAACAAACTAAAGCACTCAAGGGTGTAGAATCTCAGCTGGTGTAGGTTGGCCATTGTCTTCAGTGGAGCTATGCCAGCTGTGTCTGGCCCTGGGTCTTTATGGCTCTGTCATGCACCATTGAAGGCCATGGAAGGTTTGCCATTGACTCCAATGGATGCAGGAGCAGGCCCGTAGTGAGCATGCTAATTTTCTAGCTTTGAGGAAAAGTTGGACTGGGACTTCTTAAAAATGACTTCTTTTCGTTGCTGTTGTTGCTTTGATTTCTTTCCAGCACCCGTACTTTTCATCCAGGTCTCATTCGACTTCCATATTTTAGGTTGTTGCACGGGTGCCTTGAAAACTTCCTTTAGATGACTTTGGAGAGTGAGAAATTGTAATATTTGGGGAGGGGGTTGGGGAGGGGGATGCATTTTAAGAATGTGACAGTCCAGCTGACCTGTCAGAGTCGCACTTCTTTGTAGGTTTCTGTTTAGTAATTTTTAGGCTGATCTGATTATGATATATGATTACACTTGTGAATATGCTCATGTTCAATGTATGTCTGGTCATATCCTATTAGATGGAGGAGGAGAAAATAACAGAAGGGCCAACTCCTGCTTGCCTCTCTCATGAAAATAATTCTTGAGGGCCAGATTCTGATCTCAATTACCCCGTTGTAAACCCAGATTCATTTCACTGCTGTAACTCAGATCAGTGCCTGGCTCTTCGTTTTGGCCCCTAAACTAAGAACATTGAGCCTGACTCTCCACGTGCTCCATCACACCAGCTTTACCCCTGTGTAACTGGCTTAACGGGGTACAGCATCATATTCTGATTTTGATCTATGTTGGTATAAATTAGGAGTGGAATTACATCAGAGTAAATGAGGTCAGAATCTGGCCTATCATTTTTCCAAACCACTTTAAGATATATAGTTTTGGTTAAAAATAAGGCTGTTCCAAGTATAAGCAAACCTCCCAATTCCAGCCATCACAGCTAAAGTGGTGTTTTAATTGATAATTAATACTGTTGCAGTCTCACGTTTTACACTACATATATAACCTACCTCAAATCTCAGTCATTAAAAATTAGCATGCTTCAGACTTCTATTAAAAATATAAAACTATGCACAGCTATTAACCCCTTGCTGCTGAAAGTCTGTTTAAAATATTTTTCTTTTATTTTCTATTGGCACTATCATTTGTATTTAACGGTGTGGCGATCACAGTTGTTTTTAACCATGAAAAAGCCATTGTGATTCAAAGCATTAAAAGAATCCATTAGCATGAAGCAGAAATTGACCATATTTACAGCTGTATTCTTAGGATGTCTGCAAAAGATTAAGTCAGTGGAGCCTTGCCAATATACACCTGCAGAGGATTTGGCCCTAGGAGTCTATTATCTCTCATAATTCAATTCACTGGATTCTACTCTTGTTACATCAGAGAAAATTTGAAGCCACTTGAATAAATACGCTTGATTTTTGCTCTAATTTCCCATTGATCCTCAGCCGGCTTACATCAGGGTCACCCCATTGGTAGCAATGAAGCTGCACTGATTTATACCGAGCAAGGCGACTTCAGTGGAATTATTTCTGGTTTCCACTAGTGAGTGAGATGAGGGTCCAGGACTGTAGACTCCACTCTTGGAACTGGCTGGGAGCCAGCTGTGTGCAGAAAGGCAGCTAAAGGCCGATGTGCCACTTCAACTCATGTTGGTGTAAGTGGAACATGAATGGTGCACCGGCGTTCTGCACAAGAGTGGATTTTACCCATTCCGAGCATAATCCAGCCCAGTGTGCCACCACATTGATTTGTCTTTGTCATACACAGGCGAAATGGCAAGCTGAGACTAGTGCTAAGGGATTTTTATTTACTTTTGGTGTAATGATTTGCAGCAGGTATAACAAATGGTGCTAGGACAACAAACAAGTCTATAACCCTGGGAAAATCTTGACAAAGGGCCCAATCCTGCTCCCAGTAAAGTCATGGGCAACGCTTGCGTCGGCTTCCATGGGAAGAGGTTTTGAGCCCAAAGAAGTTGTTTTAATGTTTTTCTTTCAGGACATCAGTCTCTTCATCTGTAATACTTTGCCTTGTTACCAGACACAGCAGAGCAGGCTGAGGTCTCTCGATTTGGCACTTATTTCTGGCTTCTGATAAAAGCCAGGGCTCCCAGCAAAAGGAAATGGAGGGAAAGTACAGGAATCAAATATTGGCCCTGATCCTGCATTTCCAGCCTCCCACAGCTCAGGTTGTGCAAGGAACCCGTCATTGCATGTGATGTACTGCTAAGTATTACTTGTGCTAAGTGAAACTCACCCTTGGCCAGAGGACCAGCACGAGCAGATGCCACTCAAATCCCATAGATCTTACATGACACACAGGCCTTTTGCAGGCCCTCTGCACAGGGGCAGATTTCATTCACAGTGATTAGCAGACAGGCTGGGGGAGGAAGCTACTTCTTGCCCCCAGTGAGGTCAAAGGCAAAATTGTATGGGCTTAAAGTCTCCATGGGAAACAGGACCATTCCTCATGTACCAAAACCTTAGCTGTGCCCTGTAATAAGGCACAGTAAAGAGAGAAAAACTTCCTGAGGTGCCTCGACGTTCCCTTTTAATACTGGAGTATGCTTTGTGGGCTATATAAGGCATATTTTTATTAAATGAAATCTAATAAAATGGTGCTATGGTGTTTTAACAAATTGTATCATGTTTTGATTCCATCTTGTTGAGGTGCTACTTATGTATACGTAAAGTCAGAAAACTAAGACAAAAATTAGCTGAGATTAAAGTTTCTCTTTCTTCCATGATAGCTTTTAGCATTTCTGCTCTGGATCAAAATATAGAGCCAGATTCTGATCTAATTCATGCCACTGTAAATTCAGCATAATTTTACTGGGATTACAGTGGATTTAGACTGATGTTAGGGCCAGATCTCATCTAGTGTGAATGAATGTAAGTCAATATGACTTTACATGAAGCTGTGATGGTTTAGATCAGCTGAGAATCTGGTCCCTATACTTGGTATTTGTTCAGCTAATTAAGGGTTAATTGCTGCCAGCTCCTGGAAAAGTTCTATAAATGCAAAGGACTGGCAAAATCAGAACCCAAGCCATTAACTATAAATCTTATTACAGTGAATACAAAATGAAAGTGGTTTTCTTCCTTGGCTTTCTTCTGGCAGGTTAAAATATGTACGTCATGGTCCCAACTGCGCTCGTGCAGTCTTACTGAAGATGCACAGTGAAAAGGAGGGTAGAACTGGTGCCATGAATGTATAGTTATTATGCAAAAATGAAATTGGTGCTAAATTGAGGTTTTAAAGTTAAGCACAGGATGGAATTTCCCTCCCCCCACCTCCATGAGTGAGTGGTGAATTCCATCCTAGTGAAGAGAGAAAAAGAAAGAAACCATCTTTCTGAGGATCCAGAGCAGTTATTCTAAAAGTTTAATGTAAAATGCTACTTCTTCAACTCACTTTGTTTCAAAGCAGAACGTGAAGCTTTAGTCCTGTAGGCCTCCAATCCTACTCTCCTTACCCAGGAAAATCTCCTTCTGGTGCAGATGTTGTTTGCAGTGATGCTGGTGTAAATCCGAAGAAACTCTACTGAAACCAATGCGGTTGTCCACCTGTAACTGAGAGCAAACTCGTCCTTTTGTGTTCAATTAGGGCCTCATCCAAAGTCCAGTGAAGTTAATGAGAAGCTTTGTATTGACTTCAGTGATCTTTGGAAGACACCCTTACACTGCTATCACATGACAAAGTCAGGTGACATCGATGTAAATGGATGACAGCTGAAGATAGCCCAGTGGGAGGTTTGGTTTTGTTTGGTTTTTTGCAGGATAAACCATATAGTTGCTTCTTTTAGGAATACCTGTTTCATTCCCACAGCTTAGTCTGACTTTTCTTTGTATATCACTAATTGTGGCTAGAAACGTAGAGATGCCTAAAACATATACAAATACATTTATAGTTCCCCTCCCCCGGGCTACTCTCTTTTCTTTTGAGTTCACGTGATTTGATGTTATAAACTGTACAGATACCTGAGTTTTGTCGTATAAGCTTGCTGTTGTCACGATACATAAGAAAAATACCTCAAAAAAAAAAAAAAAAAAAAAAGACTGTCGTGGCAATTTATGATTCAACTATAGGGAATGGAATACAGATAAATAAAAATATTAAAAACTAGGATATGCATTTGGTTAATTTTACACTGTACTTGACATGCTAGAACTTTTTGGCCTTTTTAGCTCTATTTCTTAGGTAACTTCTCATTCATCTTCCTCAATACCCTTATTCATTTTGAACAGATCTAACTCCAGGCATAATCTCACTGAAGTGTCAGTTAATGTAAATTGGAATGGTTCCACTGACTTCAGTGGAGCTACACTGATTTACATTAGCTGAAGATCTGATTCAGTAATATCACTTGTGAAGTAAAGAGCGACCCGATAATGGTGTAAAAATGTGGACCTCTGTCACACTGGGGTAAATCTGAAGTGTTCTGCACTGACTGAAATCAATGGTATTATACTAGATTTACACCAGTGTAGTTCACATCAGAGTTTGACCTGCATACCTTATTAGTTGTTTAAACAAAATTACAATAAGTATATTTGCTTCTTTCTACATACTCTGGGGAAAAAATACTCCTGGAAATAGTAGAGCTTGATGCTTCCAATCCATTTCTCCTGCAAAACTTCCATGGGAGTTTTGCTTGAGCAAGGATTGAAGGAGCTGGCCCCATTAATTGGTGGATGAGCTGAAGAGTACAGATACGAAGCATAATCTAGTGAGACTTGACAGGGTCAGATGCTCGGTTGGTGTTAAGCAGCACCGTGCACAGTGCTTACACCCGAGGGTCTGATCTCAGGCAATGCTGAGCACTCACAATTAATCACACATTCTCTTCTGATTAGTCTTTTGAATAACTGTCTCACTGGACTGTCTTGTGACTGTAGTCGGCACCTCATCCATGGATTACTTTCCAGGTGCCAATGCTAAATGATATATTTACGGTAGCAATGGGGACCATCCCTGTGTTCCTAACGAAGACAAGTATCCCACTAAACTCAACAGGACCTAGTGCTTGTTTACAGTAAAGTCCCTTTACTCAACAAAAGTGATAAAATGGGCCTTACTGTAAATGAGAACCAGGCTCAATGGAAGCTTTACCTTTATCAGGAATATGCAGGTTCAAGGCCTAAATTTTGTGTGAGCCTTTTTGCCTAAGAATAGCAGAGCAGACTGGCCTAATTCTTCTGTTTCAATATCAGGGATCCTTTAGTAATGATTTTTATTCCCATCTTTTCCTCATTAGCATTCATTTTTCAGGGATTATTCACCGCTGGTCACACTTTGAAAACATTTTACTGTTTAGCTGGTTTTCAACCTCCAACTCTTTTATTTTTAATACTTTTTTTGTATGTAAAAAAAACAAAAACAGATTAAGTATAGGTATGATGCTGTCTTTTTTTTTTTTTAAACAAAAATGCATTTTTAATTTAAGAGAAATGAGGAAACAGGTTGGATTGTGACAGACTAATTCAGTTTAGTTAATTTTAAAGCCGTAACTTCTCGATGTATTTGATTTCTTGTCTCTTTGAATTCATATTTGGTGACAAGGCCTCCAATGGAGGCAACCTTGTGAATCACACTTGAAGATTTCTTTGTTGACTTGTGACTGTGGCTACTTGAAATGAAGTTTTATCTGGGGTTGATTGACAAATGGTAGATTTTACAATGTCTCAAGGCAATAGGATTAATGTGTATTAAACTGTAGATATTATTAGTACAGTAAATTTATGCTGATAATTTTATTTTGTATAATTTCCTGCCCTCTTTCGTTTGTATTTTTTCCTTACACTTTTTTTTCCTCCAGTGTTTCAGTAAATTTATTTTTAGAATGCCTAAAAATTGCAAGTATGGATCCTTTTTTTTAATTTGTATTTTAAGTTACACACAGCCAGCTGGTTTGTGAAATGTATTATTCCTGATATCTTTAAAATATCGTGGGTGTTTTAATAAATTTTATATTTATTTTTTGCACTCAAATTCAGTGGGTTTTTTTCCCCTCTCCTCCACTAAACTTAGCGAAGATGAGACTGTTTCTCATTTGACGATGACTTGGAAAGACCACACAACTGGACTCGAAAGGTCACATGAAGCATGGACTATTAGTATGAGGCCGTGATGGACAACCAAGGCTAGTGAGTGGGCTGTATGAGTGGCCTCCTTTGTCTCAGTGGGCCGCAAGATTGAAATTCATCGTGCACTAACCATGACCCCCAAGAATAAGATTAAATATATTAATATGTGGCACGCTGAATATTTCAAAACAAGTAGAAATGCTTTAATCATTCATATATTAATAGAATTACCATCAACTCCAAAGAATAAAAAAGGGAACATTTACACTTATTTTTTAATATCAAATCTCTGCTCAGCCTCTTCCCCACCTCCTCTCCCACGCGCATCTGGTCCCAGCACTTCCAGAGCACCATGAATTTGCTGATTTGCACTGTCCCAGCTCTACCCCCCTACCTCTCAGAGCTTTAACCCCAAGAATCAACTGATTCACGGCACTTAAGAAGTGCTGGGAGGGCGGGGGGAGGAGTAGGTAAGTGTGGGGCCTCCTGTGAGCCAGAGGCATGTAGGAAGGGGGCAGAAACGGGGGTGGGTGGGGGTGAGATGCACATAGAATCATAGAACCATAGAGCTGGAAGAGACCTCAGA